>JAOWBI010000037.1:3299680-3315647 GCA_028566235.1 Salvia elegans | reverse complement strand
GTGGTTGTTGACAATTAATAGCAGTAATATCATCAATCTAATAGACTACAGAAAAGATATTAATAGGAACTCAGACACTTAGTCCAAGACATCTAAACAAGATATATGAGCTTCTAAAAGGATGAGGATGAGAATGAGGAAAGAACTTACAGTCTTAAGGCTGCTAACTTTTTCCTCACGGGTAGTGACCCCTTGACCACTTTGGTCAGCATCTGTGTCTGCTCCAACGGAATCTGGAAGGAACTCCACCTTAATATTTTTCGCGCGGCTCCTCCCAACTTTCTTCGACGAGGAAGTCTCCATGTCCAATGCATCAGCATCTTTGGCCATAAAGCCCGGTTTTTCTACAACTGTCTCATCAAGAGCTATCCTAGAAGCCAAAAGAACCGTCAGTAGGAATTAGAAAAACTGCAAAAAGTTGATGCTATGTGTACTACGTATTCTTTTATTTGAGTTGACAACTTAGGCTAAAATCATAAAACTGTGTTCTTACTTCTTTGCACTTCTTTCGTTTTATCAATTGACAGAGCCTTAGACACAAGATAATAATAAACACACACACAACTTCAAAGAGCATACTATACGAACATTCTTAAAGCACACAGTTCAGGTAATCAGAGACAACAAACACTTTTCATAAGATACACCTAACCAGTCACCATTCCACATAATATCAGTAAATGATTCTAGAATCTCTTGGAATAGCAGAACAATCCAAGTCACACATCACTAATCAGATCACACTGGAACTGGATCAGATTAAAGCAAAGTCATGAACTGTATTCAAGTTATGACAAAGCATACTAAATTCAAGCCAGATCCCCATTTCTAGGCATACCTTAACATAAGACCTCGTAAACAAAATTAAACACGAAGAGTCATAATATAATCCGTCGGGAGCCAAAATAAACACGAAGAGGCAACACAAAGCCACCTTTCCCAATCTCTCATTCGTAACTAACTCTACCAAACATTATCTCAGTTAACTGACACTTGCACGAATTTACGTAAGCAATGCATCAAAACCCAAAGAGGCGAAATAACAAAAACATCGACACAATGAGATCATTACTCTGAAATCATAACCTAAATTCAAACCCAAAACAGCTATCTCAAAAAGATAGTACGCAACACAGCTCAATCGTACACACACACACGCAGCTGAATTTGAAATTAGAAGAAGCGTTGAAAAACTTCAGAGGCGCTAAATTGAGACCTTGAAATAGGAAGTGAAGGCGAAGAGGAAGAAGCGAAAGCATAGTTTTCGGAATCCGGCGGGTCAACGTTGAGGTCAGCCAACACAATCGGTCTCTGCGGTGGCGGTTTCATGGAGGCGTCGGCGGCGAGAGTTTGAGTGAAGGAAGCAAGGGCGCCGGCCGGAGGGCTGTGGCGAGACATTGTTGAGGAGGTGTTCGGAAATTTGGAGACGCTGCAAAATTTGTTGACGGACGGAAGAAATAGGTTTCGGTTTGGGGGAAGGGCTGTTTAGTCCTTTGCATTTTTCTTTAAATTTAATTTTGTTTATCCACTTTTTTTTCAACTTTTGCCCATTTTAGTCAAATAATCGAGATGCTTCTTCCATGTTCATCACAGCAAAAATTGAGTGGTCCGTGCAGGGCAAAGTAGTCAAATCACTAATCATAATCTTATCTAATAACACGTAGGATTAGATACATCAATCATTCCACTACTGTCTAATTGAAAAAGTAGTAATAAAGGAATATAACATATGCGTACATAATCTAACTTTTCCGTAATAAACTCCATCTACATTCCAACTTAAAAACATTCATACTTCCCACCCTTCCAAAAAAATAATCTTTTATCATAGAAGAGGCATGTTTAAATACTAAATCAATGAATTGCAGTAAAACGGAGTATAAAAAAAAAGATCCACACTTATCCGAGATAAACATATGAGTATGAACTTGTTTTAGAAGACAAAACCAAAATATAACTACACCTTCAATTATAAAGTAACTCAGTTTTTACAGACGTCTACTTAGAGTGATATATTTTCTAAAATATAAATATAATGTAATAGTATCATTTTTACTTTCTACTTTATTCTATTCTACAATTTAATTTTCTATTTTATTCTATTATATAATTAAATTCACAAAACAATATTGCATAAAATTTAATATCAAAATAGAAAAAATGCTTCACTTAAATTAGTACGTTTTCTTCATAGAAAACATATTGGTATATGATACTTTCCCTCCTAGTAAATGTCTTTTTTTAAAAAAATTTAAGCCAAATAACAAGACTTTTTGAAAGAATTACAAAAAGTAACTCAAACGGAGTAGTAAACATTAAACACAATAATCACGAACATACATCCATATACTTTCTCAATTCTTTAAAACCAAAAGGAACGAGCCACATATTAGAAGTGCATTTCCATAAAATCTAGATTATAATGACTGAAAATTCAAACATGCAGCAAAAAGGTGTGCAATTGGTCATAAAAGCGAAAAAAAGAGAAACCTAAATTTTTACACCAAGGTTATAAAGAGAACACAGAAAGTGTAACATATCAGGAAGGATCAAGCATCATCACATCATCATCCATCCAGTACAGAAAAGGAAGAAATGAAAAGGGCAACAACATGCAGAAAGAAACAAGGCCAGAATATGTGTTCCTTCTCAAGTAAATGCATAGCAGAAACCCACGCCACATATCAAACGAACGACTGAAGGAGCCAAGCGTGCTTCTTCGCATGTTCCACGTAGAACATGAACTTATCCTTGGCATTTGGGATGTCAAGAGCCAGATCGTCGAGGCTGTCTTTGATCCTGTTGAAACCTTTCGTCATCTGGTTGATGGTGATCAGGCCCTCGCCGAAGCATTCCTGAAGCAGTTCCAGCATCCTGTCATTTTTCTTCTCCATCGCCATGACTAGTGCTTTCTTCACCACTTCATGGTTGAAGAAAGGCATGCCCAGATCGCGGATGCACTGACAAGCCTCGCTCACAACCCCGCCACTTTCGTATTCCTCAAGGAGCTTCTGGATCTTGTCCTTTGCGTCCTCCACAGCCCAGCCGGTGCCACCACCCCAGCACCTGAGGATCCTCTCGCCAGCATGGCGTGCTGCTATGAGCGACCTAGCCATGCGCACAGTTTCACTGCCGCTGCACTTTGGTGGCAGCAAATTGGTGATCTCTTCCAAGTTCAGGGGTGCGAGGACATCGTCTATGACAGCTCTTGCTAGGAAAAAGGCGAGCTCGTTCGATGCATCTATTATATCAAGGGCAGTGTCCTCTGCTGACTCCAACAGCATCACAAAACCATTTACCATGTCTTCTGTTGTGAAGATCTCAATATGAAGTGCCGAGAGCAGAACAGATGCCATTTCCTTCTCTCTGTTCTTCCTGTCCATTGCCAGAGTGATGAGCTTCTTGAGAAAAACTGGATTATATTCGGGCATCCCTAGATCTTCCAGACTCCGAATTAGTTCAGGGATGTCATCCGAGTGGAAGTATTCGTGAATTATGGACACAACTTCTTTCTTGTAGCGCCTCAATTTCTCATCATTTTCATCTGGTCCAACCCCTTCATCAGCTGAAGATTTTATGAAAGATGCATCAAGCCATCCTTCGGATATGGCACGGGGAACAAGGAACTGAAACTTTTTCTTGGCAGAAGGTATGTCAAGGGCGAGATCATCAAGGCTCTCAGCTAACCGACTAAAACCTTTCACCATCTGGCTTGAACTTATTAGCCCCTCTTCTGCAGCTTCCTTTAGCAAATTTAGAATGAGAGATTCTGCACTTTGATTCTCCATAGCTATAACTAGAGCTCTTTTGACAACTTCGTGATGGAAAAATGAAACACCTAATTGTCTAATACATCTACAGGCTTCAGAAGTATCTCCACTTTCAACATATTCTCGTAAGAGGTCAGCAATCTTTTTCTTCACCTCATCAGCAGTGCAATGAGTACTTCCACCCCATCGTCTTTCAACAAGCTCTGCATGGTGTGGAGCTGATAGATAGCTCTTCTCAGCAGTTTGTAGCACCTGAAATCCCTTGGAGCTCTCTGGGAGCAGTCTTCTGGCCTTGGTGATGAAAGCTGGGGGCAGAATATCATCTACCACTGCTCTAGCAATGAATAAAGCAATGACATCCACAGCATCCAAGATGTCCACAGTCAGATCATCAGCAGATTCAAGCAGCATGAAAAAACCCTGACTAATTTGGGCTGAATTTATGACATCAGCATACAGGGCTGAGAGCAAAACAGAAGCCATCTCCTTCTCTTTGTTATTTCTATCCATAGCCAGGGAAACTAGCCGCTTGATAAAGTACGGATGATACTCACATGATCCGAGTTCCCTAAGATCAGAAGCAGCTACATCAACATCACCCGTGCTAAAGTATTCCTCAACAAGGGAAACTACAGCTTTCTTGTACTCATCCAGAGGATCAGAAACAGTTGATCCAACAAGCTCATAAGGCTCCTGTCCAAGTCATAAGAAACCAGTATAGTTAAAATAAGCAGCGAACTTCCATTCAAGAGAAGAACTAGAATCCAAATAGCCAAAGAATTCACAAACCACCAGATTAATTATTACCTCCCCACTGTCGTAGTTGGGATCATTCCTATCAAGGAAAGACTCACCGTCAGTGTCAAGTAATTTTCCCCAGGTTCCTTTACCACCAGCACCATCTATTATCAAAATCAGTCAAGTTAAGCATACACAAAACAAAAGAAGCAGAGAAAAATAAGAGTTCGGGCTCAAAGGATATGGAAAATCAAACATGAAAAATATCTTAACGAGACATTAGGTACAAGAGATAAAACCATAAGGGGAGGTGGTGATGTAGATGAGAAATACTAACTGGCCCTTCACACAGCCACAAACAGTAAGTGCAAAGCTTGATAGCATACTTTTGTGAAAACATGCGTATCAGACTGAAATGAAGTTGAAAATAACTGCAAAACAAAGATGAAGCTGAACCCCATACATAGAACCTATTACCTAAGAGCAGCCTTTCCAACCGACACAAGGTTCAGTTTCATGTGCAAATAGATTATTATAGATAGAAGTCAACCATCTAGCATTGCTATAACATTTCTTGATAACTAATTAGCAGACACATCTCTGTGATGCCATCCCTCATTCAGTTGACAATCTTCCACAGTTACATTATAGGGAGTATAACATTAACAAAAGAATATTGATCATGACAAAAAAAAATACAGAAATAACATATAAAAGCTAAATTAAAGTAATTCAGAAGCTAGTGACACAAAAACTTTAGGCAAAAACATAAAGCAAGCACGACCTGAACCATCAGTTTCAGTGCCCCAAAAGCCTACTTCAATCCTCAATACCCTTGTATTCAAACACGAGAACACAACCCCCCCCCCCCACCCAAAGCATATAGCCAGCCTGGTTCATACCAACTAATCCAGTTCATAGTGAACACTAAACACCATTTTCTGAGAGCACCAATACATAACAAAATTTAACTAACCTAACCAAGAAATATCAACATACGATCCACAAAATATATCACCAACCAATATACAAAACGCCATGAAAACTCAGAACATTGAAAAGAATACAAACATAAATGCATACCCTTCTTCACTCTAACAGCTTTTCCCGAGTGCGAACGGCGCACGTGCCTCACCGCCACGCCTCCACCTGCGGCAGAATGTCCTCCTCCAGGCGCCTTGACATGGTTGTGCTCGAACACCAGAGACGAGTTCTGGCCGGGAGACTTCGGCCCGGGAGATTTAGGCGACGACGCCATAGACAATGACGACATCACCTCCGCATTCTGCGACGCTATTTTCAGCATCTCCCTCTGCTCCTCCGTCAGAAACCCCTCGCGGCTAGCCATCTCGCCCTCTCCTCAGCAAAACCCTATCCAAAACAAACAACATATCAATAAAAGCGCCATAATCAACAATTTCATTTCCAATCGAATATCCGAAGCTTAATCCAATCGAATAACCAACTCAAATAGGCTCCGCGATCCCTCACCTCTCGCGAGTCGACCAAAATTCCTCCGTCCTTGGCTCGGATCTCGAGCCAAGAGAGGAAATAGCAGGAACTGGAGAAGCAATCGAGACTCCGATCTCGAAACGCGCAGAAACACACGCCACTGCGTGCACGAACGCGCGTGCGGATTTCCGCGGTGGAATCACTGTGAAGAGGAAAACTGTATGTATATGTATCTATTTGTCTTTGCGCTGTGAGAGAAACTGCAGATAGAGAAAGAGAGAGGGGAAGTGGATGAGAACGAAGTGATATAAATAGGGAGGCTTCAGTTATATGTACACGTCATCACCTAATGAGGGCGTCCACGTGGCTTTGGCGCTTTAAGCGGGTTATTTCGCTGCCTCCTTCGGTTACATTCTCTGCTATTCCTTACGATTTCATTTTCAATCGCGTTTTTGTTTAGGATGTGAGTTGCGGCGAGCGAAGGGTATGGTTAGGGTTTTGGGGGGTTGTGAGTGGAGTTAAATTACTGGAGTGCCCCCGGGAAGTGGTGCTTGTCAATTAAGTAATGTGATTACGGGTAATGAAATCGTGATTAGTACGGCAATTAAGAATATGGTATAGCTGCTCTAATTGCGTTATTGATTTTTCTTTTCACATTCTTGGAGAGGAAGAAATAAAATTATTCAATTATTTGCAAGATTTCAAATTATAAGTCGGTAATAGGATTAATTTAATCATTATATAGTTAATTTTATCGATTATATGATTATAAGTCGGTACTTTTTAGTTCTATAATTCAATTCTTGCTTAACTTTATCATTTTATAGTTAATTTTATCGATTGTATCATTAAATTAATACTAGAAATGTTATGTTACACTCACGTTATGACATTAGTTTTTTTTCATTATATTCTTTTAGTTTGATGTGAATACCTTGAGAACATCACCATCTCATTGATTTTACAAATAACATAAAATCAAAGCTTGAATTGTTCATTTTCAATATAATTTGAAGAAATGAATAAAAGAACCAAATTGTTTTATAGTACTATTTGTAAAACAAATAACGTCAATTATTTTTTCAAGATATTAGTATTAAATAAAAAAAAATCAAATAAAATAATTAATGCTAACATAACCTTAATGAGAATGATGCTTATAAATAGTGTTCATTTAAAATATGCACTATAACATTCATTTATTTACATATATATTTTAAATTAATGTGTTTCATTTTATTAAAGACAAAATGAGATAGTCAATTGTGCAAATCAAACGGGGCGATGAACTTAATTTGTATAAACTGTAATTAATTTTATTAATTCCAATAAAATATATTTAGAGTAATATATTGAATTTGACTATGTAAGTGCATTTACTGAGATTTATACGATATAAAAAGAGGAATGTTCGTGTAAGTTACGTCCTCGTATAATTGATTCTAACAAATTGTCTTAAAACGTGGAACTGGAAAATATTGAAGTATGTTAGATCAAAATTAAAAAAAATTTATTGAAATTGTGAATAGACAATATCTGAATTCCACTATCCATTTGCATATTTCGCACAATAGCATTAACTCTTTCTTTCATGTGTCAAGTCTTTTATATACATGTTAAACAGTATATATCAAATGCTAGTAGCAATAATTGTTAGGTCAAATTGGCCAAAAAAACAATTGGTCAAATTATAATAATTTTAAAAGGATAGTTAATTACAACTACAATAATAATACTTTTTTTTTAATCAATTTATCACATGTTTTTGTATTTTAAGAAAATTGTGTATGACATGAAGTCGAAATGAATGTTTTTTTTTAACAAATTTATACTACCATTCACAAAAGTCATTAGTTTTAGTACGAAAATATGAAATATAAGATTACATTAAAATATTTTTGGCTTCTAAAATATACAGAATTTTCCTCAATAATCAAGATAATTGACAAAATGACAAAGTTATAATATAATTGACCATTTATTAAAGTTGGAGATTGATCAAAATTTAGCTAGAAGTCAATTAATCTACAAAATAATATATTATTACTTATTTAAAAAATAGCAATGCTATGCTATTTATTTAAATGTTTCCCAACCTCAATAATATATCTTTGTGACGTAAAATTTGGTTTTTCAACCCACGTCACAATTGCAGGAGTAATTTTTATGGTAATTCGCCCTAGCATTAGGTGGGTTTAAAAAATACAGTATTGAAATGGGAAAACATTTAAACAATTATACTATATCATTAGTACTATTTTACGAATAAGTAATTAACCCCTCCGTCCTATTTAATATGTCCATCTTTTCTAAAATTTTATGCTACTCAAGATTGTGGACATCTTGAGTTGGACGGAGGTAGAACTATACTATTCCCTCTGTTCTACGATAGTAAAGACGTTTTTTTTTTCATCACGCGATTTAAAAAAACTCATGTTAAGTGCGTCAGGTAAAGAAAGAATATTGTATAGAAAATGAAAAAAGATAGAGAGATGAATAGAGAATAAAATAAGAAAGAGTAAAATAAGCGAGAGGAAATGTGTTAACTTTTACTAAAAAGGGAAACGACTTCACTACTATAAAACGTACTAAAATGGTAAAATAACTAGACTACCATGGAACAGATGAAAAATTATTTTAGAAATTGATTGGCCCCCTAGTTAGTCTCTTTTTCTAGGTTAAAATTCTAGCTAAGGAAAATAGACTTCATAAAACCATTCATTTGTCAGTAATAATACATTAAAAAATAAATTATTATTGAATTCTATAAATTTTATGAATGAGATTTCTAATACTCTTAAGAGTTAGGTGAACAGAAGTCGTTGTATATTATACCATGGACTTTTTTCCTAGTAACATAAATCAGCATTTTTTGCTACACGATGTTCCCACCAACTGCAGCAGCAATAGCTAATGACTCACTTTGCAGCAGCGCAGTGTAGGGCGTAGTCGACGAGCCGCTCGTCGCGGCTGTGGTGATGCCGTAGTTGCCACGCCTGCATATTAAAAGCGCGCTCAGACTCAGTACTCAATCCTATGCATTACCAATCTTATTAGAGAGAAAAAAACCGGCATCACCTTTCGAAAAGGAAATGTGGCAGTTCTCCAGCAACGAAGCCTCGTGTGCTCGTTTGATCTAGTAACATAGATGATAGTGAAACACGAGATATAATTAGTAAATAAAAATAAATAAAAACGGGTGCACATGCACGCAAATGATAGTGAAACACGAGATATAATACAAAAAAACAATTTGTGCACGTGCACGCCTATGATAGTGAAACACTAGGTGTGTACAAAAAGGAGGATTCTCGTGCATGAGAGGGAATACCGTGGTTTACATCCCGACGGATCAGGCAACGAGGTGTTGGGAGCGCCGGCTTCAATTCTCAACGTGTTGCCCTCGCTACTCCGGATGGTCTTGACCATCCCCTTCTTACGGCAACATGAGCACGAAACCTGAGAGCTACACTCGGAGGAGCATGTCTCCACGCACCTATCCCTCGATCTCAGAGTCGTGGGATTCGAACCAGAGTTAATCGAACCATTGCCACCGGATTTCTTCACCCTAAAAAGCACTCTATGCGAGCAATTGAGCAAGCTGAGGGATGGCTTCTTCGCCTTCACCTTCCTGCTCGAGCCATCATGAGACAAGTTTATCCTGAGCTCCACGTTGTAGCCCAGTATGCGTTGGAGCACACCAGCAATCTCCTTCCATGACTTCTCAGCCCTAGACGCGTGGTCAGGGTGATCAAACTCGAGCTCTGCCACTGCAATCCTTGCTGCACAAAGCAATGCATATGCAAAATGAAGAGCTTGAGCGAATCATGATTCGGCTTTGGATGCACGAGGCAAGAATCGAGCTGGTTTACCTTGGGACAGACGGACAGAGGCCAAGTTCCCGCGTTTGAGGAGGAACTTCTTGAGAGAGTTAGTCGCGCACATCCCAGCTGCTCGTATCCAGACCAGATCCAGAGTTTCCCGGTCATACTTTGTGTTTGCAGATTCAGCATCCACACAAGCACATCCAATGGAGCGCTTGAAACTGTCGCTCGTTGAAGACAAGCTCAGGAAATCACCATCTGCGATTTTCAAGTCAGCCATAGTAGTGTATGCCTAATAAATGTGACTCATTTTCCCTTTTGGTCCAACCCACTAAAAGTGACTTATCTACACTAGAGTCCATAATGCTTAATACAAAAAATGCAACTTTCTGAATATATGTATCCAATTTACGAGCCACATTTATTGGGACGGATGGAGTATGGAGTTCCAAATCATCATAACCGATCCTCACCTTTTGGGAGTAATGACCGCGTGCTTAGCCTTGGATCACTCCCCTCGTTTGAAGCTGCAGAGCTCAGCTGGAGAAGAGCCACAGTCAGCCAAGTCATCTGGTTGTTCGACATCCTCAGCTGTTTCTCGGTTTGTGACAGTATCTTTAGAGCATGGCTGAGCTGGCGCGTGTCGTCTTCAGCTGCACATAAACAGATTATTTACCTCAACAAAGCAAAATCCTCCGTTAACATAGTTTGATATAGCATCAGATGTAGCATTATGCAGCCTGACTGCCCAAAATCTGAAAAAATTTCACAATAATCTAAGGAAAGGTATAATGAATCATACAATTATCTGATCCGAAAAGCTTCCTTCTTGTTTCCGAAACTCCATCAGAGGGGCACTTTCCAGCAAGAATGTCCATTATGAGGCTTGCCAGCTGCGATGTAAGCTCCAACGGATCTACCCCCGACCCCATAAGCTCTCTAGCCTTTTTAACCGTGTTTGAGGCATCAGATGACATTGCCAGATACAGCAAATCGAGCAATTCATCATCAGAAACGACTCCACTCTGCAGCAACGAACAACAAAGTAGACTCAAGATCCCAATAGTGCTAAATGAATCAAGAATGTTTAGCACTTACCACTTCATGAACCAATGAAACTGTTATTTTCTTCCCGAGCAAGCTCAGCTGATCGAGCATCATCTCTGCATCACGCAGCGAACCATCTGATCTAGTTGCTATGAAGCTCAAAGCATCCTGGTCGAAATCAAGAGCTTCTTGAACACATATCTTCCCCAACTTGCTGGTGATGTCAACTTCCTTCACCTTCTGGAAATGGAATATTTGGGACTTTGTTAAGGCACAACGCGGGAGCTTGTCAAGATTTGGAGTGACCATTATGAAGACAACGTGCCGAGGAATCTCCACAAGCCCGTTCAGTATAGCTGCCCACGTCTCCCGCTGCAACAGATGGCACTCCTCGATGATATACACCTTAAACCGTGATAAAATAGGAGGGATCCGAGCATTCTTCATTAGCAGTCTGTACCTTTCAGTTTTGTTGATTCTCACTGAGTCCACTTCCTTAGCGTCCATGCTCCTACCCGAGAAGAACAAGACACATTCCTTGCATATGCCACATGGTTTTGTAGACTCGTGACAAAGGCAATTTAATGCAGCAGCGAAGATCCTTGAAGCTGATGTTTTCCCAGTTCCTCGTGGCCCGTGGAAGAGATATAGAGAAGCTATCTGCCTCCTAGAGACGGCGTCTGATAGAGACGTAGCCACTCTGTTTTGCCCAATCAATTCACCAAATGTTTTAGGCATGAACTTTTGGCAGAGGCTTCTTGGAGTTTCCACATATGGACTAACTCCTTCACTGTTGTGCCTAGAGTCGATGCTCTCTCTCGTTGCATCGTCCGACAAAAGAGGCCGTTCTTCGACATCAGCAAGAAGACTAGGTCCTCTAAGTTTCCGACCTCTTGACCAACAACTGCTTATACCACATCCTTGATGGCAAGACTCCATGAAACCAACATCTTCTTCACGTTCCTTTCGAGCTTCTCCATAAGACAAGCATGGACTCCCTGCACTGCTCAGTCCATCAAGCTCCGAACGCCACAAACCATGCCTCTTCTTGACTTGCCTCAGTTCGTCATCGCCTTCATTACACGAAGCCCCACCCTCACCCGAAGGTGTTGCACTGGTGAACTCAAAATACTTGTCACCATAATCCTTACAGTATCTTTCACTCAACGCCTTGCTCTCACACGCCATCGCCAGGTCAAGTGGACGTGCATCCATCTCTTCATCGCACAACGACCTCCGGTGTGCAGATTCCTTTTTTCCAACCGTGGCCCCTAACTTACTATTTCTTGAACCATAATACAGCGCCGAGCTTCTTAATCCTAGACCATCATCATCACCCTCACTCGCTCTATTTTCAAATCCTAAAGTGATTGCATCATTCGAATATGCCTCCCAGTTCACATTATCAGCGAAGGCATTCAACTTACTCAAGGAGTTTGTGGATGGATCCCGAAGAGACCTCACTCTCCTAAGGGCGATCAACGTTCTCGATAAAGGGACATCGACAGAATGTCGCCTCCCATCCATCCCTAAGACTAAAACAATCCACACTACAGCATGTGCTAGTCAAGAGAATTGCAATGTCAACCTGAAAATCACCAAAACTAGGCATTCAGATAGTGACATTCTTAACTTAAACCTCAACCTTTCTTGAACATGAAGAAAAGATGCATAACAAGATTCTCAAGCTAAAAGAAGAGCTAATCAAAGATATACACAAACTGCAATCATTCAAAAGCTATGATTTAGACTGTGTACTTACAAGTAATAAAGAAGCTAACTGTAAGGGAGGCAAAGCAATTTAATTAGAAAGCAACATACAATAAGTACAGCAGAATGTACCACTTTTTTCACACAGCATCAATAGTTGAAAAAACCACAATTGTCACCATTTTTACCTGAAACACACAAACGCAGAAAATAGAACAAATGTGAATATAAAAACTTTTAAAAAACTATGAGAATATATTAAAAATCCCACCTACACAGCTACACTTCTTCCCCAGCAAGATTTAAATAATGGAACAGTCTTGAAATTTGAAAAGAGAAAACATAAACAAATGGAATACAAATATTTACCATCGTGCTGCACACTATATAAAACTTCATACATTGTTAAAACAAGGCAAAAAAGGACAAAAATTTGTAAGGAAAAAACACACAAAACCTGTGGATTAAGGAAGAAGCTATAACTACGCTGTCTGCTTGCCCTTGGAACCCACCACAAGAAGGAAAAAATTCAAACGAAAAAGCGAGGATTTCGGAAGACCCACAAGCCAAGATTACATTTTTTTCCCCACACAACATAAGTCGCACTTAAACAAACGAGAGAGTGACGGTGGTGGTGAATGGTTGAGAAGAAAAGAATCAGTCTTGAACTCACGTGATGTCGTTTCCTCTTCTCCTATTTTATTGATTAAGTTGGATGAAATGGGTTTAATTATTTTTGGTCTGTTATTAAAACTAGTCTTTGATGAAAATATTAGTAATAACTTAGCTAGTTAAATATGTTGGGTAAGTTATTGATTAATTCAGAGTATTTATTTTATGAGCAATTTTCATTTTATCAACGAATCTCCGTTCTTACTTTATTTCTTATTTTTTCAAGTAATTATTAATTTATTAAATATTTATATATAACTTTTGAAAATGAATACTTATATGTATGGAGCATATAATTGCTTCAGTGACTTAAAACTTTTGTGAGTGATACACGAAGAAATACGAATATCTTTAGTTTTTAAGATTCAGGAAGTTTTTCAATGGAAATAGTTGAAACGATGAAATATGTTGATTAGTTGATTAATTAATTATATTTTTACTATAGCAACAATATCAATTAAAAAAAGTATTTTCTGAAAATTTGCCAAATGAGCTGCAAAAATATGATGGGTGGTGGATGGTTGAAACATACCTCGCAGCACGAGAGTAAAATGTTCAGTACTATTACAAATGAAAGAAATTTAGTATATTTTTAGATATAAATAAATATCCTTACGAGTCATTTGTCACGTACAACATAAATATAAGATTTTTAAAAATATTATTTATTAGTAATTACATATTATATCTTGAGTCCACGAGTTTTATTTATTGGATCCATCATTGCAATTAAATGTACAAACCCATAACTGCAAATAAACAGAGGTCGATAAATCACGTAGTTGAGAGTGGTGGTGATGAGGGGGCAATGCAGTAAATGCCATTAATGACTGAGGGTGAAATGCATGATTGAATAATATACACGAATTTAGTTAAATTAAATTTTACACTCGATATAGTAATTCTTGACAAAGTATAATTTTTATTTATTTTAGCATACATTCTCTTGTTCCATTCTTGACAAAGTTCCACTGCAATTGTTGCAGGGACTTTTTTTTTTTCGTTTATGGGTTATAGCCGCTTGGATTGAAGGGGTATTCTTGGAATTTCATGCTCTGCCATGTTTTCTATGATGCAGATGGTGATGTAAATGTAATTGGTGAGGACGGAATTCACATTAATAAAATGTTAGTAGTAATGTTTATTTGAAAGTAATTTCCCTAATAAGATTAGAGAGAAATGGGCGTTGAATTTTAAAGGTTTGCAGGGATGAATTTAAGAGAATTGTTGATTATTATGCTCTCACTATTAAGAGGGGATTTAAGAATTAGATTAATTGTTGTATAAAGTGAAGACTATGACTTTCTAGGTGCTTAACAAGTTTATCCTACTTTCATTGCGTGGCGGTGACTACTGATCCTAGAATTGTATTTTTATCATGTAGGTTTAGCCTAAATCATCAATTTCGAGTTTTGTGGAATATATACAAAGATTTGACTCTAAGTTTAATAAGTTGAACAGAGAGTAGATGAGGTAAATAGGCATACTGACTAAGGTAGAATCAATATTACTTCCTTCGTCCTACGAGAATATTCAGTCTTTCATTTTTAGCACGTCTTACAAGAATATGCACTTTTTAAATTAAAAAAATATACACTTTATAATTTTAAAAAACTCTTTTTCTTTATAATGAATTGAGACTCATTCTCCACTAACAATACTTTAATTACTTTTTCTCTCTACCTTATACTTACTTTACCAAATTTGTATTAAAACTCATGTTGAATCCAAAGTTTATATTCTTTGGGGCCAACGGCGGATCCAGGTGGGGTCGAGTGGGGTCGACCGACCCCACCATCGGCCCCGGACTGCTGCAGGAAAGTTTTCCTTCGACCCTACGACGCCCGTTCCACCGCCCCTTTACCTCACAAAGAACTGATGACGAGGTGAGCAAGAGATGAGGAGGAATTACGATGTGGCAGCCATGTCTAAAATCCGGCGGCGGCATCGCGGCAATGGAGGCGGCGACTGAGAAGGCGAGAATTAAAGAGGGAGAGAGGCTACTATGGCCAACTGATCAACAAGCTGACGGACAAAATCAAAAAATGGCCAAGTAAGACTCTATCTTTTGCAGGGCGTTTGGAACTAATCACATCTGTTTTGCAGGGAGTGGTAGCATACTGGCTACAAGCCTTTCCGTTACCTGGGACAGTCATTGAGAAGTTTATTGGCATTGCCCGTACTTTCCTTCGAGGGAAGAAGTATGGTCAAGTTCTCTGGGATGATGTTTGTAAGCCGAAGAATGAAGGAGTTTTGGGAGTCAGAAACCTCAAGGCTTGGAACTCGGCACTTCATGCTAAGATCCTCTGGAACATTCACTCGAAGAATGACTCCCACTGGATTCGATGGATTCATGCAGAGTATACAAGGAATGGTTCTATCTGGGATTGGACGGCGCACAAGAAGAATGACTCCATGCTCATTAAGAAGTTATTATCCATCCAGGATGACATGTTGGACAGATGCACTCGAAACGAGATCACAACACTATGGAGTACTTGGTTCACAGGAAAAGGGGTTCACGAAGCATATGAGTGGTTTAGGTCAAGAGGTGGGAGACGATTCTGGGCTAAGTATGTTTGAAAGGACTTTGTCCCTCCTAGGTACTCGTTCATCACTTGGCTCGCACTTCGAGGACGCCTTTCCACACTGGATCGCCTTCACTTTTTCGAGAACTTGGACCCTACTTGTCAGCTTTGTCGCCGGGAGGAGGAATCAGCAGACCATCTCTTCTTCAAATGCTCGAAGACTTGG
>JAOWBI010000037.1:3155200-3166558 GCA_028566235.1 Salvia elegans | reverse complement strand
AAGCCTCCTGAAGCATCTTTCATATCTTTTGATATCTTCCTCAGCAGCCTCTGGATAGCTGCGGTCAGAGCCCAATAAAAAATTAAAACTACATTACAGGGATTCTTATCCATTGAAGCAATAAAGAGGATAATGAATAAACTAGAAATGAAACAGTATACCTGACAATGAAAATATAGATGAAATAATATACAAGCCAACTATAGAAGTTCATAAGCAAATCATCAGGGAATATATTAGCAGCGCCCACTACTACAATAACGATCTTGATTCTATCTATCGTTACTCTCAACTAAAGTTACTAAACAGTAGAATTTACTACAGCTCAACTGCTTCGTCATCGCGTGCAGCGTAAATTCACCGAAAATTATGTTTCAATATTCACCAAAGAAGAGTTCAGTACCAATTAACCCTTCATATCCTCAATTCATCAACCTCAAAGTAACAATAGCAATAACAATAGAGACAGAACACCAGCAATCACTAAAACTTCGCAGACTATTGCAAAGGAAAATACAAATAAACAAAGGAACTTTTCAGAACATTAATCACGAAAGAGAGACGGAAGCACGAGGGAGAGTGGGAGAGGTGTATACTTTAGATAAGCGCTAATGATACGGCGGAGGGATTTGACTTCGAGAGCCTCTTCCAGTTTCCGGCGACGCAATTCCTCATCTTCGATTGACGACATTTCCCTCTTCTGTGGATTTTCTCCGTTTCACCTCAACTCTCTTCGTCTCTAATAATTTGGTTAAATAACCTTTTTGGGGAAAAAATCAGTACTAATAGGAGTATCTTTTAAGTGTAGATATTTAGCAAAATGGGTATTATATTAATTTCATTATTTCATGATTATTTATTATTGATAAAATATTATTGTGTAATGAACTGTTATTATTTTTATCACTACAAAATAATTTTAAGAACTTGATGTAAATCAAATAATGTTAATTCTATTCCATGAATTCTCTTTTTTTTATATTAAAATCATCTATTAACTAATCATTAAACTTTAATTATTATATATTAGTTGATAAATGTACATGTAGAGTGAAGACATACAATGAGCCAAACTGGATCTGGGATCTGAAATCTGATTCAAACTATTTGTTGTCTATCAAGACAATGTCCAAATTCTTTTATTTTACCACCGCCATCTTCGTCTTTGAAATAGTTTCGCGTGGGTATTTGGTACGCCTCAATCGGAGCTCGGATGAAAAAGTTATGGTCATTTAATGAAGGAACGAAGCATTGCGAATCCGGCAAAATCGTCGGGGTTGTGCGTTTTTGGACTAACAAAACGTCCGGGTCCGGTGGAAACGTCCGGGTTGGCATCATTTTCGCCCGGGTTGGCACCATTTCGCCGGGTTTCATTGTGATTTTTACCATGTGTTTAGGCTAAACTCTCAATGTTGCTTCAAGTTGTGATTTAGGCTTGTTTGAATGTATGTAGACCTTTGAATTCACCTTTTGACATAGTTGATGTGTTTAATGTTAGATTCTATCACTTTAGATGCCTCTATCGTTATAGATGTTTAATCCTTATTTATCGTCTCTTTAACATAGACGTGGATGGACTAATCAATTGATGTGTTGTTGAATTTGAATTGTTCAGATGATAATTTGAAAACGGATTAGGTAAGTTTATATAGTAGATGTTTATTTCTCCCGCGCTTCCGCAGGAGTTTATAGACATTGAAAATTAGTTCATGGAACAAGTGTTAAGCTGACTGTGAACCATACGTCGCAAACATGTTCAGTGCAAGCGATTAGGTTGATGAATTAATCCCAAAATTTGTGCTTTTGATAGGTGTAGGAATATGCAAGTCTATTGAGCAACTTGGAGTGATATATTTTTCCGTTTGAAAAGTCTTTCATTAGTTAACCATTTACTTTGTCAACATCTTTCAAAACCAGAAATCAAATCTTTATGTTACATCTTTGTAAGTATTTAAGTTTTAAACAATCTTCTACCTCCTAGTGGATCGACACTTGAAGTACTACTTACGACGTTGTATTCTTGTAGTATTGTAGTATTATTAGAGTTAATTAATTAAACTTTATATATTGTATGAACTGAATTGGATACTCTAAAATACACATCAAAACTTTCAATTAGTTAACCTCAATAATCAATTCTTATGTCAAAATTTAGAAAAAAAGTAATTATAAATCATTATTCGATTAGTGAACCTTAGGTAAATATCTTCAAATTATGCAAATGCATTATTTAAGTTTGAAGAAAAAAAATGTCTAAAACTAAAATAAAAATGGGACACAAGGTCAAGGTGGACACCAAATAAAAATAGTGCACTATGTTTCATGTTTCGTGAATTTATTAAGAGTTAATATTTGAGTAAATTTATTTGATCGATTATTAATTATAAATAGACTACGTGAATAACTTCTCCCGAAAGTTCATCTGCATATTTAGCTTATTGTGACAAATGTAACAACCTAAAATTCAGAGCGGATCACATACTCCATAATGATAGATTATTTTATTTTGTTGTGAGTATAGAATAGGAATGAAGTAGGAATTGTGAAATAGGTGATCCACTCCGCCTAAAATTGGGTTTAAAGGAAATTTGCTATTCGATTTGAAAAACAGAGAATTGAGATTTTTGGCAAATAAGTCAATATATTTATTAAGAATGAGTATTACTTTTATAACCAAGTCTAAAACGTTGTAGTAATAAGTTAATGTTTGAATTGATAACATAGCTTAAATTGAAAAGAATGCAAAACATTTATATTAATATTGTATTAGTCTTGGTTTTAAAAGAAAAACCAAGAAAATAATTATATATGTGCATTAATGAAATAATGCCACATTTTGAATTCTTTTGCCAATGTAGTAGTACTATATTAACAGACTACTAACACATTATCACAACTTCATCTTCTTGAAAAAAAAACACACAATTGTCTAACACTATTTTTTCGACGATTCGAAGGCCCGGTTGCATAGTCGAAGCTAAATCAAGGTATTTATTAGATTATAGCCAATTGTCACAATATAAAATGGATAATATTGAGCAATGTTGTTATGTTTTATCTTACATTATTGATCGGCTGTAAATAAATAACTCATATTGTTATTTTGGTATATCCATAATCTAAATAAACTGATAATCGAGCGGGTTTAATAATAACAAGAAATGGAAACCATTTTAATAAATACCTCAAAAATAGAAATACATATCTTCTTCCAAATGGTTTGGATTTGGTACGTAGAAGCTGTACCAGAAGAGGAGGACGAGAAGATGAAATAACATGAAATTATATCTGAACTTCTTCTCTGTTCGATTCGATTGATTAATTTCCACCTCACAACAACACCGATCCAAGTTTTTCTTCCAATCTCCAGATCTGAAGAAAATGGATATATTCCGGAAGGCAAAATCAATCAGGTTGGTGAGCTACCGCGACAAATACCTAACCGCGGCGGAAGACGAGGAGAGCGTGATCCAGGACGAATCGCTGCGCCAGCAATCGGTATGGACGGTGGAATTGGTGGCGGATCGCGACGCGATTCGGCTGAGGAGCTACCTCGGAACGTATCTGGCGGCGTCGACCATCCCGCTCCTCCCCGGGGTGACAGCGAAGAAGGTGGTGCAGACGTCGCGCGAGTCGCCGTCGGATCCGTCGATCGAGTGGGAGCCGATGCGCGACGGGATGCAGGTGAAGCTCCGGTCGTGCTGCGGCAACTTCCTGCGCCCTAACGGCGGCCTGCCGCCGTGGAGGAACATCGTCACGCACGATGTCCCGCACCTCCCGAATTCCGGCAACAAGCTGCTGTGGGATGTGCAGGTCGTCGAGAAAAGGCCGCCGCAGAGTAAATTTGGGAGGTGCAGATCGGGATCGTTCTCTGAAACCATGGATGCGATCGTGCAATCTTAATATATTTGAACGAGGCTAATTGATCACGCACACATTGGCTTTCTCTCGACATACAAAAGGTAATCGCTCTCGCCTCTCTTATATACAAAAAAAAATAAAACTGATGAATCAAATCATCAACGGAGTCACATTACCGCGGAAAGAAACAGAGAAGGCGATATCTTATACCTATATATGCATATTGCATACGTACACACATAAATTGGATACATGAAGATTGTTTCTCTGGAATTGAATTTTGGAATTTTGGAATTTTGAAAATCCAGTCTGCCGCAGTGGCGTTGATGTTTATTGTTCTAGCTAGCTCTGCTCGACTGTAGAGGAGATATGAGTAATGGATCATCATTTTGATTTGGCGCAGTTTTCGTTACAAAAATTTTAATCTTCTTTTGTTTGGCTATCTTCTTAGTATTCAAAAGAAAAGGTGAAGTCAAATCTGTAACAAATATGAGACCAACAAAAAAACATGAACCATAAAATGAAACAACGGAATAGCACGAACCCAAGTGCTCAACCCAGGGGGCGCTTGAAAAGGGCAAAATATATACCCTTTTTGTCCCATAAAATTTGTCATTTTCAAAAACTGCATGAAGTTTAAGAAATAACTATAGCACTACTACTAAAAAGTAAGTTTAAAAAGTTAGTCAAAGTGATTCTTACTTTTATATTTTTATAATAAGATATGAGTGAGTTGAAAAAGTTACATAAAAGGTGAATATTCATTATAAAAAATAATAAAAGTGAAATATGACAAACTTTGTTAAATTGGTAGAAATGAAAATAAGTGACAAATTTTATAGAGCAGAGGAAATATTTGAGAAGGGGTATAAAGTCAGAGAGATGTATTCAGATTCATAAGTTAAATACTGTTAAAAATCAATTGGATCTTGTGATCTAATCGTCATATTAATGTCACGTGTCATCTAATAATGTAAATTAGTAGTCTAATAATTTAACTTAGCTAATAATGTACTATTTTAGTAAAATAATGTAGGATTTTAGTCTAATAATGTAGCTTGGCTAATAATGTACTTCCTCCGTCCGTGAAATGTTGTCCAATTTTGTCATTTCGGTATGTCCGTGAAATATTTTCCACTTTGCTTTTTTTTCATTTTTGGTAAATGGACCCCACTTTCTACTGACTCATTACAATCACATTTTATTATAAAAAACTAATATATAAATGTGGAACCTACATTACACTAACTTTTTCTACTCACTTTTCTTTACATTTCTTAAAATCTGTGTCGGGTCAAACATGGACAATATTTTGCGGACGAAAGGAATAACATCTTAGTCTAATAATGTAATCTTAGTCTAATAATGTAACTTAGGGGAAAGGATCCTCTGCTGTTTAAGAATACACAGCATGGCTTGCTCTGGTTAAAACGCAGCCCCTTATACATGAAACGCAGCCAAACTTTAGACAAAGAGATTTTAGGATGAATTAATTAATTAGTATATTAAAACCATGCACTTCCATTTCTCTGGTTTATTTTTTACCCCATTTCTGTCATTAATCAAATTTCTAGTGGATCATACTCATTTTTCACAAGTTACCAAAAAACAATATGGAATTTTTTTTATTCGACATTTCTTTTATTTGAATAAAAAAACAATTATATTTATAAATTAAAACACTTATAAATTTTGATCATGATATAGTAAATTATTGCTACACATTTAGAAATTGCATCATTCATTCTGTTTATATTTATATATATTTCTAACAATTTTCTATTCTTAAAATATTCAAAGTCCATAATTTATTCTAGAATATATGTAAATAATTTAGTAGTATATCTTATAAATAGCTAGATGTACAAATGATGTCTTAAGTTGTCGTTAGATTAATTCTTATATATCAGTAGTTAAATTACAACGCTTGTATTTGTATGTTGATGCATCAATAAGAAAAATTACAACTTAGTGTGTTTAATTTAACATAATTTATCATCATGACTGTATAATAAAATAGAAAAACGTTCATATATTCATGCATGTAAAATTGACTTTGGCGGCCCACCTAAAATTAATTAATGAAAGAAATGGGGTAAAAATTATAAACCAGAGAAATGGAAGTGCGTGGTTTTAATATTAATTAATTCATCCTAAAATCTCTTTGTCTAAAGTTTGGCTGCGTTTCATGTATAAGGG
This sequence comes from Salvia elegans, assembly GCA_028566235.1. Lineage (NCBI taxonomy): Eukaryota > Viridiplantae > Streptophyta > Magnoliopsida > Lamiales > Lamiaceae > Salvia > Salvia elegans. Next base: position 3,160,498 of record JAOWBI010000037.1, on the reverse strand, counting down.
GCTGCGTTTTAACCAGAGCAAGCCATGCTGTGTATTCTTAAACAGCAGAGGATCCTTTCCCCTAAGTTACATTATTAGACTAAGATTACATTATTAGACTAAGATGTTATTCCTTTCGTCCGCAAAATATTGTCCATGTTTGACCCGACACAGATTTTAAGAAATGTAAAGAAAAGTGAGTAGAAAAAGTTAGTGTAATGTAGGTTCCACATTTATATATTAGTTTTTTATAATAAAATGTGATTGTAATGAGTCAGTAGAAAGTGGGGTCCATTTACCAAAAATGAAAAAAAAGCAAAGTGGAAAATATTTCACGGACATACCGAAATGACAAAATTGGACAACATTTCACGGACGGAGGAAGTACATTATTAGCCAAGCTACATTATTAGACTAAAATCCTACATTATTTTACTAAAATAGTACATTATTAGCTAAGTTAAATTATTAGACTACTAATTTACATTATTAGATGACACGTGACATTAATATGACGATTAGATCACAAGATCCAATTGATTTTTAACAGTATTTAACTTATGAATCTGAATACATCTCTCTGACTTTATACCCCTTCTCAAATATTTCCTCTGCTCTATAAAATTTGTCACTTATTTTCATTTCTACCAATTTAACAAAGTTTGTCATATTTCACTTTTATTATTTTTTATAATGAATATTCACCTTTTATGTAACTTTTTCAACTCACTCATATCTTATTATAAAAATATAAAAGTAAGAATCACTTTGACTAACTTTTTAAACTTACTTTTTAGTAGTAGTGCTATAGTTATTTCTTAAACTTCATGCAGTTTTTGAAAATGACAAATTTTATGGGACAAAAAGGGTATATATTTTGCCCTTTTCAAGCGCCCCCTGGGTTGAGCACTTGGGTTCGTGCTATTCCGTTGTTTCATTTTATGGTTCATGTTTTTTTGTTGGTCTCATATTTGTTACAGATTTGACTTCACCTTTTCTTTTGAATACTAAGAAGATAGCCAAACAAAAGAAGATTAAAATTTTTGTAACGAAAACTGCGCCAAATCAAAATGATGATCCATTACTCATATCTCCTCTACAGTCGAGCAGAGCTAGCTAGAACAATAAACATCAACGCCACTGCGGCAGACTGGATTTTCAAAATTCCAAAATTCCAAAATTCAATTCCAGAGAAACAATCTTCATGTATCCAATTTATGTGTGTACGTATGCAATATGCATATATAGGTATAAGATATCGCCTTCTCTGTTTCTTTCCGCGGTAATGTGACTCCGTTGATGATTTGATTCATCAGTTTTATTTTTTTTTGTATATAAGAGAGGCGAGAGCGATTACCTTTTGTATGTCGAGAGAAAGCCAATGTGTGCGTGATCAATTAGCCTCGTTCAAATATATTAAGATTGCACGATCGCATCCATGGTTTCAGAGAACGATCCCGATCTGCACCTCCCAAATTTACTCTGCGGCGGCCTTTTCTCGACGACCTGCACATCCCACAGCAGCTTGTTGCCGGAATTCGGGAGGTGCGGGACATCGTGCGTGACGATGTTCCTCCACGGCGGCAGGCCGCCGTTAGGGCGCAGGAAGTTGCCGCAGCACGACCGGAGCTTCACCTGCATCCCGTCGCGCATCGGCTCCCACTCGATCGACGGATCCGACGGCGACTCGCGCGACGTCTGCACCACCTTCTTCGCTGTCACCCCGGGGAGGAGCGGGATGGTCGACGCCGCCAGATACGTTCCGAGGTAGCTCCTCAGCCGAATCGCGTCGCGATCCGCCACCAATTCCACCGTCCATACCGATTGCTGGCGCAGCGATTCGTCCTGGATCACGCTCTCCTCGTCTTCCGCCGCGGTTAGGTATTTGTCGCGGTAGCTCACCAACCTGATTGATTTTGCCTTCCGGAATATATCCATTTTCTTCAGATCTGGAGATTGGAAGAAAAACTTGGATCGGTGTTGTTGTGAGGTGGAAATTAATCAATCGAATCGAACAGAGAAGAAGTTCAGATATAATTTCATGTTATTTCATCTTCTCGTCCTCCTCTTCTGGTACAGCTTCTACGTACCAAATCCAAACCATTTGGAAGAAGATATGTATTTCTATTTTTGAGGTATTTATTAAAATGGTTTCCATTTCTTGTTATTATTAAACCCGCTCGATTATCAGTTTATTTAGATTATGGATATACCAAAATAACAATATGAGTTATTTATTTACAGCCGATCAATAATGTAAGATAAAACATAACAACATTGCTCAATATTATCCATTTTATATTGTGACAATTGGCTATAATCTAATAAATACCTTGATTTAGCTTCGACTATGCAACCGGGCCTTCGAATCGTCGAAAAAATAGTGTTAGACAATTGTGTGTTTTTTTTTCAAGAAGATGAAGTTGTGATAATGTGTTAGTAGTCTGTTAATATAGTACTACTACATTGGCAAAAGAATTCAAAATGTGGCATTATTTCATTAATGCACATATATAATTATTTTCTTGGTTTTTCTTTTAAAACCAAGACTAATACAATATTAATATAAATGTTTTGCATTCTTTTCAATTTAAGCTATGTTATCAATTCAAACATTAACTTATTACTACAACGTTTTAGACTTGGTTATAAAAGTAATACTCATTCTTAATAAATATATTGACTTATTTGCCAAAAATCTCAATTCTCTGTTTTTCAAATCGAATAGCAAATTTCCTTTAAACCCAATTTTAGGCGGAGTGGATCACCTATTTCACAATTCCTACTTCATTCCTATTCTATACTCACAACAAAATAAAATAATCTATCATTATGGAGTATGTGATCCGCTCTGAATTTTAGGTTGTTACATTTGTCACAATAAGCTAAATATGCAGATGAACTTTCGGGAGAAGTTATTCACGTAGTCTATTTATAATTAATAATCGATCAAATAAATTTACTCAAATATTAACTCTTAATAAATTCACGAAACATGAAACATAGTGCACTATTTTTATTTGGTGTCCACCTTGACCTTGTGTCCCATTTTTATTTTAGTTTTAGACATTTTTTTTCTTCAAACTTAAATAATGCATTTGCATAATTTGAAGATATTTACCTAAGGTTCACTAATCGAATAATGATTTATAATTACTTTTTTTCTAAATTTTGACATAAGAATTGATTATTGAGGTTAACTAATTGAAAGTTTTGATGTGTATTTTAGAGTATCCAATTCAGTTCATACAATATATAAAGTTTAATTAATTAACTCTAATAATACTACAATACTACAAGAATACAACGTCGTAAGTAGTACTTCAAGTGTCGATCCACTAGGAGGTAGAAGATTGTTTAAAACTTAAATACTTACAAAGATGTAACATAAAGATTTGATTTCTGGTTTTGAAAGATGTTGACAAAGTAAATGGTTAACTAATGAAAGACTTTTCAAACGGAAAAATATATCACTCCAAGTTGCTCAATAGACTTGCATATTCCTACACCTATCAAAAGCACAAATTTTGGGATTAATTCATCAACCTAATCGCTTGCACTGAACATGTTTGCGACGTATGGTTCACAGTCAGCTTAACACTTGTTCCATGAACTAATTTTCAATGTCTATAAACTCCTGCGGAAGCGCGGGAGAAATAAACATCTACTATATAAACTTACCTAATCCGTTTTCAAATTATCATCTGAACAATTCAAATTCAACAACACATCAATTGATTAGTCCATCCACGTCTATGTTAAAGAGACGATAAATAAGGATTAAACATCTATAACGATAGAGGCATCTAAAGTGATAGAATCTAACATTAAACACATCAACTATGTCAAAAGGTGAATTCAAAGGTCTACATACATTCAAACAAGCCTAAATCACAACTTGAAGCAACATTGAGAGTTTAGCCTAAACACATGGTAAAAATCACAATGAAACCCGGCGAAATGGTGCCAACCCGGGCGAAAATGATGCCAACCCGGACGTTTCCACCGGACCCGGACGTTTTGTTAGTCCAAAAACGCACAACCCCGACGATTTTGCCGGATTCGCAATGCTTCGTTCCTTCATTAAATGACCATAACTTTTTCATCCGAGCTCCGATTGAGGCGTACCAAATACCCACGCGAAACTATTTCAAAGACGAAGATGGCGGTGGTAAAATAAAAGAATTTGGACATTGTCTTGATAGACAACAAATAGTTTGAATCAGATTTCAGATCCCAGATCCAGTTTGGCTCATTGTATGTCTTCACTCTACATGTACATTTATCAACTAATATATAATAATTAAAGTTTAATGATTAGTTAATAGATGATTTTAATATAAAAAAAAGAGAATTCATGGAATAGAATTAACATTATTTGATTTACATCAAGTTCTTAAAATTATTTTGTAGTGATAAAAATAATAACAGTTCATTACACAATAATATTTTATCAATAATAAATAATCATGAAATAATGAAATTAATATAATACCCATTTTGCTAAATATCTACACTTAAAAGATACTCCTATTAGTACTGATTTTTTCCCCAAAAAGGTTATTTAACCAAATTATTAGAGACGAAGAGAGTTGAGGTGAAACGGAGAAAATCCACAGAAGAGGGAAATGTCGTCAATCGAAGATGAGGAATTGCGTCGCCGGAAACTGGAAGAGGCTCTCGAAGTCAAATCCCTCCGCCGTATCATTAGCGCTTATCTAAAGTATACACCTCTCCCACTCTCCCTCGTGCTTCCGTCTCTCTTTCGTGATTAATGTTCTGAAAAGTTCCTTTGTTTATTTGTATTTTCCTTTGCAATAGTCTGCGAAGTTTTAGTGATTGCTGGTGTTCTGTCTCTATTGTTATTGCTATTGTTACTTTGAGGTTGATGAATTGAGGATATGAAGGGTTAATTGGTACTGAACTCTTCTTTGGTGAATATTGAAACATAATTTTCGGTGAATTTACGCTGCACGCGATGACGAAGCAGTTGAGCTGTAGTAAATTCTACTGTTTAGTAACTTTAGTTGAGAGTAACGATAGATAGAATCAAGATCGTTATTGTAGTAGTGGGCGCTGCTAATATATTCCCTGATGATTTGCTTATGAACTTCTATAGTTGGCTTGTATATTATTTCATCTATATTTTCATTGTCAGGTATACTGTTTCATTTCTAGTTTATTCATTATCCTCTTTATTGCTTCAATGGATAAGAATCCCTGTAATGTAGTTTTAATTTTTTATTGGGCTCTGACCGCAGCTATCCAGAGGCTGCTGAGGAAGATATCAAAAGATATGAAAGATGCTTCAGGAGGCTT
>JAOWBI010000037.1:2784578-2795663 GCA_028566235.1 Salvia elegans | reverse complement strand
AAAAAAAAAAGTTGAAAAAATGAAAAGAAAAAGGAAATACGAAGTAATACGGAAAAGAGTGCAGGGGAGTGCGGGTTCTCTCCCTTACTCACGCATTGGGTTCGTGACCTGTACGCGCCAAAATTGTAGTATTACCGCGAAGCGAGTGTACACCAAACGCGTGCGTGGGCCGCCACTAAGGTTTCTCGAAATACCCCCCTTTCGAAGTCCATCAAAATTCACACTCGACACAGAACAGAACTCCCCTTCTTCTCTCCCTCGCTCACCATGATCATCCCCTGTCTCGCAGAGGCAAGACCCACTCTCACAGTAAAGGTATCCAACATCCCACCCATAGCCATAGCAAGAGACCTCCAAGCATTTCTCGAGTCCCTCCTCGGACCAGACACCCTCTACGCCGTCGAAATCTTCACGGAGCGTGACAACTGGAAGTCCAGAGGCCATGGCCGCGTCCAATTCGAGAGCCCAGAAGCCAAGATCGAAGCTTTATCCCTCTCCCACCACAGGAACCTCCTTTTCAACGGCTATTACCTCACACTCGCCCACTCATTGGAAGAAATCATCATTCGACCCGTCGACCCGGTTTACCGGGTCGGAGGCGGCGCCGGGTCCTTCCTGTTTGCTGGGATCATGATTAGGCCTGATTGCATGGGGACTTTGGAATCTTGGGGTGGAATGAGGCTCTGGTTTATGCCTGACAGGAAAAGCATCCATTTCTTTGTGGAACACGAGCTCCAAAGCTACAAATTGGAGGTGCAATTTGGGGATGTGTTGGAGAGCAGCCCGTGTTACTTGGATAGGGGTCATAAGAAGGTTAACGCCATTCTATTGAAGGTATGGTTTTTTGAATTTTTTTAGTGGTTTGGATTTCTATGCTTAAGGTTTTGGGGTTTCTGCACAAGTTCTCCCTTAGAATGTGTTTCTTTAAGTGTTGTGCGATGATGGATGCTGTAATGGTAAGAGTTGCCTTGTAGTTACTGTTTAGTCTGGGTGGTGATCAAATTCTGTTGTTCTTAATTTGATTACTGGAGTAGGCTTTCTGGTTTTCTTAGCAGTTGGTATTTCGTGGTTTATTTTATTCCAGTTTGATCAGAATGATGAATTAATGTATACATGAACTGGTTGGCGTCTAACACGATGATTTCTTGAAGTTTGGTTGCTGTGAGTTAGTTATGATTGATCTATTTGGTTGTACCGCTTAGGTAATGTAGAGGCTAAAGGAGATCTGTTTTTTAAGGCTTGCTGCACTTGTCCTTAATATATGTATGGACGCGTACAAGATACAGTCGAAGAGCTTATATATGGTAGTAAGATTTGGAGAAACAGATAGTACTAAGGTTGAAGATTTGTATTGGCTTATTTGGGTTTGGAAATTTCACTTGTTGGCACCCTAGGTTCATTGCTTTTGAATCTTTTTCTTTCTCAATTCCAAGAGAGCTAACTGGTTATCATGTCCAATGTTTAACAAACAAGCAATTGCAGAAAGATAGTGAGCCGGGTCATGTATGATCTATGAAGGCTGTACTTAGTTATTTGTTGTGCTTTTTATTTATGCTCATACGTGTGATATTTCTTTGTTTTACTTAGCTATTTGTTGTGCTTTTTATTTATGCTCATACGTGTGATATTTCTTTGTTTTCATTTTGTACCCATTACACTATTGACTAATGATGTCCATGTTGAACTCTTCTTTGTTCTAGGGCTATAGTTCACACATTGATATTTTCTGTTTGGATTTGTTCGTTTTGTTAGAATTTATAGAAGTCAATTCTAGTTGCAGCCTAGCTTTATTCTTTCCTTTCTATTCCCCCAGCTTAGACATGCACCAAAAGTATTCAAAAAGGTTTCGGGGCCAAAGATTGCATCAAGATTCACTACTGACAGGTATCACATCTGCAAAGAAGATAATGACTTTATATGGGTTCGAACAACTGATTTTTCGTGTATCAAGTCAATTGGATATTTGTCCACACTTTGTTGGGAGATTGAAGAAGGATTCTCTAATTTAGACCTATACACATCTTTGCCGTACTACACAAAAGATGTGACTGGACTATGGTTTGAGGAAGTGCAGTTTGAACATGCCTCCAATTTAGTTCCAATTGTGAAAAACAACTCGGATTTTCAAGTGCCTTATGAAGTCCTTTTTCAGATTAATTCACTGGTGCATCGTCAAAAGTTGAGCATTTCAGCGATAAACAACGATGTATTTCAGGTCCTTAGCAGAATGGATATGGATACTGCTCTGTTAATTCTCAAGGAAATGCACAAGTTGCGCTCTACTTGTTATGAACCTAAGTCATTTATCGAGAACCAACCTTCCATTACCACTCACAATCGCAAGAATCTTCCTTCAGCGGCTTCCAAGAGACTGATCGAGCATAGCATAATGAGCTGTCATAGAGTTATGGTGACTCCAACTAAGATATTTTGCTTGGGTCCTGAGCTTGAATCCTCAAACTACATTGTGAAGAACTTTGCTGATTACGCTTCAGACTTCATGAGAGTTACCTTTGTTGATGAAGATTGGGGCAGGCTTTCTGTGGGTGCAGTTTCCACGAGCATAATGAAGGGCATCTTTGCAAAGCCTTATAGAACAGATATCTATCGCAGAATAGTCTCTGTTCTCCGGGATGGGATTGTTATTGGTGACAAAAAGTTCGAATTCTTGGCTTTTTCTGCCAGTCAACTGCGTTCGAACTCAGTTTGGATGTTTGCTTCGAACGATCATGTCAAAGCAGAGGATATCAGAGAGTGGATGGGATGTTTCAACAAGATCCGAAGCATCTCAAAATGTGCAGCGCGGATGGGTCAGATGTTCAGCTCGTCGATGCAAACTCTGCAGGTCAACCCGAGGGATGTGGAGCTTATTCCTGACATTGAAGCTGTTTCCGATGGCGTGAAACATTGTTTCTCAGATGGGATTGGAAAGATTTCCACTGCATTTGCTAGAGAAGTTGTCAGGAAGTTGGGTTTGACTCATATCCCATCGGCGTTTCAGATCCGCTATGGCGGCTATAAAGGGGTGATAGCAGTCGACCGGCATTCCTTCCGGAAGCTTTCACTACGAAGCAGCATGCTTAAATTTGAGTCCTCGAATTGCATGCTCAACATTACAAAGTGGAGCGAGTCCCAGCCGTGCTACTTGAACAGGGAAATCATTACTTTGTTTTCAACTTTGGGAGTCAAGGATAGCGTGTTTTTGAACATGCAAGACCAGCAACTACAACTGCTGGGAACAATGCTGACTAACGCCAAGGCAGCGCTGAACGTGTTGGAGAGCACCGGTGGGGGTGATATGAAAAGCTTCATTGCAAGAATGTTGCTCCAGGGCTATGAACCAAAAAAAGAGCCATATCTTCTGACAATGCTACAATCGTATCTTGAGAACCAGATCTCAGATATACGAAGCAGGGGCCGCATCTTTGTCCCAAAAGGCCGCGTTTTAGTTGGATGCCTAGACGAGTCTGGGACTTTGGAGTATGGCCAGGTTTTCGTTAGACTAACCATAAATACAGCCGAGTTGGAGGGTGGAGATCAGCCGTTTTTCCAGAGGGTGGATGAGACTACTTCCATCCTTAAAGGCAAAGTTGTGGTGACAAAAAACCCATGCCTCCATCCAGGTGATGTCAGAGTTCTCGATGCCATATTCGACGTGAAACTACTGGAGGATAATATGGTGGATTGCCTTGTTTTCCCCCAGAAAGGAGAAAGGTACAATTTTCTTTCTTCCTTAGGTTCTTACTTCTTCGTTATACGAGTTTCTGGTTAGAATTAAAGCGATGGTTTTGCAGGCCTCATCCAAATGAATGCTCCGGTGGAGATCTTGATGGTGATCTCTATTTCATAAGCTGGGACGTAGATCTCATCCCACCTCGAACTGTTACCCCGATGGACTACACCGGGCGACGGCCACGCATCATGGACCATGAAGTGACCTTAGAGGTAGTCTCAATTCAGAAACTTGCTTCTTTTCTTGTGTTTTATTTTACAATTTAGCTGGTTCCAATACCTATTTTTCTCAGGAAATACAAACGTTCTTCGCCGATTACATGATCAGCGACACTCTGGGCGCAATCTCTAACGCACATTTGGTCCATGCGGACTGTGAACCCGAAAAAGCTCTGAGCCCCAAATGCCTCGAGTTAGCAAACCTTCATTCTATGGCAGTCGACTTTGCGAAAACAGGTGCTCCGGCTGAGATGCCAAGGTATCTAAAACCCAGAGAGTTTCCCGATTTCATGGAGAGGTGGGAGAAGCCCACTTACGTCTCACATGGCGCGTTAGGCAAGCTCTATCACGCCACCATTCAGTTCATCAAGCAGATGAAGCCGGACCCAGTCTTTCCAGAAGAGATCCCAGCAGACGCTTTTGATCCGGATCTCATCGTCGATGGCTACGAGTCATTCATTGCAGCTGCTGAGAGCCACAAGGAACAGTACATAGACAGGATGAATGCGCTTTTCAGTTACTACGACGCAGAGAGCGAAGTGGAGATTCTAACCGGGAATCTGCATCGCAAGTCAGGGTACTTGCAGTACGATAACCGGAGGTATGGAGAGGTGAGGGAGCGGATCTTGGTGTCGGTGAAGAGCTTGATGAAGGAGGTGAAGGGGTGGTTCAGGAGCAGCTGTGGGAGCGAGGGCGAGGAGCAACAGAAGCTGGCGTCGGCGTGGTATTATGTGACGTACCACCGGAGCTACTCGAGTGGCAGCCGGAACTGCCTAGGGTTCCCATGGAGTGTGGGTGATATCTTGATGGACATAAAGGAAGCTAAAAGTAAGATGCTGCTTCAGTATTCTACAGTGACGTGACGTGCAGGTGCGGATCCATAAATTTGTTTTAGTAGGGGCTATATACCTCAAATTTTATAAATTTGGAATTTTTACGCAAAATTAACCTAAATTTTGTTATGATGATAGGCTTTTCGCCAAAAATTCGACAATGCCATATGAAAAAAGGAAATTTCTTAGCTAGGTAGGATCTTGTTGCCTATGAATGAATGTGTATATTTTGCACTTCATGTAGCATCTACAGACCGCTATTAATAAACCATTGTTAGCTATTCTGCAATTGCAACATATCCAAATAAATATATGTTGTTAGCTATTCTGCAATTGCAACATATCCAAATAAATATTATGATATTTAGTACTTACTCCGTTCCATAGTAATAGAGTCATTTCCCTTTTTAGTAAAAGTCAACACATTTTTCCATACCTACTTCACTCTCTCTTCATCTTTCTACATTTTTCATTTTCCACTTTATTCTCCCTTTACTTAACTCACCTAACACAATTTTTCTTAATATCCGTGCCGAAAAGAAACGTCTTCATTATTATGGAACGGGGGGAGTATATGCGTAGACATAATTTTTTTAAGAAAAAAACCAAATTATGATTTAATAATTTGTTTTCAAAATATATTTATAAATTATGGAGTATAAAATACAGATTATTAATATTAATGAATTAAGAAGATAAATTATGGAACCATGTAGATGTGACTTAGATTAATAAAGTTGAACTGTTCATGTTTATCATAAAGTTTGAAATGCTAATATACATAAAATGAGTGCAAAAAAATAAACACATCGTTTGCAAAGAGCATCTACAATAGCGGACGTCAGCACGGATTAGCCATAGGATAGCGGGAAGGGCGTGGCGGACGTCCGCTATTGCGTAAGGCTAACGCGAAGGACGTCTCGAAGACGGACGAGCTCTCATCCGCGGACAATATGCGTTAGCCGATTGCTAGTCTATCGATGTCAGCCTATTGCGCGGCGAGCGATAGGCTAACCGTTTAATTACTTTTTTCCCTACCACTCCCTTCTTTGCCAATTTTACATTAAAATCTGTGCCGTCTCCAAAGTGCATATTCTTTGGGGATGGAGGGAGTATTTCCTATGGCAGGCAACCACAATATGTGACTAATTTACGTGCATTTTTTTAAATCTTATTTGGCTACTAAATCAACCTGTTATTCTAAGTGACTTTTTTGTATCCTACATTTTCACGAATTTAAAAAGTATTCCCTCTGTTCGCTATTAGAAGTCCTATTTCTTGGCCACACAAGTTTTAAAAAATGTTAAGAAAAATTGGTGGAAAAAGATTAGTGGAATATGGGTCTCATAACTCATTTGTATATAATATTACATTCTGTCCACAAAAAATTGACTAATTTTATCATTTTTGGCAGTACACCAAAATTAGACCAATTCTAATATGAAAAGTTTTAAACAAATAATAGCCCTACATATCTATCTACATGTGGACCCCACAATCCTGTAACACTACTTTCACCACTTTTTCTCTCTTCCTCTCTTATTTTACCAATGACGCATTAAAACTCATGTCATTCACAATTTTGTCTATTTTTCGTGGATGATGCTAGTATTAATTTTAAATGAAATCTAAGTGAAATGAGTTAGTGAAGTGTTGGACCTATAACCATTTATAGCAAAAAAGAATCGGGATTCTTATTTGCAGATGGACTAAAATGAAAAAACATGACTCCTATTTTTGGACAAAGTGATTAGTCTAAAATATCATAAAATAATTTACGCTTGTCTATATATAATAAATTTTTGCCAAAAATAACTTATTTGAATTAGATTAGAAAATAATAAATAAAATATAAAGTTTGTGATATTTAAGACTAATTTGAAAGTTAATGAAAAATATCAAAATTTATCCAAAATTAATAGATATAGAGTTATTTATGCGTGTTTTGTGTTTAAGTGTCTTTCTCCTTTATTTGGCTTCAAATTCGCGCATTAAGAAAGTGGATATTTTCAGGTGAAGAATATTAAAGAAGCACCACCCTATCGTATAATATCATCTATCTACATGCTTCACCAAATAAGATAATGTTAAGAAATACTCACGAAAAAGAAGCATCACTTCCAATTTGACTAATCCACATCAAAACTTTAAAGTTTAAACCGCCAACAAGAAACAACAATAATAATTAAATCCACGAGTCACATAAAACAAAAAATGAAATCTTTAAAGCTTGCACGCATCTACATATATTCAAATTCAAATATATATTCTACAACAGTACTAATAGTTTACGAACAAAAATGAAACGACGTCGGATGAGCCTGCATTTGCGATCAAATACAGTATCTAATGTTAATTCGCAAACAAAACAATCATAAAAAATAATAATACTTGACTGAACATGGAAAAAAAGAGCACAAGTCTGGCGTGTACAGCTAGACGAAGGTGGGCCCATCGGTGCCGAGGCCCATCGAGCCTTTGGCGTACCTTGACGAGAAATTCCTGGACGCGTAATAGTAGCCGTCGGCGTCGTCCCCTTCCGGCGCGAATTCCCCACTGCCGTCGTCGAAATTCATGGCGTAGCTCAACGGATCGTATTGGAAATTCGCGTGCTTTCCGGCGCTGCGGTTCCGATTGAACCGGCGGATGAACGTCTTCCACCTAGGGCCGGCGACCAGCTCCGACCACTCGCGGATCTTCATCACCGCGCCGACGCCGCGAAGCCACAAGGAGGAGATCTCCGCGGGGCGTATCCTCTGCCACCACGTGGGGCCCGCGGGGTGCCGGTCGAAGCAGGGAAAGCTGAAGCAGCCGCGGCGGCGGAAAAGCGATTCAGAGGAATCATCGAGTTGTTGTGTGATTTGGACTTCGCGAGGATCCATGAATATATAGAGTTGAATTAGTGTAGGCGGCGCAGGGGGAGAGAGAGTGTTTATGGTCGGCGAAGTATTTTCTTCTCACTCATTTCTGCGAGTCGCTCTGGTTTTGCTGCACATAACGGCTGAATTCAATAATTATTTATTGGAAAGATAAATATCCCCCGAAAAAGGGCTAAAGTGTCAGACGATTCATTGCGGAAGTTTGGGTAAAATATCGCGCCAATAATAATAATTGGATTATTATTATTATTATTATTATTATTATTATTATTATTATTATTATTATTATTATTATTGGGGAGAACTATAAAGTCAAAGATAGTTCATCTTTTAGCTTTAAATGTTCAATTGCTCAAAATTGGATGTATAATTTTCAAATGACGGGCGATGATACTCATAATTTTCTTATCTTATTTCTCTGACTATCATACGTATATAACTTTTCAGCATCATTTTACTATATATAATTTCATGTTTATAAACGGAATGTTTAAGATTAGACAACATTAAACTTTCGATGTAGTTTTGATTTGTGAAAATTTTGAATCCAAAAAATTATGAAAAAATCAAATTTGTTTCTTTTGTCACCAAGTATGAGAAAAATCTAAAGTAAATAGTGTAATGTATTGATCTCTGGCCAATAAGAGCTATAAATTTAACGGTCTTTTACATCGCATTTGATTTGTCAATACATTATAAGATTCAAAATCAGCATATTAGATCCAAACCTCTTTCACAACTACTTATCTTTTTAAACAATGTTTGTGATTAATTGTTATCAAGAGTTAGTTTGGATATAAGATAGTTGGAGCCACAAAATATTAATCTATTGCATATAAAATAAAGCAAAATACTTCTATAACAGCGTCTATGGTGCGCCCTTCACTTAAATATTATTCCAAACCTAATAATTAGTATAAAAAATAGTTTTTTTTTTTTTTTTTTTTTTCATTTTCATCCGTCCATTAAAACTAATGTTATAGCACAAATATAAATTTATTTGTAATTTGTTACTCACTTTTTAATATTTATCTCCTACTTTAAACAATTTATCTTTCTTATCTTATACGTTATCAAATTCGCAATAAACTCATGCCTCCCACTAGTTGACCATTTCTGGTTGACGGGAAGAGTATGAATTACCTAGATTTGAATATTGATTAGGATAATTAAATTTTAATTAAAATGTTGAAGTGTTAATAAAGTTATTAATTGTAATTGTAGGAAGACAGCCAGCAACCTTGCCAAAACAAAAAGAATTTTTATAGAAAGAGTAAAGTACTATTTTGGTCCTAAACGTATGGTCGATTTACGATTTTGGTCCAGAACATTCACTTTTTGAAAATCGAATCCAAAATATATGAAAACGCTATCGAATAAGTTCTTTTTTTTTTACGGTTTCCGTCATTTTTTACGGTCAACCGTCAATTAGTGAAAATTTGACCCTAATTAGCCGATTTTATTACTGTAGCTAATTTTGTTTTTTTTTTTTTGGAATCACATGAAAATGTTAAGTAAAATAAATGGACAACAAATTACAAGACAAAGTAGTCCTTCATATTAATTATTTACTTCTAATTGATCCTGAACATTTAACCACACCATAGTGCAAACTTACAACAAAAAAATTTTCTAGTGGTTTTTTGTTTGATACATTATGTGTAGTTGTGACAAGTTAACAATTATGCGATCGCTTCTTCGTCGACAATGAGACAATAATCTATGTCAATAAACTGACAACTAATTGAGACCATAAATGGACAATAAATTACAAGACAGAGTAGTCCTTCATATTCATTTTCTACTTCGAATTGGACCTAAAAATTTAACCACACTCAGTGCAGAATTAAAAATATATATGTATATGTTTTCATAGGCACTGCATCAACCCTAACACCATCAAAACTTAAAAATCATCAAAACCCAAAAACCAGCGAAACCAAGTATTCAATGTCGTCTTCAACTTCTGGAATCGGAGAATAATGGACTTCCGAGTGAGAACTAGGGTTAGAAGAACACAGAAACCTCGATGCCGCCGACTGGCCTTGTTCGTTTTGCTTCAAATAATCGCTCTTTTCATAACTACAAGTAGCCGACTGACCTTCTTCGGCTTCATTTTCAAGCGGATGTGTGGACTTCCTCTTCCTCGCATATGCAACTTTCACATCGCGAGACCGTCGCTGCAATAGAAGTTTGGGTATGGCGACTTCCAACTCATGGCAACCAACATAATAATCGGTCGGAATCGGCTGGTTCTTGGTCGGAATCGGAACTAGGGTTTCTTAGGAGAGTGACGAGAGAGAAGAGAGAGTTTGACATTTCATTTTTTTTTTCTTAAATGAAAAGTTAAGAAATATTAAGTGGATTTAGAAGATTTGTTATTCAAATTCAAATGTTAAAAATTGAGTTATTTAGCAAAATAATTAGCTTAATATTAACCTATTAATAATCCCAGATTAAGTCTAATCGGATCAAATTTGGACTAATTGACGATTGACCGTAAAAAATGACGGAAACCGTTAAAAAAGATCGTATTTTGACAACATTTTCGTATGTTTTGGATTCTATTTTCAAAAAGTGAATGTTCTTGACCAAAATCGTAAATCGATCATATGTTTAGAACCAAAATACTCCATCAGTCCGCCATTAGGAGTCTCATTCCTTGGCGGCACGAATTTTAAGATATGTTAAGAAAAGTGGGTAGAAAAAAGTTAGTGAAATATGAATCTCACTTATATATATTAGTTTTAAATGAAATGTTAGTGGAATGAGTTGGTGGAATGTGTGACCCTATTACTATTTATGGTGAAAGGGAACCGGGACTCCTATTCGCGAACGGACTTAAATGGGAAAACGGAACTCCTATTCATGGACGGAGGGAGTAGTACTTAACTCTTATACAAAACACATTTTTAAAAGACAATTTTCCTTTTACCAAAAACCAAGATATGCTAAAATATGATGTTTAAAAATTTTCAGATTATTTTAAGAGGCTAGATGGCAAACCTAACTAACTTGTGCCTTTACGGCAGCATTATCCTATGTCTGTATTTAACAAAATTCAGATTATTTTAAGAAGCTGGATGGCCAACCTAACTAACTTGACCCTCTCTGGCAGCTGTACCCTATGTCTATTCATAAATATAACATGTTCTCAATTTTTCAATACTGGCAATGCAATACCAGCTAGTAACACACACACAGGGTACATCATATTAATCTCCCAAACACAAAAATATACAGAAATGTCACTTTATACTAAATCCAGGATATCCCACTTTCTACTAAATGCATGAAATGTCACAAAAATGAGCAGATATTTGTTGAAACACACTTTTGTTACATTATGTTACTTCTTCACTCATCTCCGTATAGGTTCACAATCATGAGAGTCGACCAGATTGAATACGATATCCCAAATG
>JAOWBI010000037.1:2479973-2490256 GCA_028566235.1 Salvia elegans | reverse complement strand
ATATAGTATAGTGAGAAAATATTTTTAAAGTATAAAATTAAAATTTAAGTGAATTATATCTATCGTTAATTAAAGTGAACTCTTGCAAACATTTTTAATAAAAAATTAAAATAAACTAAAGTAATTTTTTTTTATTATAAAGCTTAATCTATAGGTTTTTCAAGTAATTATTGAAAAAATTTAAGTGAATTATAATTCAAAACAAAATGTTTTATGTTGCAAAAATATAAAATCACCAGTACCACAAAGGTAAATTTTTTTAGCCCGAAAATGTGCTTTTATATATGTCCAAAAAAATTGCAAGAATGAAGAGGTACCAAAAATGTGATTTCCAAAGACCAAAAATGCCCTCCATGACACTTAAGGGATTTTTCCAATATAGAGAGATATAAAAGACTAAAAAACTGCCCTACTTGTCATTTTAAGATCCAGAAAGGCTATAAAACTTTTTTGGGAATCATTGTATATTTTTCGATAAGATCAGAGACTATTAAGATAGTTTCACTTGATTGATTTAGTACGTTTGATTGGTTTAGTACGTCTAATACTAATGCTTACTAAATACAAATGCAAAGTAGCCTACAAAACTTACATTCCTACAAATTATTTATGGAGATACCACGACATACGCGATCAAAACATTCCTACCAATATGAGGAACGATGATCTCGATTACCAAAGGGCAAAATATCTCAAATTGGAAGTTTATTAGTTTATTATCAAATATCCACATTTATTAGGGTCAAACAAGTTAGGCCGACTTAGTTTCCAAAAGTTGAAAGCTAAGTTAGAAAGATCGACCCTCGAGTCCTCGGTAGAACATTCTCGAAGGTGACCCACTGCCTTTGGATCGACAATTTCCCTTCCTTCGCTGCCTATAAATTCACTCCCTGAATTCATTCATCTCAGCATTTTGCAATCTATAAATTTATCTCTATTTCCCCATTCTCGTAGCACATTTGAAAATGCAGATCTTCGTAAAAACCCTAACAGGGAAGACCATTACTCTCGAGGTCGAGAGCTCCGATACTATCGACAATGTTAAGGCCAAGATCCAAGATAAGGAAGGAATTCCTCCGGATCAGCAGCGCCTCATCTTCGCCGGAAAGCAGCTTGAGGACGGCAGAACCCTCGCCGACTACAACATCCAAAAGGAATCCACGCTCCATCTCGTCCTCCGCCTCCGCGGCGGGATGCAAATCTTCGTCAAAACCCTAACGGGGAAGACGATTACTCTCGAGGTTGAGAGCTCTGACACAATCGACAATGTCAAAGCCAAAATTCAGGATAAGGAAGGAATCCCCCCTGATCAGCAGCGGTTGATCTTCGCCGGGAAGCAGCTTGAAGACGGCGGAACCCTAGCCGACTACAACATCCAGAAAGAGTCCACTTTGCACTTGGTTCTAAGGCTTCGTGGAGGGATGCAGATTTTCGTGAAAACTCTGACTGGCAAGACGATCACGCTGGAAGTGGAGGGCTCCGACACAATCGACAACGTGAAGGCGAAGATTCAGGATAAGGAAGGGATCCCACCCGATCAGCAGAGACTCATCTTTGCTGGCAAGCAGCTTGAAGATGGGAGTACATTGGCTGATTACAATATCCAGAAGGAGTCAACATTGCATTTGGTTCTGAGGCTGCGCGGTGGTATGCAGATATTCGTCAAGACTCTTACTGGAAAGACCATAACTTTAGAGGTGGAGAGCTCTGACACCATCGATAATGTCAAGGCAAAGATTCAAGACAAAGAGGGCATTCCGCCAGACCAACAGAGGCTAATCTTTGCTGGGAAGCAGCTCGAGGATGGGCGTACCCTCGCTGACTACAATATCCAGAATGAGTCCACTCTCCACCTTGTCCTTCGTCTCCGTGGCGGTGAATGTGATCATCTCTGAATTGATTTCTATGATAGTCATCTCAAAAGGGGTTCACGAAAATACTAGTCATGTTCTGACGTTCTATTCAGTAATCTTGTTTCTTACATTTTTCCTTCCCAGACTTTGTGATCATGCGAATTTAGAAATGCATTGAATTGGATTATTTTCTATTCGGAAGCGTGGTCTGTTTGTCCCTGATGCTTGTAAAATTATTAGCACTCTGCTTCTGTCAGTTATGAGTACTACTTATATGCATACAAATTTCATTTCACACATGAATCCCATATTATCTACTAATTTGGTATTTTGCTGGACATCACAAAGCATAATAATATGTTAAAGATTTGATGGAAGTAAAGTTTGCTGCTTGTATTCAAACAGCTTATGTTATGTGAGGTTATAGGCCCTGTATTTTCTGTAGTCTCCATATATTTGTCTACTATTTCATGAGATGTTCTATCATGGGGAGACCATGAGATTTCCTCATCTGCTTTGCTATTTTTCAATTCTATGATTTTGTGTGCTTGGCCGCTTCTCGAGTTCATTGCTGTAATAATGCAGTAGATGGCTGTTGAGTGGAGTAGTTGTCTGCTAGATGCAGGTGTCACAAAACCTAAGTCATGGTTTTTCTTTAAGTGCATCCTCGCATGCTATTATATTTCATGAAAATATGATTGGTTTCATGTTTGATCCAACAGCACTGAATGACAGAAGTCTTTTGACTCATCCCACTGTTATTTTGATGATAATATCTTCTGTTTTCTGATGGAAGCAGAATCTCACCTCAACTCAAGTACTTACCTATGCCCACGTTAACAAGGCTAGCTGGAAATTGTGAGAAATAAAGATGATGATTATATACTGTGCATTAAAATTGAAATTACCTGGAATAGAACAAAAATGAGCAAGGTAAGGAAGGCGGTTGAACCAAAAGAGTTCATCCCTTGGTTGAACAAGTAGAGTCCCCTTTACACCTCCCCTCTTTTTTGGATGATAAACTTCACTGTTGCCCCAACCAGCAAGATAATGTGCATAGACAGGATAATGGCTAGGTTTCATGTATAAAACCTCAAGGAATCTATGTATAAAGTCTCTCAAAGGACTAACAAATATATTAAGGAAATACTACTATGCTGTAACAGTAATGATCGTAATTTAGTTATTAGTAACTATACTTGAGTACCTTCATCATCTTGTAACTTTTTTTGGTATTAACTTTTTATTGGTAATAACTTTATACTATTCATCACGTCATTCTCTCACAATATGATTATTACACTAAGATCTTCGTGCACAATGTGTATCACTATAGTAATGTGAAATGGAGAGTTTGGTAACCCATTCACACAGGCAACCTGTAAATTGGAATAGCCATGAGATGCTTAGCCCTTGAAGTTACCAAACCAAAATGCTCAGACATGTCCAAATCAAGAGGTCCTGTTCTATCAGGGAGCTCCCAATCAAAGCAATGAACCAATTGCGCTACTGTCAAACTAACTACAGTTAGCCCCAACTGCAGCCCTGGGCAGCCCCTTCTACCTGATCCGAATGGTATGAGCTCAAAATCTCGGCCCAAAAGCTCAACATTATTGCCTTGGAATCTTTCTGGATCAAATATTCCAGGGTTGGTCCAGGCTTTGGGATCCCTCCCAATGGCCCAAACATTCACAAGAACTCGTGTTTTATTCGGTATGTGAAACCCTTTGATCTCGCATTCTTCCATGGCCTCGTGTACAAGCAATGAGCCCGGGGGATGGAGCCTCATAGATTCCTTGATAATACAATCAAGGTATTTGAGGCTGGAGAGATGACATTCTTCCACCATTATATTTCTCCCCACCTTTTCTTCCAATTCTTTACTAAGTTTCTTCATTTCTTTTGGATGTCTAATCAACTCCGCCATGGTCCATTCTATTGCAGCTGCTGAAGTGTCCATTCCAGCTAGCAACATATCCTATCCAACATTAACTTGTAAAGTCACTATCAAGTGTTCTTAACTATTTAAATCAATTATAGTAAATGTTTCATTCCCAAATTAATCATATATAAGAGTCTTGTTCATTTTCAAGTGATCAATTATTATTTTTAGGAGAAAAAAAACAACATATTTATTCTCCATATTTTGTTATTCTTTACCTGACTTTATTATTACTCTTTCTCCATTTAATTGAGTAAATATCATTTTCTTTAAATCTCGTGTTAAAAGAAGTTGATCACTTAATATGGATGTGATGAAGGGAGTAACATTTTGTAAGGGTGGGTATATTACCAGAAGAATGGCCTTAACATGGCGACGGTCGAAGTCAAATCCGGCCTCGCCAGAGTCAAGAATGGCCATGATGGTATCGACGAAATCACGACTCCTCTCCTCCTTGCGAACATGATCATCAATAATCTTCTCAAGAAACCTATCGAAAATCCCACTGAGCTTCTTGAGCCGCCTCGCCGACCCCTGAAGGTCCATCCACCTTAGGCAGGGAAAATAGTCGCCGAGGTTGAACGCAGCTGCCTCGGCCATCGTCTCCGCCATCACCTCCTTAAACCCCCTCTCATCGAACTCCCCGTCCGAAAACTTCCTCCCAAACACCATCGAGCACATCACATCCGCACTGAGCGACATGACCCTCGCGCTCAAATCCACCGCCCCGCGCGCCTCCCTCAGCTCCGCCACTAGTAGCCGCAGCTCCGCCTCCCTCGCGGGCCGGAACTGGGCGATCTTGAGCGGGCTGAGGAGCTCGAGCGTGCAGAGCTTGCGCATGCTGCGCCAGTAGGGGCCGTAGCGGCCGAAGACGATGTTGCGCTGCTCGTAGCTGAGGTAGTAGGCGGCCTCGTGGTGGCGGTGGTGGGGCCGGTTGGCGAAGACGAGGTCGTGGGTTTTGAGAAAGAGCTCGGCGGCGGAAGGGGAGGAGACGACGATGGTTGGGATGGAGCCGAAGCGGGTGTACATGATCGGGCCGTGTTTGCTGGCCAGACGGTGGAGGTCTTGGTGAGGGTTCTTGCTTAGTAGATGGAAATGGCCGATGATCGGAAGCCCTTTCGGGCCGGGAGGGAGTTTCTTCTTGCTACGCCGCCATTGGTGAACATGAATTAGGTACAGGAATGTGATTGTTGCGGTTGCCATTACCCAAATCCAACCCATTTTGGTTGCAGTTGTGAATTAGAGAAAGTTTGGAATTTTTATAGATGTGCGTGAGTTGGTCAAGTTGTAGAATAGTAGTTAAGCCAAAGGCCTAGGACGTAGCACTCGATCGTCAAATTTATATTCATTTACCTCTGAAGAAACGTGTGATTGATTTTAGATAAACTACGACTCAAACTATTTTAATTGGCTAAGCCTTTGTAAAATGCTCAAGTCGGGGAGTATAGTGGTAATGTATATTTATGGCTTGATAATTGAGGTTCTACTCTTAGAATGATCTTCATATAATAATTTTGTAATTATAGCTAGTAGTATGACTTTTTTGGGTTGGAACTAGAACAACCTCATCACATCACATCCCATGCCCTATGCTTATTAATTAAATCATGAACATAATCCTCGAAACTAACTACAGTTTGCAATTTAATCTAATCTAGCATATAATGGCTTCGCTCGCTCTATAAATTAAAAAATGAAGATTTGAACTACATGGAATTTGAGTTCTAAGTCTACAATTCATTCAACGAATTGACGTATAATTTTTTTTTACGATCTAAAAATTGAAATTAATTAATTCCTTAGTTATGTTTCAAAATGAATGTTTATTTTATGCACCCTATATTCTATTGGGCAACTACAACGGAGAGAGGAAATAACAATTGAAACTCAACCAAATTATGACACTTATTTCTCAATATGAAAATATGAATGAGAAAAAAGGATTTGAATAGAAAGAAGGAATTAAGCTATATACTTCCTTTGTCCGGCTAATGTTGTTATT
Source organism: Salvia elegans (assembly GCA_028566235.1). Classification (NCBI taxonomy): domain Eukaryota; kingdom Viridiplantae; phylum Streptophyta; class Magnoliopsida; order Lamiales; family Lamiaceae; genus Salvia; species Salvia elegans. Next base: position 2,484,459 of record JAOWBI010000037.1, on the reverse strand, counting down.
ACCGAGTTTCATGACCATTGTGGCGCGGTTTCAAAATTTATATTTATCTGAAGAAAAAGAGGATTTGGTTCAAGTCCACATGGTGTCTTAAACTCCCTCCGTCCCATAAAAATATGGGCAAGGGATATGACACGGGAATTAAAACAAAATTGATAAAATAAGAGCGAGAAAGTGAATGGTATAGTAAAGTAAGAGAGATGAAGAGAATAGTAGTTAAAGTAGTGTTAGTTGATATTGAGTCCTACATTATTAAATTGATATATAACTTTTCAAAAATGAAATATACATTTTTTTGGAACGGACGAAAATGAAAAGTGCACATATTTTTATAGAACGGAGGGAGTCTAGTATTAGTTCATTGATTACAAGAATGCCTATATGCATAGTTGAGCCTAAAAGTCAGAATAAATTATTAAATACACTACCCATATTTTCATAGCCAGTGCTCATATTTGTTAGACTTCGCAACCACGAATTCAACTAAAAGCACCAATCATCCACTTGGGCACTTTTTTGATGGGGTAGCAAATGTACTAAATATCCAGCATATAGTACATATTTATATATGCGACTTCATTAACAATTGGTCGAGGAAGTCAAATCTAAATCGATTACTCAATTAACTTTGTCTAGAAAAAGTTTTCGATCAACGTACATGAAATATTATAATAGTTTATGGATATCTCATATATTCCGTCTATACGTGTCTAGAATCAACAACATCAAGGTTAAATAGTTTACTTCATGTGATTGCTACAAACCCTTTTGAATGCATTCGAAATTGACATTTGAAAATATAATTTCACATCTAAGAAACCATATTGTATATCTAGAATCTATTTTGATGATAATTGCAAATTTTGGGCAACTAATGATGACCAAATTAATGTGCATGAAAATGATCAAATGTGACATAAGTAAGTACTACCATTTATTGCATATAAATTACTCACATTGCTTACAAATAAAGAAAATAAAATAGATAACATTCACTATCACAAAGTTTTTATTCGCAAATGGCAAAGATACGCAAACATTCACAATGAAATCAAACATACAACTACATAAGTCATACAACCAAACACATAGCATACATTATAACACATATCAATACTTAACAATATCTTCAAATAATGTTCTTAACGGGGAGAACTATATCCAATCTGATCATAGTGATACTGATACTTGTCCCAATAATATCACCTCTCGATATCTTGTCGAGCCATTTATCCCTAGAAGCACATGTGAACTTAGATCGTTGGTCAAAATAAATTGTTGTACGATGTATGGCGAAAAAGTTATGTGTTAAATGAAATAAATAGGATAAATTAAAATAAGAAAAAGAATAAAATAAAAATTATTAATTTATTTATTTTATTATACAAGAAATAACTTAATTAAATTATGATCATCTAAAATGAATAGGACCCAAATAAATCGAAAGGGATGGAGTTAATGAATACGAGGGATGCTGTTCTGCCAAATTCTCTGAATTTGTGGAATGATGATCTCGTTCATCCAAATCTCTTAAATTCGATTATATTTGATGACATAATTTATATTCAAATGTACGCATTTAACAGTGGGTCAAACAAATAGGCTGTTATACATTTCAAAACTTGAAAAGAAAAGTAATAACGCCAAATCAGCAATCAACGTTCGAGAAGGATCGATCCTCGAGTCCTCTGTAGAACATTCTCGAACGTGACCAACCGCCTTGGGAATCGGCAATTTCCCCCTCCTTCGCTCCCTATAAATTCAATACCACTTTCGCCCAAGTTAATCATCAAACCATTTTGCAATATCTGAATCTGAATTTTCCTTCAAACCCCTCTCTATTTCACCCGATTCTTGCATATTTGAAAAGAAAATGCAGATTTTCGTGAAAACCCTAACAGGGAAGACCATTACTCTGGAGGTCGAGAGCTCCGACACAATCGACAACGTCAAGGCCAAGATCCAAGATAAGGAGGGGATTCCGCCCGATCAGCAGCGCCTCATCTTCGCCGGAAAGCAGCTCGAGGACGGCAGAACCCTCGCCGACTACAACATCCAGAAGGAATCCACGCTCCATCTTGTCCTCCGCCTCCGCGGTGGTATGCAGATCTTCGTCAAAACACTAACGGGGAAGACGATCACCCTCGAGGTCGAGAGCTCCGACACAATCGACAACGTCAAGGCGAAAATTCAGGATAAGGAAGGAATTCCCCCTGACCAGCAGAGGCTCATCTTCGCCGGAAAGCAGCTGGAAGACGGCAGAACCTTAGCCGACTACAACATCCAGAAGGAATCCACTTTGCACTTGGTTCTCAGGCTTCGTGGAGGGATGCAGATTTTCGTCAAAACCCTAACCGGTAAGACGATTACTCTTGAGGTCGAGAGCTCCGACACAATCGACAACGTCAAGGCCAAAATTCAGGATAAGGAGGGAATTCCGCCAGATCAGCAGCGCCTTATCTTCGCCGGAAAGCAGCTTGAAGATGGCAGAACCCTAGCCGACTACAACATCCAGAAGGAGTCGACGCTGCATCTTGTTCTCCGCCTCCGCGGTGGGATGCAGATCTTCGTCAAAACCTTAACGGGGAAGACGATTACTCTAGAGGTGGAAAGTTCCGACACAATCGACAATGTCAAGGCGAAGATTCAGGATAAGGAAGGAATTCCCCCTGACCAGCAGAGGCTCATCTTTGCCGGCAAGCAGCTAGAAGACGGGAGGACGTTGGCTGATTACAATATCCAGAAGGAGTCGACGTTGCATTTGGTTTTGAGGCTGCGCGGTGGGATGCAGATATTCGTTAAGACGCTTACAGGAAAGACCATAACTTTGGAGGTGGAGAGCTCTGACACCATCGATAATGTAAAGGCGAAGATTCAAGACAAAGAGGGGATTCCACCAGACCAGCAGAGGCTCATATTTGCTGGGAAGCAGCTCGAGGATGGGCGTACCCTTGCTGACTACAATATCCAGAAGGAGTCCACTCTGCATCTTGTCCTTCGTCTCCGTGGTGGTGATCATATCTGAATTGATTTCGTATGATAGCTTGAGAAGTTGGTGGTTGTAATCAAAACCTTGGTTTATGCTCGTGTTCTACCGTTTATGAAGTAATCCTGTTTCTTAATTTGCAAAGTCTTGACATTCTATTGAGTAATCTTGTTTCTCAAAGTTTGTGATATTCTTATCTTGCGTCTTACCTTTCCCTTCCCAGCGTTTGTGATCATGCGAATTTTGAGAATAATTTGTGAATGCATTTAATTGGAATTATTTACTGCTAAAAGTTTGGTTTGTTCGTTCTAGAAGCAATTTTGAGTTTGTTATTCATACAAATTTCATCTAATACGAATGGTATTTTGTTGGACATCACAATGCGTAATAACGGGTTAAGGATTTGTAGGGAGTAGTTAAGTGTTCACTTTAAATATTGCTTACTATTTGTGATCTCTTTGCTCCCTATTGTGAAAAAGTCACTGCTTATCCTTTACATGGAAGTTGTGTTTGTCTCGTCAATCCTTCGGAGAGATGTTCTATTGTTGTGATCATGGGATTTCCTGTTCCATTTTGCCATTTTCCAATTCTATGACTCGGCTTACTTGGAGTAACAGGCCACTCTTGATCTCGTTCTTGTTATCCTGTAACAACAGAGTAGATGAACAGGGGATGAGCCATTGAGTGGAGTAGTTGGCCTGCTAGATGCTGGTGTCACAGATCCTGAGTGCCGGGAGTGCAGTGTTTTAGCTATTATTTCGTTAAACATTTTTGGTTTCATGTTTGATCCCATACATATGTCGTCATAGCATGTTAACACTCTTGTGAAAACCATCTTGTCTTCTTACATGGTTCAGTTCAATAGGTGACCTGTGTCACTAGACTGCTACAGAATATTTGTACCAGTACCTTTTTGCTATTGAAACTATGAGTTGTGTTAGCATATGTTATATTTCTCATTGTTGTGGATGTACTAGCAAGTGCATAGGTGAATCTCATACTCCACTAGTTTTTCGCAAGGTGGATGTACTGATTTGCGGAAATCATTTGAATCACCCCATTGTTATTTTGATGATAATATCTTTTTATTTGATGTTAAATCATCTTTTTTCTGATGGAAGCAAGATCTCACATTCTCACCCCAAATTCATACTGTGATATAATTATTTTCAATTTGATCAACTGGAAATTTGTCTTAAGATGATGATGATAAAATATGGAGCTGTCTTCAGTTTCAAAAATGCTAAGTGGGACTGTGGGAGATGTAGGTAAAACAGGTGAGTGAAAAAATTGCCAGAGTGTCGAGGATTTACAGTGATGAAGCTGTGCGCAAGTCATGTAGTCCTCCTTCACAACTGACGTGACTAACTGCCGGAAGAAGCATGCCTGGAGTTTTGAAAGGCATAACTGATGAAAAGTTTCTGCTACTGCGCTATTGATTGAACATGTTCTGTGTCTCTCATTGCAATTGTTTTTGGGATATCATTGCTCAATAGTTTACTC
>JAOWBI010000037.1:2203893-2222346 GCA_028566235.1 Salvia elegans | reverse complement strand
CCATCTCTGCTCAACATCGCCCTTCGTCGTCACCGCTTAACCTGTACACTTAGAAATATATGCAGGACTGAGTACGAATGTACTCAGTGAACACGTTACCGAAAGATACACATATACATTTGAAAATATTGTCAAGTCATCATCACAGTAACACTCGGGGTTTTATTGAAAAGATCCGAGCTTACTAAAAATGTTTATATTGGGCTGCAACCCCTTTTTCCTGTACTTAGCCATATCTGATCACATTGTGCCCTTGAGATGGTGTTCTCACACGGTCACCTTCTCTGCCCATCATGTCAGAGGTTTCCTAGTGCCGTAGAGATGATGTTCTCGTATTGTCACATTCTCTGCCCATCATGTCAGAGGTTTCCTTGTGTCGGGAAGGTGGCCACCTTCCACGGTCACCTTCTCTGCCGTTCATGGCCAGAGGTTTCCTGTGTACACTAGTCCAAGTAGGGACACCACCCTCACTGAGACCCGAATTCGATTCACATATATAATCATTCATAATTCACTTGGCCTTAGCCAAACAGATATGCATCATACACAGAACATTTTGGCAAGACAACATCATTTAACATAAACAACGAACATGAGTTTGAGTTTTCATAAAGTATTACTTAAAAAATAATTTGTATTTTAACATAGGAAAGCTCACCTCGTTTTTTTAATTTCCTTAACTTGAATTTCTCACACCGACCTTACTCGTGGAGATAACCTTTTGAAAACACCACAATATAATATAATAATTAGACTCAAGGACTAATCTAATTAGAATGCATGCCCCATAATTAATCTCCTTTTCTTATTTCACTTATCTTTAAGAAATTTCTAAATCTCATATATTATTTGATGCTTCATCTTCTATTAGTCTCGGATTTCACAATTAATTTGACTCATACTAGATTACTAAAATTTATTATTAGTTACTGCTATCAAATTCTAATTTCGAAACTGGACCCAGACACCCTAATATTTGCATCCCAAAAGATAAGTAAATTTCGGATTCGGGCCTCCATTCATTTACTTACTGCAGCCCCAATTATTAAAGAGTTGGGCTCAATATTATTTACTCCACTTTTTAGCCCAAATAAATAAAATGTTCATTAGCCCAATTTATGAACCCACTACTAGTACCTAGAAGCTTCTCCTTTCCCCCGTGATTAACAAGGAGAGAAAAGAGCTCTCCCCTTCCTGCCAGCTACTGACCGTCGGCCAGTCTCCCTCCGGCGAAGGGGCGGCGTTCCCTCCTCCTCCTCCTCCTCCTCGTCCCTCTCACTCCCTTCTCTCTCTTTCTCTCTCTTCACCGCACCGCTGCCGCCGCCGCCATCGCCTCCTCCCTCCCCCTCTTTCTCGCCCTCGGCTCCTCCTCTTCCCTTTTCTCTCTCGTTTCTTTGGTCTGCCGCCGCCGACACTGTGCATGCACAGGCGGTGCTTTAACTTGTAGATTTGTAAAGGTCTTGAAATCATTGAATTAGTGACATATCGGGGTTTTGGGGCTGTCCTCGTGTCGATGGGGTGCCTAAGTTCAGTTGCCGGAACCCGACAGATTCGTTCATCCCCAAGATATAAGTTTCCCAATGACTAGTCATTGAAGTGTATGCTCATTTCCTTTTTCTTCATGAATTTGGTGATTTTGGGGTATTTGTCTTACTTTTATGGATGTCCCATTGAGGCGACGACGCGGACGTCCGACGCGGACTTCCGGTTTTTTCAATTTTTTTTTAAAAAAATCTATATACGGCTCGTTGAACTTCATTTCATTCGCACCATTTGTGTTAACAAGTTTCTCTCTCTCTAATTTCATTTCTGTTGAAGATAAATGGAGGACGATAAGAATTCTCCCGCCACGAGCGAGTCACAAACGCCGACGTTTCCCGCCGGAGGTGAGGGAAAAGCAGTGGGCACCAGTGGGCACCAACTTGCAGACATCCTAACAAAAGCAGTGGGCACCAAAAGTTTTCCGAATGTTCTTAGCAAGTTAAGTATCGGGAATCTCGTTACTTAACTTGAGGGGGAGTGTTGAATATACTGCAGAATAATCTAGAAGATATGAAGATTATGAAGATTTGTAGAATCAACTATTTTAGGAGTATTATTTTCTTTATTTTCTTCCATTGTAAATATATCTCCTACTCCTATATAATGAGGTAATTAGCGTGTAATTCACTCATTCAGAAATAAATGAAATCCCAATTCAGTAGAATCAATAAGATTGTCTCACTTTGACCGGACACGGGTTTTAAGAAATGTAATGAAAATTGAGTTGAAAAAGTTAGTGGAATGAGTTAGTGGAATATGAGGTCCACTACCAAAAATGGTAAAAGGTGAAATGTGACAAACTTTGTGGGACGGACGGAAATGGAAAAATGGAACAATCTTTGTTGGACGGAGGGAGTACAAGAATGAAACACGAATTGAACATTTTGTATGGTTTGTATAAGCTTCAAAATTTTTTGTGCCAATATGAAACAAAAGTGGCATATTTTGTATAAGGATTACCCCTTGATTTTTCTTACATGAATTTTTTAATTTATTGTTTCGGGTTTAAAAGTTGAAAGGAAATTAATTGGTTTCATTACAATTAATATAAATCTAATTTTCTGTTTTGCTCTATTATTTTTATGTTGAATATCTCACTATTTAACTGGTTATATAAACAATTAAAAATTATAGTGGGCATAGTAATATGAACGTTTGAATTTTTTTTTATTTTTTTTTAAAATTTTGAAAATCGAAAATAAGTCAAAATTAATAAAACAATCTCACTTCCCAAAATATTACAGTTTTTTATCTTCTTTTTATTTTATTTTTTATTTTTTATTTTTTATCTTCCAACTCATTTAAAATCATCTATAAATACCCATTTCAATCATTCGACACTAATTGGATGAACAATCTTAACAACCACGTGTCGTCACTTGATTACTCGAGTTTGGGTACTCAAACTCGTCGATGCGCAACTACCAGATGTCGCGTCCTCAACTGAGAACGTTAATCGGCCATCATTGGCAACTTGCGACAGGGGTCCTATGGGTCGACGCAATTGTTATCCCAAATTGGAGATACACATCCGTAGGATGAAGGAAATCTGGAAACTTTGGAAGATACTCTAGTGACCGGTGACGATTACGATGCCACTGCCTGTAATCCTACATTCCGCCCGAGACAAAGAAATTGTTCGAAGTGTGGATCGCCTTCAGAGGATCCGATCGTCGAGAACCAACAAAAGTGAAAACTATAACAATGCTAACCCGAGAGGAACCACCCCTTCCCCCGCGCACTGTGAAGATATTTCGCATTCATTTCAATCGAGTTGACAAAGAGTTTCTCATGGCTCAATTGGGACTCCCCCTAATGTCGACCTGCTGTTTGTGCCACTACAGTACTTTTGGGATTTTAATTGTGTACTACGTAATTTTTTAGTTTCTATGATTTAAATCTTGTAGTATTTTTTAATTTCTAGACATGCATTTTTTAACTATGCAATTTTTAATTTTTAAGATTTTAATTTGTCATTTTTGGTATTTTTAATTAAGTATCTTAAATGAAATATTTTTTAATTAGTTATAATTTCTAATTGAAGAAATTAAATAGTGGAAATCATGAATAGTTAAGAGAAGAGAAGATTAAGAGATGAATGGCAACATGTGTATCTTTTGATTAAGAGATTAAGTAGAAAGTGGTGTGGAGTTTAAAATAGTGAAGGGAAGAATCGAAGAAATGGATAAAAGATATGATTGATAAATGATGATGGCCTAAAACGAACAATGCGAGTCTAAACTAACTACGAGGATGGTTTTAATAATTAATCAGTATTTTCTAAGTTGAAATTAACCCTGAAAATTGTATTGTCACCGTCCATAATAAATCAATAATCATGACACTCCCAATTTTCCCAAAGAAGCATTCACATTTCACACCATATCAACTTATTTGTGTAACTATAAAGTAATCATAATTTACCATGCAAACCAAAACGTCTATGTCTAATTAATTCATACGGCTCCACTTTACAATAATAAAACCTTGAATCCGCCACTATTAATAATTATTTTTTTTTTGGATTTTTCTGACTTTGGCGTTGCTTTCGGACAATATAGTACTACTATATAATTTCGAATGCAGTTTAAACCATCCCACGTCGTTGAATAAGTAAAATTATAACTAAATGTTATCTCAATTTTTTAGAGAATAATCCAAAAGTAAATTGTTAGGGTCTGCTCCCTCTTAAAATTTCATTCGATAGACATGGTTGTATCATGGGTGGCCAAATGTCTCTGAGCAACTTCGATTTGTTATCTTTTACTGCCACTAACGTTTATTCTGTATATAGCAAGTATGGTTGTAATACAAGTTAATTATCAGATTAAACAGATTTGTATTCATAGTATAGATATGTAGTTGTAGTTTTGTTTTTGTTTGTTCCTTGTTGTATTTGGTGTGTTGACCAAAAGAGATTTTAGTTTTTAGTGAATCATTAATGATTGATTCCTATTTTAAAAGGTCGTTCTCAACTTAATTATGACGGCAAAGTTTTCACCAACTTTCAACTTCAAGAAAAAAATCATGTTCACCTATTTTTTATTAGAAATTTTGAGTATATCCAAATTCCAAATGTATATATATATGTGAAGCCATAATGAGATCCTCTGTAAGTGATCCGTAACCCATTTTATTATAATAATAGATCAAACATTATACAATCATATACTCCACTAAATAATAAGTACAGTATGCATTATTATAGTATCATGCTTCGATACACGAATATGTGAACATATCTTTTATTTGGTGTATTAGTTTGAATTGAACATATTCATTCATTAGTTTATTTGGATTCTTTTGAACTAATACACAAACATATCTGTTCATTTATCAGATGTAATTATTAATTTAGGAGTTTTTTTTTATCATAGTACTTAAATTACAATATAAATTAAGACCACCCACCTGTCAGAGTGGAAAAATTACTATATCAAATAAAAGATGTTTAAAAATCAAGCATAGCCATATCTATTTCTTTTCGGAAACTACTGAACTGTAATTTGTGAATTATTTTTTTCCGGTCATTTATACTAAAATCTGACATGCCATTTTGATAATGGGAAGTGACAAACGTACATAAAAATCTTAGTATAACATAATACTAACAAGTCCTAACGGTATTACTAAAACAATATTTAATATTTAAAGAAAATTGAGAATTTGATTAGTCATGAAGTTGCAAATTTAATTAAGTCATCGTTACGTCCTTATAAAGTGACAAGGAGGAGAAATATCATGCTTTCATGATTCCATATAAAGTGACGCGCACAATAATGATTTTGTCGATACTCTTTACTCTTTTCCATGATTGATTTTTCAGTTGATATTGATAATTTCCTTTAGTATAACACACCATATAAAAAAAAAAATCAATTTACTCGTTTAATTTTAATTAACATCAGTTTTGTTTGATCATCTCCCAAAGTCCTAATATCTACTTCCTTCATCCCATTAGAAAAATTCGTTTCTTTTATCACAAGATTTATGAAAGATTGATGTTTGATAAACTAAGTGAAAGAAAGAGTAGAATAAGAAAGAAAATAAATAAATAAATAAAATAAGTATAAAATAAAGAGAGAAATAGAATAGAGAAATAAAGAAAATAAAACATAAGAAATAGAATAAGTTATTTTAATTTTACTAACATAATAAGTGAGTAAGAGCATTAGCAATGGTTGGCCGATGGGAGGGCCTTCTCCATTGGCTTCATCGGCCAACCATTGCAGCGAGAGGGCCTTCCCAAGCCTCCCTCCGATTGGCCGATATATCGGCCTTGGCCATCGAAATGAGGCGATGATCGGCCCATCCATTGTGGTGGATGGGGGCCGATCATCGACCTCCCTCTCTTTTTTTTTGAATTTTTTTTAATTCCATTTCTTCCACTATAAATTCCACCTCCCATTCTTTACATTTCCCACACCAACATCTTATCTTCTCTCATTTTATTTCAATACATTTTCTCTCACTAGTACATTAATCAATGTCTTCCGGTAGCGATTCCGCCGACGAAGTCATAAACCGAGTGGTGCAGCGCGTGCTTGCAAGGGCAGCCCGACGTCGTGAAGAAGCGAACCAGGAGGCGATTCCAAGGCCAATCCACCGCCGTCAATTGGTCGACCGTGACCACACTGAGGCTCACAACCGGCTGTACGCGGATTACTTTGCCGAGGACCCACGGTGGGGCCCGACGATTTTCCGTCGGCGTTTCAGAATGCGGCGAGAGCTATTCTTGCGCATCGTTAACGGGTTGTAGGCGCGTTACCGGGACTTCCAACAGCGTTGGGACGCCGCCGGAAAGCCTAGACTGTCACCACTGCAGAAGTGCACGACTGCAATCAGGCAGTTGGCATACGGAGGATGTGCCGACATGTTCGACGAATATCTTCTCGTCGCCGACACAACTGGTCACGATTGTCAGAAGAAGTTTTGTAAAGGCGTGATTAAGACTTTCGGCCCCACCTATCTGCGGAAGCCGACCGCACAAGACTTTCGGCCCCACCTATGCTGGGAAGTATAGATTGTATGCATTGGCAGTGGAAGAACTGTCCGACTGCTTGGAGAGGCCAATTTACGAGCGGGTTCAAGGGCACACACCCAACCATCATTCTGGAAGCCGTTACCGACCAGCGCCTATGGATTTGGCATGCCTACTTCAGTGTGGTCGGGTCGAACAACGACCTAAATGTCCTGCAGTCCTCGCCTCTGTTCAACGACCAGTGCCAGGGAATAGGCCCCTGGCTGACTTTACCGCCAACGGCAACCAGCATCAGATGGGGTATTACTTGGCGGACAACATATACCCAAGTTGGCCCGTTTTCGTGAAGACGATTAGTTGTCCAACTGAGAAGAAAATGAGTTATTTTGCCCAACGGCAAGAGGCGGCGCGAAAGGATGTGGAGCGGGCTTTTGGTGTACTCCAATCGCGTTTTGCATTGGTCAAAGGTCCGGCGCGATTCTTCTACCTAGGTGATATCAGTGATATCACCTACGCCGCTATCGTATTGCATAACATGATAGTGGAGAGTAAAGGTGAAGATGTTGCCGACGTCCCCGTCGAAGACATTGCAGGCCCCAACCACGGTGTCGCTAGAGAGTCCCACCGGCAAGGTGTCTCGCACGGATACGCCGAGCGTCTTCGGGCATTTGTTGATATGCGCCAAAAAGAGGCCCACAATCGTCTACAGCACGATATAATTGAAGAAATTTGGTCACAGAGGCGTAGGCACTGATGCTTTATTTTTATTTTTAGTTTTATGTAAAATTTTCATCTCGTTGCATTCTATTTTCCAATTTTGTAATACAACGAAGATTTGCGTATTAATATTTTTGGTTCTAAATTAATTTAACTTGATAACATATTAAATACAGAAGTGCTAAAAAATTAAAATAAAATGGTGATGACGTGAAAATGAAATGAATATGAGGGCCCTTTCATTGCAAGGAGATATGCCCTTTGGCCAAATGCTGATGTGGAATGGGAGAGCCCTATGGGAGCACCCAACCATTGCTAATGCTCTAATATAAGTGTGGCATTCAAGAAAAATATTAATCAGTTTTAACTGGGATGCAGAGAGTATCTGTTTACAAGCAACATGCCAACATCAAACACCCTTCCATCAAGTTGCCGGGTTCGGAGGGACAGAGGAGGAAGCAACAGAAGAGGCAGCAACAGAGGAGGCAGCAACATTTGAGGAGCCGGGTTCTGCAAACATATTTGCAACCGCACTTGAACAAGTTGCCCTATTGTGGCCGGGTTGGTGGCACAACGTACAAGTCGGTTGTTTCCTCCTAACCGTTGGCGCTACAAATAGTTTAGAAAAGAAGTGTCAGTGTTTATGGTTTCAGTTGAATGAAAATAGTTCAAAAAAGAAGTTATACCTTTCGGTTTGCTCAATTGAATTCCTTGGAGACATCTCCTTTTGTTGTGTCCTTTTTCACCACAAAGTCGACACTTGTGACTGTAGCCGAGACCTTCCTCTTCCTCGCATATGTTTTTTTCACGTCGACGAGACCTTCGGTGGAACGGTCGTTTGGGTACGGCGACTTCCAACTCATTGCAACCAACAATAATCGGTCGGAATCGATTGGAATCGGGCAGCTTTGGTCGGAATCGGAACTAGGGTTCTTCTTCTTAGAGAGTGATGAGAGAGAAGATAGAAAAGAGAGAGTAACGAGAGAGAAGATAGAAAAGAGAGAGATTGACGATTGATATCCAAATCCCACACTTAGTGAAAATTGGAGTTTGATGTTTCATATTCAAAATATTAACAAAATTGAATTATTTAGCAAAATAATTAACATAATATTAACCAACTAATAATATCAGATTAAGTCTAATCCGGTCAAAATTGGGTTAAATCATAGTTGACCGTAAAAATGACGGAAACCGTCAAAAAAGGATGTAAAAGATAGCACTTTCGTATGTTTTGGACTTGAATTTTAAAAAGTTAATGTTCTGGACCAAAATCGTAAATCGACCATATGTTTGGGACCAAATTATTACTATACTTATTAATTTATTTTTAAAAAAATATAATTACTTTTCCACAATAATAAAAATATCCAATCGGCCTCATTATCGAAATAAACATCAAGGAATGATGGCGGAAAATAGTGGTGATGGGTCTCTTTTCCAAAATTTCTGCGTTCCCACTCTAAAAATGTCCACTTGTAGTTGCTTCCCTTACTCATTTCATCAAACAAGTCAACTTCTCTGACTCTTTTGTGAACAAAACAAAACAACACAACACAACCATCTCTCTCCCTCACATCATTCGAGGTGACTTCATCGTGCCTTCCAAGTAGCTAAAGGTTTCGGCTGATCCTCACTTGGCTCAGGCTTCATATTGTTTTTGCTGTGCTTGATTTTGTCACCTACTACTGTAATTACCGTCTACGCATTGTTCCAGTTGCTGTTCGATCAATTTGAGATTCTGCATTCGGCACTATTTTTTAATTAATTTTTGGAGTTATTCGTTTGTCCTTTTCTTGGTCTATTTAGATTTATATTGTAAACAATTGAAGCCTGGTTGTGAATTGGAGATTCAGGGTTGCTGAGGGAGAGAATTGCGTAGAGTGGAGCTGCTGCTATGGCGGAGGACGATTCGTACACTAAAGATGGGACGGTTGATTTCCGCGGTAATCCTGCAAAGAGGAGTGAGACGGGAACATGGAAAGCTTGCCCTTATATTTTAGGTGAATATTGCCACATCCTATCAATTTTTTTCGGGATGGTTTGGTTTTTTGTGCTTGGGTTCGACAAGTGATAGCTGAACTCTGACAGTGGGATTTCTTGATGATGATTGTGTGTGTGTGTGAAAGTGAATTATCAACCTTGAAGATTATTTTCTCACCACAAGTTGGGTTTCTTGATGATAATAGTGTGTGTGTGAAGTGAATTATCAACCTCGAAGATGATTTTCTCACAATAAGTTCGGTTTCTTGATGTTAATTGTGTGTGCGTGTGTGGTATGATCCTTGAAATTGATTTTATGACTAGAAGCTCCATTTTTATGCATGATGATTGTGTGTGTTAGCTTGCGCGTGAGAAATCAACCTTGAAGATGCTTTTCTTACATGCTTATTTTCTTGATGATAAAAGTGTGTGTGTGTGTGTGTGTGTGTGTGTGTGTGTGTGTGGAATAATCCTTGAAAATGATTTTTATGATCAGAAACTCGGTTTTAGGGATGATGATTGTGATGTGCATGCGTATGTTTTCGCTTGTTTGAGTGAAATGAATCTTGAAGATGATTTTCTTACCACATGTTTGGTTTCTTGATGATAATAGTGTGTGTGGTATGATCCTGGAAAATGATTTTCTGTGTGTAATGTGTGTGAGATCAAATTATCCCTGGTTATATTGCTATGTGAATCCTCTCTAGTTTGTTAATGTATTCTGTGGTGAGATAAAATTGAACGAATTATCTATGTCTGCGTGTGTTTTCAAATGATCCCTTACTGATTCTACGTTTAACCAATGAATTTGTGACAAAAGGCAACGAATGCTGTGAGAGGTTGGCATACTATGGGATGAGCTCCAATTTGGTGGTCTATTTCAAGAAGCACCTCAACCAACACAGCACCACTGCTTCCAACAATGTCACCAACTGGGGAGGGACGTGCTACATAACACCACTCATTGGAGCCTTTCTGGCCGATGCATATCTTGGAAGATATTACACAATTGCATTGTTTTCCATCATATATGTTATTGTAAGTTTTCATGGTTCAGTTATATGCTTAATTCAAGTTAGAATCAATCTCGAATTGTTTCTAAGTTGAGTTGCATGCATAATGAGATGGTAATTATGTAACGTTATCATATTTATTTTATCCCCTAAAGCCTAAATATAATGTACAATAATTTCAATTAATTTAGGCTTTAATAGTGGAAAGCATAATCTCAAAGTAGTCAGATCACTCTCTACACCAGTTCTGATTCCTCTGTGCTGTTCTGTTTATTAGCTATATTTAAAATCTCTGTTTAACATTTTTTCATAACATGAGAAAGAAAATTGACGAGTAATGATCTGATTCAGGGGATGACATTGTTAACATTATCAGCATCAATCCCAGGCCTGAGACCAGCTTGCCATGGGAAAGACGATTGCCATGCAACAACCATACAATCTGTAGTATGTTTCATTGCACTCTACTTGATAGCCCTCGGGACAGGTGGGATCAAGCCATGCGTCTCCTCCTTTGGAGCGGATCAATTTGAGGACACTGACGAGGTTGAGAAGAAGCACAAAAGCTCCTTCTTCAACTGGTTCTACTTCTCGATCAATATTGGTGCCTTGGTTGCTGCTTCTGTCCTAGTTTGGGTGCAAATGAACGTCGGCTGGAACTGGGGGTTTGGCATCCCCACAGTGGCCATGGCAATAGCTGTTGTGTTCTTCTTCTCAGGCACTCGTTTGTACCGGAATCAAAAACCCGGGGGAAGCCCCCTTACACGCATCTGCCAAGTTGTGGTAGCATCTTTCAGGAAGTATCATGTTAAGGTTCCTGCTAACGAGGAGTCATTGTATGAAACCGGTGATGCTGATTCTGCGATCAAGGGAAGCCGCAAGCTCGAGCACACCAAAGATTTTAGGTAAAATGATGATTAATCAATCTTGCTAGCCACTAAAATTATCTAGAAACTGAGTCTTTTTTATATGGTGAGATGCAGATTCTTCGACAAGGCTGCAGTGCAGACGGAAACAGACATAGTAAAAGGCTTGGTGGATCCATGGAGGCTCTGCACGGTGACACAAGTGGAGGAGCTGAAGGCCATCATACGTCTTCTTCCAGTATGGGCAACCGGGATCATCTTTGCCACGGTGTATGGCCAAATGGGCACTTTGTTTGTGTTGCAAGGATTAACAATGTATACAAAGCTGGGGAATGGGGGATTTGAAATCCCAGAAGCTTCTCTGAGCATCTTTGACACTCTCAGCGTGCTTTTCTGGGTCCCCATATACGACAGGCTCATCGTTCCTGCTGCCAGAAAGCTCACCGGGCATAAGAATGGGATCACTCAGCTCCAAAGAATGGGGATTGGCCTCTTCATCTCCATCTTCTCCATGCTCTCGGCTGGGGTTCTCGAGGTCATCAGGCTAAGCTATGTCAGAAGGCACAACTTGTACGAGCTGGATAAAGTAGACATGTCGATTTTCTGGCAGGTTCCTCAGTATTTCATCATAGGGTGTGCAGAGGTGTTCTTTTTCATAGGGCAGCTAGAGTTCTTCTACGAGCAAGCGCCTGATGCTATGAGAAGCTTGTGCTCGGCCCTTCAGCTCACGACCGTGGCTCTTGGTAGCTATCTGAGCACTCTGCTGGTGACTATAGTAACCAAAATCAGCACCCGCCATGGGAAGCCCGGGTGGATACCGGACAACCTCAACCACGGCCACCTCCACTACTTCTACTGGCTCCTGGCCGGGCTGAGCGTTCTCAATCTGGGCATCTTCATGTTGGTCGCCAAGTGGTACACGTACAAGAAGCCGCTTGGAACGCTTCGTTGATGGCTTGTGAGCACAGATGATGGATCTTCGTGTTGCATAGTTCACTCACCAAAATGGGTTGTTGTAAGTTAGGCCCAAGGGTTTCATTGTTGTGCATATAAGCTATTATCTGCAAATTGATGTAAGATGATGTTCATTATCAGTAACTATTGTCTGTCAAGTCCTGAATAAGCTTGTTTTTTTTTACCTTGCCTGATTGTTTGCTTCACACACTAAACCAAAATGTGAAATTGAACCCGCCATCAAAATGTGCATTTTTTTTTTCTAAATTCAAAAATACTCCTCTGTCCCATAAAAACAGGGATTATGGGGATGATATGGATTTTAATGCGAAATTGCTAAAATGTAAAAAAAAAGGTGATTAAAGTATTGTTAGTGGAGAACAAGTCTTATCTTATAAGAACGAAAAGACTAGCTAAAAATAGAAATGAGTTATTTTTATGGGGCAGATTAGAATGGAAAAGAAAGACTACTTTTATAGGAGGGAGTACATAATTTTAAGAGATAAACTAAAAATAAAATAATTTTAGTATTTTTTAGAGCAAACGCAATCGCCCGCCCGATGCATCATCCGCCAATGTACCATGACGGACGATGCAACGTCCATCCTTCGCGCCCTATCCATCCTCCGCGGACGATGGCTTCGGATTACCCATCGTCCGGCCTATCGTCCGCTACACTGCGGGGGGTGCAGACGATAGTCACAGACGATGCGACGCGTTTTGTCATTTTTTTTTATTTCTTCTGTATCTATATATATCTCATTTTTCACTTCTATTTCACTCCACTCTCTTCTCTCCCTCCATTTCTCTCTACAATGAATCTCGGTAATTTCCCAAATCCGAATAGACCCGACGGAGTGTAGATGTTCGGCGGCGGCGGTGGTGTCCGGTGGCCGGGTACAGAACCTGACGACTACCGGCCTTTCGATACACCGGGTTTTGTTGAGTCCAACTGGGATCCCAACACCCAGTACGATTTGGATTTCACCACGGAATCGTACGGGTTGTCCGACATGGAGCCGACCCCTGCTCCTGCCTTCGCCTCCGACCCCAAGGAAGGAAAGAAAAGAACGAAACATATAGCCCAGAAGTTGCCGCCTCCGAAGAACAACAAAGAATTTGCACCAGGGAGGACGAACTACAGCGTCGAGGAGACCATTCTTCTGATGAAGTGTTGGGTTGATATATCAGAGGATCTGGTGTTTGCCAACAACCAACGACAAATCGTTTACTCGGAGCGCATCACTGAGTGCTACAACGCAAACAAGCCGGTGGCCTCGTACAAGTGCAGGAGAGAGCAGCTCCGCAAGCACTGGGATCAGGTGAAGAAGCAGCTGAACTGGTACTCGGCCGAGTACCTGAAGTGCTTGAGGGAGCAAGCAACGGTGAGAGTATGTCCGATGTACGTGATAAAACGTTGGCGTCGTACTTATCAATGTACGACGAGTTCAAGCACTACTCTGTTTGGCTCATCGTGAAGGATAAGGATGAGCAGTAGTTCCGAGGGATTGCGCCCGACGCAGAGGACGAAGAACCCTGCTACTGGCAAGCGACAGCGGTGCACCTCCAATGGACCTCAACCAGCCGATGTACGAGGATGAGAGTTCTGGCACACTGATGTCCACCCAGCGTCCCATTGGCAACAAAGTTGCCAAGAACAATGGGAAGGGGAAGACGACGACCTCACAGAACCCGACCCGGGCCCCGGCTTCGGCTGCAACACATGCCTATTGGGACTTGGTGAGGGTCGCCGCGCAGAGGACATCGTTGGACACGCACAATGCCCTCAGACAAGGACCCGGGTGAAGCCCAATACCTCAAGAAGATGATCGATGATCTCCAGCGTCAGTTAGGGCTGACAATTTTTGATCCGACGCGATAATCTGCACGAAAATAATGGGTTTGGGTCACACCTTAATGGGCTCGTGTCTTTATTGGGTTGACCCGTTATGAACCCGAAAATTTCAGGTTGGGTTCGGGTTGGATGCAAGTTCGATATGGATAACTCATTAAGAAATAATATTTTTTTTTATTATTATTTATATAATATTATTTTAAGAGTAAAGTACTATTTTGGTCCTAAACATTAACATTTTAAAAATCGACTCCTAAACATACGAAAACGTTGTCGATTGGCTCCTTTTTTGACGATTCCGTCAATTTTCTGACAGTCAACAGTGAATATTAAATTTTGACCAGATTAGTAATTAATTAAAATAAAGTAAAATAAAAAAATTTAAAAAAATCCTAAAATAAAATTTCTCTCACATCTCTCTTCATCTGCCCCCTCTCTCGCCGGCGACACCCAATTCATCACTCTCCCTCATCAATTCTAAAATCCGAGATTTGTAGTTGTAGCCCTAATTCCATCAAATTGCTTCGAATCCTCAACTCCCCAACTCTAGCTGTTGATTCTTCAATGGCGTTTCAACGATTTCCATATCCTCTCCCATGATGCAAGGATTTGATAATCCATTCCACGAATTCAGCTTGCTCAGCTCACCCAAACACCTCGCCACCTCCTTCATCAATAGCCTCCTCTCTCTGCACGACCTCACGCATTTCGCCTCCACCGCTGCTACCATCTTCCTCATCCTCGCATCCCTGGGCACCGGAACCCTAGGACCGTACATGCTCATGAATTTTCTCTTTCTTATTAGCGGAATCGCCCAATCCACCACCAACTGCGACGAATTCACCATATCCAGCTCTGGCGGTCTGGAAATCGGAGGCGGCGGGGTCAAGTTGGGGGCGGGGATTGGCGTGGAGGACGTCGTACAAAGTGCCGTTGCTCATGAATTCGACAAGGAGGCGGCGGGCGTGGGAGTTAGTGGAGAAGCCGAAGAGGTTGATGAGGGAGGGGATGTAGAGGGAGGAGATGATGTCGATCTCATTGTCGAGGTCGTTGGCGGAGGGCTTCTTGATGGCGACAAGGCGGGCGGAGCGGAGTACGACCTTGTAGACTCGGTTGTGGCGTCCTCGACCGAGGAGCTTGGAGTCGGAGAAGTTGACGGTGGCTAATTGGAGGTCTTTGTAGGTGAATTCTTGGATTTTGATGGGGTGAGAATAGGAATCAGATGTGGAGATGGAGGAGTCGATTTTGAAGGAGAGGTACCCCTTTAGAATTGATGAGGGAGAGTGATGAATTGGGGGTCGCCGGCGAGAGAGGAAGGAGAGGAAGAGAAATGTGAGAAATTCTATTTTAGAATTTTTAAAAATTTAAAAATTTTGTTTTAATTAATTACTCACTAGTCTAGTTAAAATTTCGCTAATTCACGGTTGACCGTCAAAAATTGACGGAACGGTGTGTTTAGGACCAAACCGACAACGTTTTCGTATGTTTAGGAGTCGATTTTCAAAAAGTGAATGTTCTGGACCAAAATCGTATTTCTACCATATATTTAGGATCAAAATAGTACTTTACTCTTATTTTAAAAAGTAATGCTTTAGTTTAGTTATTTAATTTGTTGTAAATCGGGATTAAATCGTGAAAAATTGATTTTTATCATGCAAGTCAAGTTTAAAATTAGATTTAATCGTGTAATATCAGGTTTTAATTGTGTAATATTGAGTTCAGGTTGTTATCGTGTCGTGTCAACCCATATTATATCGTATCGTTAACGAGTTCGTATCGGGTTCAGGCCATGTTCAGGTTTAAGGATAGCAGGTCTGGTTCGTGTTCGGATTTGCAGTTTCCTTAATAGGTCGGGTTCGGGTCAGGCCTTATTGTGTTGGGTCGTTATCAGGTTGACCTAATAACGACCCAATCCGCACAATTTGCCACCCCTAGCTCCAGTTGGGAATGATGTAGGCCAACCTTATCTGTAGACTGCAGTGCACTTGTTTTTATTTCCACTCTTCCTATTTTCCTATCATTGTAACTTTTTTTTTATTTAAGTAAATGTAGAGTTTGCGTTTAATTTGTGGTGCTTTTATATTTATTTTGCTAATTAACATATTTGTAAACACAAAAATAAAAATATATAAAATACTATTATAGGACGGGTTATAGGGCGCTCCACTGTAGATGGATGAGCGGGGGATAAAATGATGATGTGACGGAGGATGGGGTGGGCTATAGGTAGGCGCCCCGTCGTGGATGCTGTCAAGGATGAAATAATGTGGGCCAATTTTTAAAATAAACTGCCTTACTCGATTGATCTGAATTTTACAAAATTTTGTCATTTTCCATTAATTTACCCAAGAAATAAATAAGTATCCGAATTCTAAACTACCGCAGAAATTGGAGCTGAGAAAGAATTCAGTATCGCCTCAAAATCGTCATCAAATGCCTCTGAAACGATTTCAAAAGCCCGACGCAGGTAGATGATCTTCACAGAACCACTCACTATTTCGCTATTTAAGCTTCTGATTTTCAGTCTTTCCTGTAACCTTTTTGTTGGTTCATTTGCTTTTTCATAAAATTCCTTCTTGAGTGCTTAAGTCGGATAAAATGTGGCAATATGCCCTCCATCTGTTCGATGAAATGCCTCACTCAGATCTATATAAATTGGATACTGTTGCGTTTTCTTTATTTATGACCTTCATTTTAGTTTACAAAGCTGTTCATTTTTGTCCGGCATAAAAATTCAGGAACAGAAAACATCATTAACCTTTCATAAACGCCAAATTGAGATCATAAAAGGCTACTAATCCAAGATTCTTGAAACATTCGCAAAGTGGTAATCCAAGATTTCTGCCCATTTTTTTGCAGCCTCCCAAGCAGAGAAATACCTGAAAAAAATCGGGCTAGGAAAGGAAGACCACCATTTCTGGAAGCAAGTAGGCAAAGCTCTGATAAGCACTTATGCTCTGTTCGGAGCGGTGTGGTTTCTGAACGAGACGTCGCCATTTGGGTGGTGGACGCTGAAGCCGATGCCAAAGGAGGAGAAGGAGCTGGCCCACCTGTACGAGCGCCGCGAGTTCCCTTACCCGGGCGATGCAGAGGCGATGGAGGAGTTCAT
Source organism: Salvia elegans (assembly GCA_028566235.1). NCBI lineage: Eukaryota > Viridiplantae > Streptophyta > Magnoliopsida > Lamiales > Lamiaceae > Salvia > Salvia elegans. The sequence goes on along the minus strand of JAOWBI010000037.1, from coordinate 2,205,326 downwards.
TGCCAAGGGAGGGATGATCGGGACCACCATCGGCCCAAAAGGTATCGTCGAAACGGATAAAGATTCGTACAATTTTCAGAAGGATTTGCAGGACAAGAAGCTGGATCAAGAGGCTATGAAGCTGTGGATGAGGATGAGGAATGAGGTTCTTTCTGAGCTGCAACAGAAAGGATTTGATGTTGAATGAATGCAGCTGGTTTTGGAGCTCTTTTCTGTTTGATATTGTGATGCTTATGTTATTTATGTAAGAGATCATTTTCCAACTACAAATGAATAACCAACCATTTGCTGGAGCCACAAATATATGGCTGAAAGGTTGTAAGTTCAATTATATTATCAGTTGTGGACTTTTGTATTGATTTATTACAAATCTGCTAATTACTAGTAATATTTTACGTTTTGTTATTTTTGTTCATCCTATAAAAAAAACACTTCTATTTTTGTGATTTTTCTTCTCTAATGAAGTGAGTCTTACTATTCACTAATAATATTCTAATTACGTTTTTATCTATCTCATATTTTACTAATTATTATACATTAAAACCCGTGTCATTCCAAATGTATTATTTTTATGGAATGAAGGGGTTATTATTTTGTTACATTTACATTTTAAAAATCTATACGCTTGTCATTATTATCTCAAAATTTATGATAGTGTCTCATCTTGTCTTGAACTCAGAAATAAATAAATAAATAATTCAACCACAGATAATATGATACTATAGTATTTATTATTATGTGTTGTGGTTTAAACTCAAATCATAATAACATTGTTTTTCGTTGCATACAACATGAATCAATAATATTATTATTATTAAATTTTAAAATTTTTGCTCTACAAGGCATTAGCAATTACTAGAAGCAATTGAACAAAGGTGTCGGCCTTTCCACTTGCTTCTTTCAACTGTGGTGGCTCTTTTGCTCCAAATTCATCACTGCAAGTACCAACATCAGTTAAAGCGGCCGAGCCTAGGGCTCGTAGTGTACCAATGTCACGTTTATTTAATATTGACTCGCACTCCTTGAGGTTAGCTACAGCGCTACTAAAATTCTCGATGCACGTGCTGATAATTTCTTTGTTGCCACTGTTCAATAGTGATTTTGCCACATTTATGGAGGCTTGTGTGGCCTCTTCTGCCTTACTGATTGCAATTCTAGCCAAGCCTCGAGCATCTGCCCCTTTGGATCGAGGATCAGATCTCAAAGTATTGGTACATAAAGTAGGATTGTTTGATTTCGTGCAAAAATCACCAATCAAATCAGCTTGACATTTACTTAACAATGCAATTGCAAGTGCAACAAATATTGTTGCAAGATGAAACATTCTTCTACTGCTATTCATTGCTCTTATTTTCTTTCTCTTTCTTTTCCAGTTCAATTTTTGTGTTTTAGTGTGATTTCAAATGATTATTTTATAATAGCGAATATTGTAG
>JAOWBI010000037.1:2093491-2105133 GCA_028566235.1 Salvia elegans | reverse complement strand
TGTAAAAATGATAATAAATAGTTAAAGTCGAGAAATAGTAAAATAAGAGGAAGAATAAAGTAGAGAAGAGTCTTTTTCACATTATTCTTTCTCTTAATTTACTATTTTTCCACTTGAACTATTTATTATCATTTTTATAAAACGAGTGCAGAAAAGTAAATGTGACAGGTAATGCGGGACGAAGGTAGTAATAAATAAGCCCATAAAACAATTAAACCTAATTCAATTTTCTCCATTTCTCCTCATTTCCTTCGTCAACAACCTCTCTCTGCACACAGACACGGACACACACGTGGTGGACATGGCCAAGCCCACACACCCCTCGGCTCCACTTCGGTTCGCCGCCTCCACCACCTGTCCACTGTCATCTCTCACCATCACAACCAAAGCAAAATATAATTCAATTTGGGCAAAACCAATATGATAGACTTTTATCATGATACAAATATATGTAGTACTATTTGTTTTATGAATATGGTACGATATTGGGGTCTCCGATGGATAGAACGGTGACCGGAATAGCACCTACACAAAAGGAATTACGCAAGAGAGAAACAGGGGAGGAAACTTGCATTAATTCATTGATATGGATACAAGAATGAAATCACAACAACTTACATAGCTTGTGTCTAGTACGGAATAACAAACTTCCTAACTAATTGATCCTCTACAATGCGCTACAATGCGCGTATGGTAAATTCCCTCGTTAAATCCCGCAACACGTGTTGCATGCATCCATACAACATGTTTATTTTAATCCATTTCGCCGCTTATTTCCCATGTGCTCCTAATCATCATCTAATCATGCACCAAATCTCCCCCCATAAAATAAACCTTGTCCTCAAGGTTTGAAGTGCAGAAACCGCTCCTGGATATCATGTAAGAATTCCCATGTCGCGTCCTCCGGAATAGAGTTAGACCAATGCACCAAGACCTGCGTCGCTGGCCTATTTCCACACTTCACCACGCGCCGTTCTAGAATCTGCACCGACTCCGAGAAGGTCGCATTACCTACAGTTGGCAAGATACCATGAAGCTGATCCAGCGGGCCCATTTTCTTCTTCAATTGAGACACATGGAACACCGGGTGGATCTTAGAACTAGCTGGAAGCTGTAACTTGTAGGCAACCTCGCCCACCTTATCAATCACCTTGAACGGCCCAAAATAACGGGAGCTGAGCTTCTGAAATTGACGATCCCTCAGTGTGTTCTGCTGGTATGGCTGAAGCTTGAGGTAAACCCAGTCACCGATTGCAAATTGCCTATCAGATCGGTGCTTATCGTGCTGTTGTTTCATCTGCTTTTGAACCCGAGATAAGTGATGCATCAAAACTTCTAACATAGCATCCCTAGCCATAAGGCGCTCATTCACAGCCTGAACCGTCGAATCACCCTTAAAACAAGGAAAGTAGATTGGAGGAGGGTAGCCATATAAAGCCTCAAACGGCGTCGACTTAATAGCTGAGTGGAAGGATGTGTTATACCAGAATTCCGCAAGGCAGATCCACTTACTCCACTCCGTAGGTTGATCGTCGCACATGCAACGCAAGTAAGTCTCTAGACAACAGTTCACTACCTCGGTTTGGCCATCCGTTTGAGGGTGATAAGCCGTCGACATATTCAACTCCACACCTTGAAGCTTAAAGAAATCGGACCAGAATTTGCTGAGAAAGACCCTGTCCCGATCGCTGATAAGGATCGACGGTAACCCATGCAGCTTGAAGACCGAGTCTAGAAACACCCGAGCCACGGACATCGCTGTATAAGGATGACTCGAGCTAATGGGCATACTTGGTCAATCTATCCACCACGACCAAGATAGCAGATTTGCCGTGCGATAAAGGCAAGACTTCGATGAAATCAATGCTAACTTGCGACCAAGCTTCCTCCGGAATAGGGAGAGGTTGAAGCAATCCGGGGTAAGGACTGTTGTCATACTTAAAACGCTGATACACATCACATTGCGGATTTGTTTCTCCATATTTGGCCAATAAAACAGAGAAGATAGACGCTTATAAGTTGCCAAAATACCATAGTGTCCACTCGAGCTCGTATTATGAAAGAGCTGAATCAGCTTCAACCGCAATTGATCGTTATTCCCTACCACCAATCGACCATTCCGCCGCAACTGATCACCCAACCAAGAGTATTTCCAATTCATAGAGGGGTTCAGCTGTAACTCATGAATTAAAGCTTTTAGAGAGGCATCACTGGACCAAGTATCAGCAATAAGAGGTAGATATCAGTCGAAATTGAAGTGATGGCCATACAGAGGATATCCGAAGAGTAGACCCGCGAAAGGGCATCCGAAGCTACATTATCAGCTCCCTTCTTATATGAGATAACAAAGTCAAAAACCATTAGCTTAGATAGCCAGCTGAGTTGCCCGGGTGTTGTGAGTTTTTGTTTCAACAAGTAAGCCAAGGTTTTATGATCCGTTCGAACCTCAAATGGTTGGTGGCCTATGTAGTGACTCCAATAAGTCACGGCGAACACAATAGCGAGCAGTTCCTTGTCGTAGACTGATAGCTATTTCAGCCGAGGAGAGAGAGCCTTGCTGATGAACGCAAGAGGGTGGCCGTTTTGGATGAGGACAACCCCTATTCCATAACTTGAGGCATCCGTTTCTATCACAAACGGTAAAGAAAAATCAGGTAAGACGAGAACAAAGGGGCTCACCATAGCAACCTTGAGCTCTTCAAAAGCCTTCTCAGCCTGCTCATTCCAAAGAAACACATCTTTCTTTAGTAAATCAGTAAGCAGCCGACATATAACACCATAATTCTGAATAAACTTCCGATAATAGCCCGTCAAACCCAAGAACCCACGAAGTTGAGAGACGTCAGTAGGAATCAGCCAGGCTTGCATGGCACGAATCTGCTTAGGGTCAGTAGCAACACCCTCCTTAGAGATAACATGGCCCAGATATTCAATACTAGCCTTCGCGAATTCACACTTGCTTCCTTAGCTTGGCAAACACTTGCTGCAAATGCAGCAGATAAGAGTCCACATCCCGGCTATAGACCAAAATATCATCGGAAAAAACCAGAACAAATTTCCGAAGGTAGGGTCGGAAAACATCATTCATGAGGCTTTGAAACTAGCGGGAGCGTTTGTAAGGCCAAAAGACATCACGAGGAATTCATAGTGCGCATCGTGGGTCTTGAAAGCTGTTTTTGGAACATCCTCAACCCGCATACGGATTTGGTGATATCCCGCTCTCAAGTCAATCTTCGAAAAAACCGTTGCTCCATGTAATTCCCCCAAAAGTTCATCTATCAACGGAATGGATTACTTATCCTTAACCGTGATCTTGTTGAGACGCCTACAATCGATGCACATTCGCCACGTCCCATCTTTCTTCTTTACTAGAACAACAGGAGAAGAAAAAGGGCTACTATTAGCCTGGATCAGCCCTTGTTTCAGTAGATCACCAACCAACTTCTCAATAATATTTTTCTACAGGGCCGTGTGTCGTTAGGGACGAGAACACACTGGAGATGCCCCATGTGTCAACACGATCTGGTGGTTGTGGGAACGCATGGGATGAAGGGATGTAGGCTCCCGGAAAACCTCATCCGGAGGGTCAAGAAAAGAACTGATGCTAGAGGGAATAACAGAGGTTGTAGCAGCTGTAACATCCTCACCAGCCACTGCAATTCCATTTGACTGATCAGGTGCACAAACCTTGATGCAGCACAACTCTACCCCATCACCTTGAGTGATTAATTTGTCCATCTTCTTCTCAGAAATGGCCTTAACCTTGGCACCCAGCCTGCTACCCCGAAGAACATGGCGTTTGCCATGTAGTCTAAACTCCATGATTAAATTAGTGAAGTCCAATTGAATCACACCCAATGTCTCAAGCCATTGAACCCCCAACACCATGTCGCAATTGCCCAACGGTAATAGGAGAACATCAGTGGCAAAAAAGGTGCCCTGCAGAAACCACTGCAAGCCCTTACACATTGAGTCGCGGTCAAGCCGATTCCCATCCACAACATCGACTAAAATCGGCTTAATAGCAGTAAATTTCAACCCCAAACGTTTGGCCAAATGCAAATCCAAGAAATTATGAGTACTTCCTGAATCGATAAGCAGCCTTCCTTCCCACCTTCCCGGTCACCCGCATAGTACTAAAAGTCTTGGGAGAGCTGGAAATAGCATGAATAGATATCACTGGTCTATCCTCCACACCAGGTTCCTCAGCCTCTTGGCTGGCCTCCACCTTAGATTCACGCAACCTCTCGTCAATTTCCAGCAGATACAACATTTTCTTAGCACAAACATGACCACGCTCGAACTTCTCGTTACACACATAGCACAAACCTTGAGCACACCGTTCAACCATCTCCTCAGGACTGAGATAACGTCTGCTCTTAAATGAAGTAACATGGGTCTGTAACAAGGGAGAAGGCATAGGACTAAAGCCTCGCGCCTCACCCCCACCAGATCGCATCCCCCCTGTTTCTTAGAAGGGGCAAAGTACCCATCCTTCGATGGAGTAGACAGATCCTGCAAACGAGCAAGCGCATATGCACATACCAAGGTCTAGGGCATAAAGAGCCTCACAGCACGTTGAACAGAGAGTCTCAACCCATTGATAAAATGGCCAATAGCATAAGCTTCAGTGATATCAACGTGACCGAGAAGCAATTCAAATTTTTCATGGTAATCGGCGAACGAACCTGATTCCCAATTCATGTACCATTGGAGTGCACGACCTTCGAGATTGATAATAGCCAGGCAAACCTTAGCATCTTCCGGAGTCAGATCCATGGTGAAAAAGTAGTCACACCTTACGATCCATCCGGCCAAATCCTCCCCGGAGAAGATCAGGAACCCCACCTTAGATTGGCGAGTTGCAAAGTATTGCTGCCGATTCGGAGCAACGCCACCATCCACAGCACCGGCCGAAGCACCGCCGCCCGCCATTAAACGCGACATCAGCTCATTCTGCTGAACTTGCAGAGCCAAAAACTCCTCGCGGAGCTCCTTGAAGTTGAGATCGCGAGAGCTACTGCTTGATCCCGCAACTTCTCTAGATCCTCACGGCGGCGATCGAAGTCGGAGAGCTTCGACAGCATCTCAGCGATGGCAGCCGAAAATGACTCTTCCAAGCGACGAAGGTCGCCCGATCTCGTATCAACCATGACCGATACAGAATCGTCCAGGCTGATACCAGTTGGTACGATATTGGGGTCTCCGATGGATAGAACGGTGACCGGAATAGCACCCACACAAAAGGAATTACGCGAGAGAGAAGCAGGGGAGGAAACTTGCATTAATTAATTGATATGGCTACAAGAATGAAATCAGAACAACTTACATAGCTTGTGCCTAGTACGGAATAACAAACTTCCTAACTAATTGCTCATTAACAATGCGCTACAATGCGCGTATGTTAAATTCCCTCGTTAAATACCGCCACACGTGTTGCATGCATCTATACAACATGTTTATTTTAATCCATTTCGCCGCTTATTTCCCATGTTCTCCTAATCATCATCTAATCATGCACCAAAATACCGTAAGTTGATTTATACTACTCTCCCGCTCAAATTAAGTTGATTCGTATTCCTTTTTGGGATGTCTCAACTAAGTTGAGTCATTTCCCTTTTCGACAAAAAACAAAACATCTAATCACTCTTACTTTATTCCACCATCTACTTTACTCTATCTTTATTTCTCCTACTTTATTCTTCTCTCTTATTTTTCAACACAATTTCTTAATCTCCACCCAAAAGATGTCTCGACTTAGTTGGGACGGACGAAGTACTATATATATTAATATTAAAAGATAGTCTTATTTGTGGTGTGGTAGCTTAGCCGTGAAGCAGAAGAATGAAGGAATAAGCTTACTTAGCTTCGGAGCTTCAGGAGCCGTTAGATTGAGTATTAGAGTAAAGATTTAATCTGAGCCGTTGGATCAGAAATAGTCGTTGATCCAGTTTAGGTTTAAATAGAAGTTTCTTAGTTTGTTGAGTTTAGTTTTTCATTCTCGATCATTTTGTAATTCAGCTCAAATTCGACGCAATAAGATTCCTCTCATTTTCGCATTCATTCTTCCTCTCTCAATTCTTGCTCACGCACACACATTCCACTCGGAATCTAACAAATTGGCGCTGTCTGTGGGAAGGGGGTGATTTTGCGATATTCCGATTTTGAGCGACTGGAACGAATCCACGAAGACGATGGCCTCTAGATTTGAGGCGGAAAAGTTCACGGGCAAAAATGATTTTTTGGCCTCTGGAGGATGAAGATGAGGGCCATGTTGATTCAACAAGGCTCGACACGTTATCGGTCGAAGAGAAAGATAAGAAAGGTAAGGAGGCTCTCGATGAAAAGGGGCTATCAAGCGAGCTGAAATTGAGGTGAAGGCACATAACGCGATTGTTCTTTGTCTTAGTGATAAGGTGCTTTGCTAAGTCGCGAAGGAGAAAATCGCCGCAGATATATTGGCTAAGTTGGAAGAGCTATATCTTACCAAGTCTCTTGCGAATAGGCTGTTTATGAAGCAGTGACTTTACTCCTACAAATTCTTGGAAGGAAAGGGATTTCTGGAGCAGTTGGAGGACTTCGGTGGCGGATGATTTGGAAAACATCGATGTGTCAATAGGAGATGGGGATAAAGCAATCTTGTTGTTGAATGCTCTTCTCCACTCCTTTGATATTTCGAGATGCTTTTCTGTATGGCCGAGGCAGAACGATCACATTGTTGGAGGTCCAGACGGCCTTAAGGGCAAAGGAGCTTCAAAAGGGTGAATTAAAGGCTAATGAATCTAGTGCTGAAAGTCTCAACGTGAAGAAGTTTAAAGGAAAAAAATTATTCAAGAAACCTCAAGAACCATCCAAGAGTACCTCATCTGGGCAGAAAGAAACCCGCTCTTGTCATTGGTGTAAGAAGCCGGGGCATTTGAAAACGGATTATTTTACTTGGAAAAGAAAGCAAGAGAGTGAGGGCAAGACTGTTAATTCGGCTGAAGGAGCAGAAGATGATGAGGCTCATGAAGTCCTCAATGTGATGGAGGGCAGGGTGCTATCATCTTGGATTATGGACTCAGGATGTAGTTTTCTCATGAGTCTTAATCTTGGGTGGTTTGAGGAGATTGAAGAAGCTACCAGGTCAGTCATTCTTGGTAATAACCAAGTCTGTTACATCAAGGGAATTGGAAAAGTGAGGTTAAAAGGTGATGATGGGGTAGTGGTAGTTCTGACTGGAGTGAGATATATTCCTGATGTGAAGAGGAATTTGATTTCACTCGATTTTCTTAAGAGGAAGGGATGTTCTTTTGCCTCTGTTGATAGTAAAATGGAAGTATGTAAAGCTAGAAAAATGCTCATTAAGGCAGAGAGAAAGGAGAGCTTGTACTATTTGACTGCTCTTGTATGCAGGAGAAATATTGGTGAAGCCCATGCTGTAATTTCACGCACTCTGAGTCAGTGGCATTCTAGACTTGGCCACCCTGCAGGCAGTATCAAGGAGATTGTGAAGAAAGGGGTTTTGCAATATTCAGATGGTGAAGAAACAGTCTCATGTGAGGACTGTGTGCTGGGAAGGCCAAGAAGATGCCATATCCTAAAGGTACTCATACTTCCACAAAACCATTAGATTATGCACATAGTGATTTATGAGATCCTGCTCAAGAAAAATCTATTGGAGGGGGCAGATATTATGAGTGTAATTGATGATTATTCTATGAGAATATGGCTTTATGTTTTAAAGGAAAAATTTTGAGGCCTTCCAAAAGTTCAAAGAATGGTGTGTAGAGGTAGAGGCTGAAAAAGGAATGAGTTTGAAATGTTTCAGGACTGATAATGGTCTTGAATACTTGTCAAAGGAGTTTGATGATTATTGTAGAATGAAGGGTATAAAACGGCATAGGACCGTGCCTATGAATCCCCAACAAAATGGAGTAGCAAACGACAATTTATTACTCATCTTTTTATCTTCTTATCTCGTACTTTATCCATATTTTCTTTTTATCTTTCCTACTTTGCACACTTTATCTTATTTGTAACACCTTTCATCCGATCAATTAACAAAAAATGTGAAGACATAATTCTAGTTAAAAACAAATAATGACTTAGGTCTTAGGGCATCTTCAAGACTATTTAAACTAACATAACATCATAGTCTGTAATATAAATAAAAGATATTGAAACAATAATCCATCAAGTATTATGCATAATGGCAGAAGTATTATCAATAGTTTACCCATGACCTATATATGCCACACCACTAATGAACTTGAAACAATTATATATACCAAAAGGTGTGCTATTGATGAGGAAGCAACGCTTGCGAGTTATGACCCTCTTAAGTCAAATAACATATTCATCACTCTAATATTATCATTCTCCAATAAACATACCATACCTTTTATTAAGATTTATTAGGTTAAAGTTAAGTTATATAACCTATTAATTTTCATAATTTCTCTAATTCATTTCATACTAATCAAATCATTGAGTAAGTAAATGTCCAAAATCAGCATCATATATTCAAGATCTTATACTTAAACAAAATTTCATCACATAAAAATATATGTTCGACATATTGGACATCATCTCATTTAACAACTATATACTATATATGTCCAAGATTATCAACTGAGTTATATCATGTAACGTCATATAGCATCGATAACTCACCTAGTGTATTTGGCGTCAAGACAAAGATAAGACATAATTACATAACAATCAAACAGTAAGCTCAAAATGTACTAATTAATAGTATGCACGCTTACTCACGTGCTGGTAAACAATAAGCACTGACATGCTAATGAACATAGTAAGCACTACAGCGTTAAATACCATAAGCACTTTATAACTAGTGCTGGTGAACATTAAGTCACATCATGTTGATAATCATAATACATCAACATATGGATCATTTCTCGGTTATCCAGAACACAATGATCATTTTCATTACCATGATGTTATGAGATGCCAACTATACTTGAGAAATTAATCAAACATAGTGCATAATCACATATACACGAGACATTTATATCACCACATCATTCATTTTATAAATACTAGTGTAACACAACTATGCTCAGATCTTTAATTTATTTTATATTCGTTCAAATTTTAGAAAAGTAAGCAACATCTACATATATTTTTCTAGTGCTCGTAATTTATTGAAGAAATACACTTTCAATATAGTCAATTTAGTTATTCAAGGGGCCAAAAAAGGAAACAGAAGCAGGATCGGGCAAGATCAGACTAGACGACCTCCGAAAGACAAACCTCGATGAAACCAAATGAATTTTTTCTGCCATTTTCTGATTGAGCCTAAGGAGGTGGTCAACTACATACTATTCTTGAAATATAGGAACCATCCCGACCTATGTTACAAACTTGAAAGTACAAAACAAATGGCTCTTCCAATGTTCACCATATAGTCGGCAGCTACCAAATTTTATAACTGGAGACCCTCAACGATCGAAACAATCCCGTTTACATGCACCAAGAACACCCAAGAGGAGATGCATCATTAAATTATACTCCCCCCAATTAGGAAGAACACATATCTTATTCGGTTTATTATTTATAGCTATAAAAATACGTTAATAAGTTATCAATTTCCATAGAAAATATATACTGTACATGTAAATATAGGAATGTAATCAAATGCAAACTCTAAATATCGTACAAACTTCAAACTATGATCTTGACCGTTAAAAATTGTCAATAGATTATAAAATAATAGCAACAGAAAATCTCAACACAGTGTCAAAGGTTAACATCGTGTTGACATTGTGTTGATATTGTGTTGACATTGTGTTGACATTGTGTTGACATTATATTGACATTGTGTTGACACCAAAATATTGAAACTTTACACTGTATTAACATTGTGTTAACGTTATATTAACGCTATGTTTAAAAATTTAGAGTTTATAAAATATATGAGTTTGGATTTTACGTAAATATAGCTATAAGAATAGAAAGTTTATTATCAGTCATAAGCGGTGTATTTGTTGCGTGGCGACGCGTAGATAACCATGTTATGGCCCTTGTTCATCACCACTTCACGAAATTACAAAAACGCCCCCCGTTTCGCACTGCCCGATTTTGTGATGCGACTCCTCCCTCTCTCGCTCTCTCCTGTTCGACTCCTCCCTCTCTCGCTCTCTCCTGTTTTCTCCTTTCTACGGTCTCTCTCGTCGCCCAAAACACAAGCAAACCACCTCATCCACAACCGCCGTCGATCCATTTTCTCCGGAGATTTCTCCCCCAATGGCCCCGGCGGTGGCGGAGAGGATTGAGCTCGCCAAGCTCTGCAGCTCCAAGGATTGGTCAAAGGCTATCCGGATTCTCGATTCACTCCTCGCACAGTCCTGTGCCATTCAGGATCTCTGGTAATTTGGATTCCTGTTAACTTCTCCACTTTTCGATTTGGATTGTTTCGACATATCGACTTGATTGCTAGCTTTTCCGATCTTTTACTTTTTGCTATTTGTGTGCGTGTCGTGAATGTTCAGCAATCGAGCTTTCTGCTATAGCCAATTGGAGCTGCACAAGCACGTCGTCAAGGATTGCGATAAGGCGTTGCAGCTCGATCCTAAGCTTCTACAAGCGTATATTCTCAAAGGTTGTTGTTCCTGTTTACTTGATTGAAGACTGTGTGTCGCAATCAAATCGAGAATGTATAGTGGTGTATTTCTGCTGGAGATTGTGAAAAATATGAAGTCAAACCATTCTTCAAATTGTGCAATTTGAAAAATGTAGTCAACTGCCATATCAGGAAAATGTTGATGCTATTTCAGTAAAATGAATTGTTCAGGGGAATTTGTGAGAGTCCTTGCCACCAATATACTCACTGTTTTGCCTTACTAGTGTACTTATATGGCCGAGATGGAAAATGCAGTTTAAAATATCCATGCTTGCTAAGTTCCAATCAGGTGGCTTGATGCGGCAATAATGTCTGCAAGTGTTCTTAGAAGGATTTACGTTGCCAACTAGATAGTTATTATGAAAATATCAAATTCACTTGATCTTGTAATTTGTGAATTGAACATGTACTTTCTTGCTAGTAGTTTCTATAAAAACTGGACATATTCGGTATTTCTTTTTCTTTGTTCAATTCTTTTCGAAAAATGCACCGGCGTTCTGCCATAAATAATATGTTCATTTCATTGAGCTTCTCAATATATGAAGGGTATGGAGTTATACACTTGTAAGACTTTTTATTGCTCACCTTTCACAGGAATCCTACTATCACATATATTTTGTATTCTTGCTGTGAAGCTGAGGAATGGACACGTAAACGAGTTTTTGCACATGCTTTCAATCATTGGATGTGATTTTGTGAATACTTCTTGGAGCATCAGTTCAAAACTCTCTTAATTAGTTACCTTATATTATCCCCAAATGTTATTTAAGTTCTATTTGATTTTAACACTTCAGAAACTAGTCTGATTTATTTTTATTCTAGGTCATGCCTTTTCTGCTCTGGGAAGGAAAGAGGAAGCTTTTTTGGTTTGGGAACAGGGATATGAGCGTGCTGTTTGTCAGTCTGCTGATTTGAAACAACTTATGGAGCTGGAAGAGCTCATGAGAATTGCTAAGCAAAATGATTCTTTGTATTGTCAGAACAGTGATGAAGGGTCCTCTTTTCCTGCATCGGAATC
>JAOWBI010000037.1:1506943-1518063 GCA_028566235.1 Salvia elegans | reverse complement strand
TCCTAACAATTCTGGTGAGGATTGAGTGACCAAGTGAATCTAACAGTTGGTAAGGATAGAGGCTATCTTGACAAACGGACAAGCTAATTAGGTAGAACAAGGGAGGGGAATGAATTTGAGACTGTAGACGATTGGATAGACCTTAAGCTTATGGGGACGGTTACCAAAAAGATAAACCAGTTCTATACTTTTTATATGTCAATGTGTTGTTGATTATCTATGTGGTTTCTTTTCAAAAGATAAACCGTTGAGTTTTTGTTTTATAGCATCGGTAAATGAGAACCATGCATTGAAACTTGCCTTATTTCTTATTCTTGTTTTTCATACTTGAGGACAAGTATGGTTTAAGTGTGAGCAGTTTGATAAGGCTTGTTTCATGCATTTGTTCTGTGGTAAAACTCCATCTTTTTCTGTAAACTAACGTGCAATCGTGATTCAGGTGTGTACAAAGTCCGCCATGATCCGAAAGTTCGTGGAACAATTGGGCAGACAAATGGATCAAGAATAATGGAGTTTTTTACATCTCGCTGCCAGTGGATCAAGTTAATCAAACGGAGACAGCGAGAGCATTCACAAAAGGAGATGGAGCATATTTTTAAAGATCCCAAGGCTAAGGGCACAACGGACCTTTCAGAAGAAAGATTGCCCTAGGGATCAGAGCCTCAAGCCTCCCTATAAATAGAGAAGGGAAGGAAGAATGAGGCAGCTCTTGTCATCACCTCTCTCCCAGAGTTGAATCGGGAAGCTCAACTACACTACAGTTCTTAGAATCCGTTCTTCACACTTGGTTTGGGGAGTTTTAATCGTTGGTTGAGGTGGCGTTTCACTAATCTCAAGCTGTGTAACACCGTCCCAAGTGGGGGCAAAGATACAATCTTTTAAATTCAGTTTTGAAACAATTTCGTTTTAAGTTTGCTTTCGATATGAGTTGTTGATGTGTGATCTTCATTCTGATTGCAAAAATTTTATGTATGGAAGTTCTAGGATTGTTTAGTTCTAGTTGATTGGAACATGATGAAGCAGATCTGAGTTTTTTTGCAATGAATGATGGTACATTTGAGTTTAATTTGATTTTTCTGTCGCAGATCTGATGGCTTTTCAATTTCTGCATAATTATGGTTTAGTCATTTTTATATGTAATTCGTGTTCATGTGGTTACAAGTTGTTCATTTGTTTTGTAATGTCTGAGATCTTGTTTATGCTCTGTTTCTCATCGATTACTTGAGGAAGATGAAGTTGTTATCAAATTTTACTTTATCGTATATTTTGCAAGGAACCGACGCCCACTTACCTTTACTATTGTTTAGCTATTTCAGGAAAGTTGCATATGAGTCCCTCAATCAGATCAGTTGATCAGTTAGCGTTTGCAAGTTTAAGTTAGGCTTAGCCGATGGATCAGTTTAGTTAGTCTAGTTCTTAAGTTTACTCAGTCAAGTAGGATAACTTAACCCACTTCTTATGTGTAGAAACAGCCATCCCCAAATTTTCCACAACAAATGTAAAACACATCGCCTCTGTGGGATTCAAGCCTTACTTCCCTTTACTAATTCATATTATTGTGGGTTAAGGTCTTGAAACGCCCCAACTTCCGTTTGTGTGCCCAATGACACATGAGTAGAATCCATTGAGTTGACTTAATCAATCAGATCTTGCCGCTAGATCCGTTCACAAGTTTGACACAAAAAGAAAAGCCTAGCAGCTGGATCAGTCAAGCAATCCAATCTGATCAGTCCGCGACAATCAAATCACAATTCAGCACGACAAGAGAGTCATAAAAGCAAAGTTTCAACGTTTCTCAACTACGACTGTAAATGTTCGATACAAGTACATGATTCATCATGAAGAGATAACGTAGCACCAGACCTGAGTTACAAGGAAAAAGCAATGGCAACCCAAGATAGAAAGGTATAGCAACTACAAAATAAATCAATTTCTACGGTGAAAGATTGTGGACTTAACACAGACAAGATGAGGTAACCTGGGAAGTACAAAATGAAGGAACAATACCCTGAGTTATTCGCCTAAAAAGTTTTCCAAATTTTAGGACAAAATTTCTTTTAAGGGGGGTATAATGTAACAACCCGAACTTTCGTACCTTATTATTATTAGCCTAAAAGATAAATAATAAGTGATCGTTGCAGTATTCTAAACCTGCCCTTTACGTTTAGAATAATCGATCTTGGAAGTATAAATAATAGATGCTTCATTCTCAAATGAACATTTCAAGTACAACTAAAAGATCAGAACCAAATAAAAGTTTCAATGTCCGGCCCATCCATCGGAAGTTCGATGAAGTCTTATGATACAAAATTTTCAAATCCCAATCTATTACAATTAGAGAGAGACGTGCAAGTCCAGACAGCCTGTTCAACGGTCGTGCTCGTACTCCAAGAAAGTCTGATACGTTAACGGGGATAACCATGAATGTCATTTTGTCCTATACAAATTGGCATTTAATACTAATCTAGAGAAATCAAAGGCTCATAAGTTCCCTCCATTCTCAAAACATCTTTTTGGCCATAGATCACCTCCACAAAGAGAAAAATATCTATGACAAGTATAACAATGAAGTTAAACCTTCCCCAAATTAAACTTCTCCAAGATTAAACCTTCCCCCATTTGCATAGCAAGTTGCAAGGTAATGACAAGTATATAAGCCCCAAGTATTTCCACTTTCAACCACCAATCACTATCAAACATTCCCAAAAAAATTATCTTCACTGACATAGAATAGAGTGGTATGAGGAAGGAGAGTTGAAGATAATTGTCGGATAAAGCCTACAATCCAACAACACGTTTCCACCTATCATCAAGGTAAACTCCATGGCCTTCTTTCAAACTTTTTAGTTTTTACACAACAATCATGCATACATCTTGAACATAGAGTCTGCGTAAGTCCACGGGCAAAACGGAGAACATATTGTATTCAGATTGTTTTCAGAGTACATAGTTATGTGCCCTACTTCTATGTAAAGAAGCGCACAGATGACGGGCTAGGCCCAATAAGACAATTAAGGGGGAGGGGGAGTACCTGTTTTTTGTGTTGATGGAATGTGATCTTAATCTCTTTATAAAATGAACTTGAGCAATTAATTGTTTGACTGATAAAGGATAGGATTGAATATTTGGATACAAAATGGTAATACTCTGCATTGGTCTCAGTTGCTCCTTTATTAACTGGCTATTTGGCTCAATATGTTTTTGATAAAGTTTCAAAATACAAATTAGCTAATAAATTGATAGTATTTGCTATTGCTAAATGGTGCAATTTCTCTACCAGAAGTCTCTACAGGAGCATTCTCCATCCTTGAAATGATGAAACCTCTTATTATCTCTTACAATAAATTCTCTCTTCTCAAAGGTGGACACAATCTTGATGAAATTGTGGCAGTCCCCACAAATTCTCAGGTTCTTAATCACTCTCAATGTAGTCCCCGGGGGCGTGCTAATAAGCCCGTACGCGATAGCTAATCTTTCACTATGATAAAGGAGAGCTCTCTCTTTTGCTTCATGGTCGAGGTCATGAAGCACAAACCTCGTATCAGGTACGTATCCGGCTTCCTTCACCTTTTCGTTCAACGACACGAGCTTGTCATAAGCCATGCTTCTGTCTAGGGGTGCTTGATTTTGCCTAGGTGTGCTAGTGCGCATCTCTCTGGCATCGTCTCGTGCAGCTTTCACACGAGAATTCCTCATAAGATTAGCGTAGATCACACTGTGACCGGAGGAGGGAGTGATGCCATAATCTGTGCTCATTGATGCGAAATATGCTCTTCCTCTCTCCACGTCTCGTAAGCACTCGCATGCTTTTAGGACGCTGGTGAATGTGGCCTCGTCCGGCCTGAGTTCGTCGTCTTCGTTCTGTAATCTGGTGAAGACTTGAATGGCTGCTTCTGCTTCTCCGTTTTCGACCAATGCTGCTATCATCATGTTCCAGGAATCAATG
Organism: Salvia elegans; assembly: GCA_028566235.1. Lineage (NCBI taxonomy): Eukaryota > Viridiplantae > Streptophyta > Magnoliopsida > Lamiales > Lamiaceae > Salvia > Salvia elegans. The sequence continues at coordinate 1,514,117 of JAOWBI010000037.1, read as the reverse complement.
TTCCTGCTGCTCATTTGCTCAAAGATGCGGCCGCCTCTTCTGTAGTCTCCCAGCTTGAGATACATGTCGATCAAGCGGTTGAAAATTGTCACGTTGTAGCCGAAAGAGAATCTCATGACGTATTCGTAGATACGGTCTCCACCCTCCATTGAGTCCATGTCGACAGCCAACTGCATTAGCTCCAACACATGGTTTGAGTCTGCGAGAATCTGATTTTTCGCGGTCTCTTCCAGTGCTTCGATAGGTAAGGGAATGTTTCTCTGGCTCGTGATCGAATTCAAGGCCATGAATCTCAACGGACGGGTTTTCTTGTGCGAAGGAAGACCGGAGAAGCCGTTGAGCATCGGCTGTGTGCAGTAGAAACTCATGGAAGCTATGGCTTGTGCCATTTCAACTTAAATGGCCTTCTTTCGTTAGAAGAATATCAGATAGATATGGTCCCAAGGAAGAAGAAAATTACAAAGAAAAACCTTATCCACACTGGTTGGAGTTCTGAAAACCAAAACCACTCTCCTCAAAATATCTATAACTTATTTGAGATGTCTTCAATTAAAACAAAATGCAAATTAATTATAGAAATTATAGTTCCTATTTGGACTAATGAAACCTAGTGTGTAATTCTGCTAAATCATAGTAGTGTATTGAAAATTGGAAATGGAACTAAAAATGACAAATAATGAAGAAATTTGGCATGGATAAAGGGGTTCCCAAGTGCTCTCATACATATTAAAAGTGTTACTGTTTCAACTTGATTAGGGAGTCACTGACATTTTCCATGTATAATTGCCAAAAGAAAAACAGAGATGTTCTAACATTTCTCAGATCTCCATCTTGAGGACAAGGTGGTTTGCGATTTTGAAGAGTTGACAAGGTGGTTTGCGATTTTGAAGAGTTGATATGGACTATGCCCATACAACAAATGGAGCAAACACATCCGAGCAAGTAACAACACCTAGGCCATCAAGCCTATCGCAAGCCCAAACCCCTCAAGACCTGCACATTGCCGTGGATCAGCCCAACCGCCAAGAGCCCATGACCACCCAGTCGACGCCAAATATAAACACCAAGGAGTTGATAGGGCATAACACAGATCTTGCTTTATTTGCAAGACGTATATCTTTTGAGTCATAGAGTAGATTTTATTTTATCTTCTAAAATTTTCTTTATCAATTCTTTCCCGAGTCATATCAAGAGGGTCGAACCGCACAGGATTTACAAAATACTTGTCTAAATATCAAGTGAACGTATACCAAATTCGATTTTCAAAGAGATACAGTTAGCAAGAAAATACACTTTTGCAAGTATATGACTTATATGTGATGATGATAATGGTTCAAGTTGTATTTTTAAAAAGGTTGTAAAATACTTAGATAAATATGATATACTAATGTTTATTTAGGGCGAAGGGCTACCAATATTTCTAAAATGTACACACCAATAAGGTACCATGTAACAGCCGCTAGGCCAACTTGCATCCACGGACTATTAACGATCGCCAGCGCCACCGAACCGGCAATGTGATCTTGGAGACCGGTCTCCGGTCCTCCAAGACTCAACCGGTCAGCCACAACTGCAGCAGCTGCAGCCGATGCTCCTGCAGGCAAAACCCAACCGAAAGGGATGCTCGAATCCTTCTTCGGTTTCAAGGTTTGACCATGACTCGGCCGCTTCTGCTTCCTAGTCGGACCAGGATCGGATGAGCCGGGAGTGGGCAGCGCGAGGGTCCCAGGCACCCAGTAATCGGTATCGTTGGCTGATGGTGCTGTTTCTTTCTTGTGCTGAGTTGTTGCTCTGACTCTTGCAGCAGCTTTGAGCTTCTCCAGACTGGGCGACGTGCCCAGTCTGGAGTTTTGGATGACAACTAGAGGGGCCGCATCGGCTGTCGGGGGTTGCCAGTAGAGCCAGTTTGATATCATTTGAATGGCTGAGATTCTCCTTGAATAGCTTTCAGACTCAGAGTCCTTCATTTGAAAATTGTGTCAATTTAGATAGCGTTTGATTCGTTAGACAATATAATAGAGAGATATATTATGAGTTACAATAGGATTTGACTATGATTATTTTAGTCATAGAAGTGGAGGTGAGATGATTAATCATAAGATTGACCTATAATTAAAAGGTAAATATGACAACCAAGCGGCACCGTAGTTGTAAAAACAGAGAGAGAGTATACCTTGGAGTGGCGTTTAGAAGCTTTATACCTAGCTTGGAATTTCTCAACCTCGTCGAAAACATCTGCTGTCCGTACACCTCCAGTGTTGCTTGCGCCGATTCTAACATTGCCACGGGGCTGCTTAGACATTACGAATTCTAAGGCAGCCAACTCGGATCTCTCCACATATCTACAATAATTCAAATACCGATGAAAGTGATGATAATTGTACAAATAAGGGTTTTGATATATGCAAAATTCAATCTTAATATAAAACTGCATAATCAAACATGAAAGTCATTTTTAAATTACTTTAGAAATTTTGGATTTTAATATGGAGATCACCTAAAACGATCGAAACATGAGCTTGTTTTTCAAATCCGAATTTTATAAAATGAACTAAAACGATTTTAAAATGACCTTTGCAGCATATGTGTGTGTATATATATAGGCTTACGAAATGCAATCGACTGGACAAGCAGCAATAGCCTGGTTGATTTTGTGTTGAGGATCAGCCCATTGAGCCACCACTCTAGCTCTTCCGTACACGGATTCAACAGCAAATGTTTTACCAGCAAATAAAGCACATTTCAAGCACCCAACGCACTTCACTTCATCAACAAAAATCGCCCTTTCCTCACTTTCCGAACCACACCATGTCGAATATATAGGCCTCCCTGTGTATCCTAGTAGATCTCCCACTTTTGCAAGCTCCTACCTCATTCATTCCATCAGATTGATCAATTACAAAAGTCATTAAGCTTTAAATTAGTTTAATAAATGCATAGATTTGCCTATATATCTTTCAAAACAAATGAATAAATAGTACTCCATCCGTCCCATTAAAGATGACTCACTTTTCTTTTTGGTTTGTCCCATCCAAGATGACCCATTACTATAAATGGAAACACCTTTATCTCTAATTTATTTCATCTCTCTTACTTTACTCCCTCCACTTAAAATACAAAATAAAATTGCATAAAACTCCGTGCCTCCCAAGGAATGGGTCATCTTCTTGGGACGAAGGGAGTATGTAAAATGAACTTCAAATGAGAATATTAAGAACTGAATATCATACACTATTTGCATTTTCATTCATCTCATAAAAATAGTTACATCCATTTATGTGAAGTTTTTCTTAACTAGCAATAATTCAATCATTTTTTCTTTCTATATCTCCCATGCTTTCCAAATCATACATTAAAACATGACCCGTCTCTAAAGTGACTATTTTCATAGGACATAGGAGTATCAGTTATCGGGTTGCTGATACGGCAATATCAGTTGGCATTAGAAAATATATTAGTTCTTGATATTGAGTCGGAACTTATCATATTCATGAATCAATAAACAAAAATTGAATGAGTAACCGATATTAATGTATTATGGTGTAGTCATATGCGAGCCGAAATAGAAAAGTACGAGTAACATAGGACAGTGCAAACCACCAAAATTTAACGAAAGTTCATGAAGTTAGACATATATGTTGTGAGAGAGGCAGACCCTGTCGTAAGCGATGCGGGCATTGGGATCGGAGAGAAGAGCATAGGCCTCATTAAGCACGATGGCCATGTCGTGCCCGGGCGGGCCAGCGATGTCCGGATGGCAGCGCTTCTGCAGCGCTCTGTAAGCCTCCTTTATCTGCCTTGTGTCGGAAGATGAGTCGATGCCGAGGAGCTCGTACAGATTGAATTCCGTCGCGGAAAACTCGTCGTGTTGCGAGGCTCTGCATACTGGTACTATCTTATTGTTACTTCGTGAATTGATCCTCTGCTGTCGGAAGGATAAATCTCCGATTTTGGTGATGTATAACGCTATCGGTTTTGGATCGGTGGGCGCGGTCAATGAAGAAGGAAGGCTGTGAAGAGGAAGAAGAGTTGCAGAAGCGTGCATCTTTCTATTTTTATTTTTTATTTTTGGTAGGAAGATTGTAATGAAGAAGAAGAAGAAGAGGATGAAATGAGAAAGCTGCGTCTTTGGCTGGAGATATTTTGCACTTCTCTTTTGTTCTTCCTATCGGGAGATATTGTGATGCATATGTATAGATATTTTTCTTTACCTACGTTTGTTTTGTTCGTGTGTCATCCTCAAAGTATATACACGTCAATATAAAATGTTGTATATTTAATTCAATATATGGAATATAGAAGTTGTACAACAAATAAGTACTACTTCCTGCTCAACAAAATGACCCTTTCCTTAGCTGGACAAGATTGTATTCCTTTCGTTTCAAAGTAATGGAGACATTTCTTTTCGGCATATAGATTGAGAAATATTGTGTTAGGTGACTTAATTAAAGGGTGAATAAAGTGGAAAATGAAAAAAGTAGAGAGATAAGAGAGAAAAAAGTAAGAGAGTAAAGTAGGTGTGAAAAAATGTGTTGATTTTTACTAAAAAGATAAATGATTCTATTACTATGGAATGTACCAAAATGATAAAATGACTCTATTACTATGGAACATATCAAAATGACAAAATGACTCTATTACTATGGAACGGAGGGAGTATGAAATTTTATTTTGTGTATTAAGTGAAAAAGAATAAAGTATGAGAGAAGAGATGTCATAATTGGGGTTTTGAATAAGACGACTTTTTTGATTTTTCATTTTATTCGTTGAAAAAGTAATAAGAATGAGAGGTGTTATTCTTTTTATCATCCTGGCGTCGAGCTATTTTTCCACAGGACCTCCCCTACAGTATCGTCACCGCAGTAGAGCTTAACCACCAAGTTCGGGATGGATTGGTGTAGTTCCTCAATGCCTAGGACACCAGAATATCAAACCATGAACGAAGAAAGGCATGAGAGAAAAGCTTATTGGCTAGTGATTGTGAGACCCCAATTCTTGACTAGAAGGGACACCAAAGGCCTGTACCCTTCCATCCCTTGGATGGATGGAGAATATAAATAGAATATGGGATGCGTTAGGGTGACACAATAGTTAAAATGACAACTTGACAACCCAGACAAGCAGTCCGCAATACATAAGCAAGCAATTTGCGATACAGAGGCAAACAACTCGACATATGATTCCAAGCAATCTGCAATACAAAATTAGGGCACTATGATAGCGCCATAGTTAAAATGAGAACCCAGGCAAGCAATCTTCGATACATAGACAAGCAATTTGTGATACAAAGGAAAGCAACTCGGCATATGGTTCCAAGCAATCTGTGATACGAAAACAGAGATACTCAAGCAATCTAAGATACGTAGTTAAGCAAACCTGCCACGTGGCAGACTAGGTTTAATCTGCTTCTAAATCTAAGGGTCCTCATTGGTGGTAGGTTGTCATTTAAATTTGGGTTGTCATTTTAGTACAATCCAAGTAGAGATAAAAGTATTTCCATTTTTAGTAATGAGTCATTTTGGTTATGACCAATAAAAAAAATGTAGATTATCTTCAATGAGATAGAGAAAATACTACACAAAACGATAAATAAAATATTAACAATATCAAGAACTTTTTTATTTGAGATATAAGTTGGACTACAAATACATAAAAAAATCAATATAATTAGAAAAAAAAAATATTCCCTCCGTCGGTCCGTCCCATAAAAATATGAGTAATTGATATGGCATGAAAATTAAAATAAAATGATAAAGTAAGAAAGAGGAAGAGAATGATGGTTAAAGTAGTGTTAGTAGATAGTGAGACCCACATTATTATTAGTGATTAATGGTAATACAAGTTGATGTATATAGTAATAAATTAAGATCATTTTCCAAAAAATGAATGGACATATTTTTGTGAGAATATAGAATGTAATATAAAAAAATAAAAATACTTAAATTAACGTAATATCTAAAAAGGGAAATAGGAGTGCAAATAATTAGATAAACTAAAAAGAAAAAGGGAGCGCAACTAGATAACTACATAACTTAATTACAGAAGTCCAAACATTGCTAACTACTACTTTCATCGACCAATTGTAGTCTAATTATAACTTGGTATTTTGAATTATTGTTTAACTTTGTAAAATAATGTAAAAACTGATTTAGTTAAATACATACACTATTTTTATATATTAATTTTATAATTAAATATGAATGTAATGAATTAGTTTAATAATAAGATTCATTCATCTAAAATGAAAAATATACAATGTAATTTTAAATCGTGGGAATCTCATAATAGCAGGAAGTGATATTACTTTTATGGAGGAACATATAAAAAACCTTGAAAATAATTGAATTAATTAATTTGTGCGAACTGGGGATGGTAAACGAGACATCACTTTGAAATAGTTGGCTTGTTACCGCTAGAGCAACAATGTGTTACCTAAAATATCTCTGACACTCTTTCACATAATAAGTCACTCCCTCTATTTTTCAAAAATAGTAATTATTTTTATTTTGAGTTGTTTCTTAAATAATAAATTTAGAATTTTTGTATTTTAGGATATGGAGTCCACAATCTACCAACTTTACTTTTATTATTTTTTCTCTTTCTCTCTCTTACTTTACTCATTTTTCTCACTTACTTTACTAATTGTGCAATAAAACCGGTGTCATTTCAAATGTTTTTATTTTTTGAATACAAACGGAGTATTAATTTCCTTTTTTTTATTATTCTACTATAGATGATTAATTTTTATTTTTATAATTTATTAAAAGCTATCTAAAATAACTTCAGTCAAACACGTTGTTAAGTAACGTGCATAACTTTCTACGCCTAAGATATTTCAGGCGCCCAAATAAGAACAAATTTAATAACAAAATGTCTAATTAATTAGTAAGAAAGATCATCTAATTATGGATAGATACTGTTGGGTGGGGTTTTTAACACGTGGAGTAGCCAAGTACACAACTTACATATTGGATTTCAAATTACAGAGCTCAATATATTGACGCTTTTAGCTGATTGATAGAGCAGAGTTTACGTGCTCAGGAGGATATCCCAATTTAGTTGAGTTGTTGGCACAATAATTTAAACTTGACATTAATTAAAATTCTTCAACCCACTTCTATTGGCTAGTATAGTGGATATAAGGGTCGAATCCCACAGAGATGGACACGTTAAA
>JAOWBI010000037.1:456683-466834 GCA_028566235.1 Salvia elegans | reverse complement strand
GACAAGAGTATGTCTCCATTTTATTCTAAAGAATATTTATTTATATAATACTCATAAATTATTACATAATTATAAAAGTTGATTCCAATATTTTTTTCACTAATTATTTACATTATTGATATTTATATTAATAGCTTAATTATTATAAAGCTAAGTATTATTGAATATAAAAAGAGTTTATCATAAAGCATTATTATAAAAATATTTCTCCGTATGTGATGATATTTATTCAACATAAAAATCAATAATCAAGATAATTCAAATTTGTTTGTGATAATTAGTGAACATATTCTTACAATATCGAAAATGCAAATTTATTTGTAATGATTAGTGACAAAATGTAATAGAAATAGATTTTAGTATTTATATAGGTTTGTGTTAAAATGACAACACCTCTTAAAGTGACATCATACCATCATTCTTAGCCAATCATTTGTACACGTGGACGAATAATCAGCTGTCATGTGGTAGTCATAAAAATGCTCAGGGCAAATTTTCTCGGGCTGTAATATCCAATACGGTAGACTGCAATTTTTGTCCGCCTGCAATATCCATACGCTAGACTGCAATCTACAGATTGCAGTGTAACGTTTATACTATTGCAATGTAGCATTTATAATATTGCAGGATACGTAATGTCATAGTGTAACTTTAAAAGTTGGTGTCATTTTAGCGCACCAAATTTATATATTATTATATGGGAGAGAGTGGCCCATGTGAGGTGGGTGGGGCTAGTATTAAGTATGGGTGTAATTAATGAAGGAGAAAATAAATAAATTAATAGAAGCATTGCTCTGCGGATCCGACCCGTACTCGTGTATGTTTTATTTATGTTCTTTTCAATAAATCATTTTATTATTACCATTTTCTGTAGATCGAAGGTTCGTCGAAAACATACGCAACAGCAAATCTTTAGAACATTAGCCTCAGTCACATCTACAATAAATTAAACTACGCATATGACACGAGTATATTTTAATCTTGCTGCAATGAATACTATTACTCATTAATATAATTGTGTGAATCCTAATTCATATCTCTGTTATCTCACTAACTACGTTTACATTTCACTAATTTATTATATTGTCGTATATGATTATATAGATTATTAGTTACATGATTAATATGAAGTTGAATTTATTAAAAGTGATTTAAAAACCGAAAATTCAAGATAAACCTCATACGCAAATAAAATTATCGACTAAATGCAGTTTCTACCTAAAAAATCCACATAAGTAGTTATCAACGCAACGAAAATGTGACTATGTATAGACAAAATTTTATTCCATCTCCAAACCCATTAAACTCAATCATAAAACGAACACACGATTTATAGAGTATAAAATCAAATGGATAAACATAAATACATAAATACTGATGTAAAATCGGCAAATTGCATACATATGAACCCTTATACTCACGCTAGATGACTTGAACCCCGACCTATTAATACTAAATTTTATCAACTAAATTATGTTTCATTGTATTAAATACTAGCTAGAAGTTCGGCCGCTACAGGCCGGGCTCTGCAATACGCCATCAACGGCGTCGCCCTCGGCATCGACAACCCAGCGCCCTCGGTCATATCGACCAGCTCCTCCCCGGGCCTCTCCCAATCAAAGCACTGAATAAGCGCGCCCAACCCGAGCGCCACCATGCGCACGGCGAGTGGCTCGCCGGGGCAACCGCGCCTCCCGGCCCCGAACGGCATCAGCCGGAATCCGTCCCGGTAGCCGTCGAGCTTCTCGAACCGCTCCGGCCGGAACTCGCGGGGCTCATCCCAGTTCTTGGGGTCGTTGTGCATGGCCCACGCGTTCACCAGCAGCATCGTGCCGGCGGGGACGCGGTACCCGCCGACAACGCACTCGCCGGAGGACTCGTGGGGGATCAGCAGCGGGCCGGCCGGGAACATGCGGAGGGTCTCGTTGATGATGCACCGGAGGTATGGGAGGTCGGAGATGTCGGCCTCGTCGAGGAGGCGGCCGTGGCCGACGTGGTCGTCGATCTCGGCTTGGGCTTTGCGGAGGGCGTGGGGGTGGTTGAGGAGGAGAGAGAGGGCCCATTCCATCGTTCCGGCGGATGTGTCGGTGCCGGCGATAAGCATCACCTAAGCAGAGGCCAAGAATTCTTCAATTAGTAAACTTATATCTACAAAAAATTGACCAAGAATAACATACTCCTTCCGTCCAAAAAAAATAATCCTATACGTGGACGACACGAGTTTTGATGAGAAATTGATAAAATAAAAGAGATAGTAAGAAAAAATAGGTAAAGTAAGAGAAATAGCAAGAAAAAGTAGGTAAAGTGAGATAGAGGAGAAAAGTGAGAAGAGTACGAGAGATAAACTTTCGAATTTAAGAAATGGAACTATTTTTGTAAATAATTCAAAATGGTAAAATTAGATTATTTTTCAAGAATGGATGAAGTGTGAAATAAATTATATTTAGATATTACTCGGTGTCAATTTAAATGTTGACTGCAGATGGTGAGAATATCTCTAATCTTGTTTAACTAAAGTTGTAGAGGTTGGAGAAGTGGGCTTCTTATTTTTGTATGTCAATGGTTGAATAGGCTGGGACGGCCCATCCCAGATTAAGCCTCGTCAACTCAAGTCCATAATTTTGGCCCATCAATTTCAGGCTCACTGGTAGGTTGTATGGGCCGGACTTTTTTCATGCATTTTTATTTGTCGTTTAATTTTAATTGTAGTATACATAATCGTCTAATTATTTAGAATTTTGAAATACTATAATAATACTATACTACTATTATTAAACAAATATGAACGTTCAAGCTATAATAAATCAAGACATAAATAATAACTATATTAATATTTTCATAGAAATGATAAATCTATAGAATTATAATACTAGTGAGTCTCATCTAAGTCGGTCTTGGTCTCGAGTCAGATATTTGTGACACGTCTAAATCTAATCTTATAGGAGTGCTCTATAAAAACATTATGTAGGCATCACGCCTACCAACCATATGACTAATAGTATTATTTATAATTTGAGTGATTGATGGATCTTGATTCCTTTCTTAATATAATACCATCCTTTCATAGTGTTTTTCCTTGGGTAGGACCCCATCTTTGACCAGCATATTTTAAAAGTCCAACATAGAGAATTAAGTTATTCAATCTCATTTCCCACTCATATCAATTAATTTGAGCACTCGAATCAATTTATTAGTTCATCAGGTGTTATATAAATATCGGAAAAATTAATAAACATAATTAAATAAAAATGATAGAAAAAATACCAGCATTAGGCTTCTTATGATGGCATCAGTATAATACTCAGGCTCCTTCTCCTGCAACGCCAGCAGCATCTCAATCATCGTCTTCATCCTCCCTTCCTCCCCTTCTCCGCCGCCGTAGCTCCTAAACCGCATCTTCCTCTCCTCCACGAGCTCCTGCATAAACACATTCCTCTTCCTCTGCAGCTCCACCATCCCCTTCTCCACCCCTCCCACCCCCAGCCACCTCGCCGCAGGCACAAAATCCCCCAAATGCGACGTCGCCAGCCGCAGCGTCTCCCTCACGATCTCCCTGAACCGCCGCGCCTCCTCCACCTCCTCCACGTTCTCCCCGTAGTACCTCTTCCCCGCGATCATCCTCATCATCACGTTCATCGTCAGCTCAAAAAACGTCGCCTTCATGTCCACGAGCCTCTGCTCTGCAGAGGCTCGGGACGAGGCCCGGACCATGGTCCGGACCTCGTCCGCCCGGATGCCGTGCAGGAGCTGCAGGCGGTGGGCGGAGAGGACCTCGATGGAGGAGACCTTGCGGAGGTTCCGCCAGTGGTCCCCGTACGAGGTCCAGGCGAGGGACGTGTAGTCGTAGCCGATGTGTTTCCCGGCGAGGAGGCGGGGGCGGTTGGCGAAGGTGACGTCGTTTTTGGAGAGGCAGTCCTCGGCGGCAGAGGGGGAGGAGACGACGAGGACGGGGCGGGAGCCGAACTGGAGGAGGACGACGGGGCCGTGGCGGGCGGAGATGGCGGCGAGGGATCGGTAGAGAGGCTTTTTGAGGAGGGGGAGGTGGCCGAGGAGGGGGAAGGAGAGGAGGGGGGAAGGGGGGAGGTTTTGGAGCTTGTGGAGAAGGTGTTTTGTGAAAATGTAGAGGGCATATATGAGTGGGAGATATAGTACTAGATTTAGTGCTTCCATTTTTTTTGAAGTGGAGTGGGATTTAGTTCTTTACTTGGTTTGGGTGGGGTATTTATTTTGGTTTGGGTGTGTTGGAAAAATCAATGGAGTGGTTGGCTTTTAAGTGTGGATTCTGGTGGGGTCGATCAATTTCACTGGCGGTCTATGAGGGCATCAAAACTTAATGGTATTGATTGGATTTAAGGTTCGATAGTAATGTTATATCCCAAAAAAAATATTTCTAACAAGTGTAAATATATATACTTAATGGTGTGTTCAAGTGGGGTCGAGAGCTCGATCGGTCATACTGTTAGCTTATGAGAATCGGAAATACAATTAATTCGGCATTTAGAGTTGTCGTTGATCTCATGTTCTTTACATTCTTCGAGTCGGAAATACAAATAATTCCGCATTTAGATTTGTCGTTGATCTCATGTTCTTTTCATTCTTCGAGTAGTGGTTCACTTCTATTTTTTGTCCACCTTCTATTGCTAGTGGTTGCTGCTGCATTGCTTCTGTCTTTCTACGTTTAAGGACAACATTCTTTGTTGTGTCGGACCCTATAATTTCCGTTTCCTAAATGATTCAGAAACAGGAAAGATTATGATGACTAAGCGACAAGAAGTATGGTCATGGTAGTTGGATCCTATGTTTAATATTTTTTTGTTAATAAATCCATTTATGGTTAAACATAATAATCTAGAAGCTCAAGATATAAAGTTATTCTATAGTTGAAAATATATAGTAGTATCCGAACTGTGTCATATTAGTATTAATTTTTTTTTGAACGTTTTGTTGGCATCAATAAGAAATTTGAGAATATTACGTATACTCGAAGACTTCATTAAATTTTTGAAATTTCTAGTCATGTATCTAGAAGAATTTTATTGTTCTTTACCTCGAAGGTGTAGAAAAGTTCGAGTGTGGTACTAATATTGCTACAGTAAGACAAAAGAAAGGAAAGAAAATTAATACCTTATGGAAGACGTAATTGATGTGAAATTACGTTTCCTTTTGGTCACCAGACCAATACATATGTTTGATGGATTAAATAATTTTTTAAATAAATAATTTAACAAAATAATCATAATTAATTTCGAAACAAATTAATTTTGAGCAACCAAAATTAATTTTTTGAGGAAAATTGCCCACAAATTATATGAAACTTGGAAAAAGGTCACAAGTGTGATCAACACGACTATAGCTTTTTACATTTTCACAAAATATAGAGGAGTCTTCCTCGTTTGAATTGACTATTAATATAATTAAATGTCTCCATTATGTCACGAATTGCGTTTATATTTCATTAATTAATTACAGTGGCTTATATGATAACGTTGAAGTAAATATATACTCCCTTCATCCATCATTTTTTGTTCATTTTTATAATTTTCGGTTTTCAACAATTTTTTCTACTTTTCTTAAAATCTGTGAAGATAAACCTAAGACGCAATTGTCAACTAAGCGTAAAACACGAGTCTTCTTAACTTTTCTAACGAAAAGCAAAAGGTTGATATAAACATCAGACGTAATTCAACAAAGGTGGCTAAGACTTTTTTTAATTATAATTTTAATTTTCAATTTGTGATATTATTATAATTTACTCTTAGGGGCATAAAAATATTTTCTTTTTTTCATTTTCTTATCCCTCTCAAAATAAGTCTTTTTTTTATGGAAAATTTTAAACTATTTTTTCTTTTTTTTTTTCGTCTACTTTATCCTTTTATCATATTCTATCATACCATCCATAAATACTACACTATTTATGAAATGGAAAACGGACTATATTTAATTTATAAAATAAGAAAAAAGATAAAAGTTTGTGTATTAATTAGCAAATTAAACCTTAGGATACAATACCTTTAATAATAATGTTATCAAACGATAAATAAGAAAATATGGGGAAAAAATATTATCGACCATAAATAACATATGAAAATAGTTCAATAAAGGTGAAATTATATTTTTTACATAATTTTCCTTGATTGAGAACATACCATTAGTAAATAATTCGGAGGGTCAAATAAATTGAATTCTTTGCTTTGATTTGGTAAAACTCCAATTGAATTGTTATCCATCAAAAAAGTTATGTTTGAAGAATAAAATACGAGGATTCTTAAACACCAAGTGTGATTTGAGAGAAAGTGCTACTTATGGATTTGAACGTCAAGAATCAATCATTAATGTATGCAAAACGGATAGTGGAAACTGGAAATTAAAAGATACTCCATTAACTTAATTTTAATTAATTTTATTTGCTTTTGACGTCAATAAACTTAGAGTTCAATTTTGTATCGATGAAGATTTTTCATACTTGTTGTAGCATGTAATATCCTGTGGTACCATAGTCAAATTGACTGGATTTATTTTAGTAGCATTTTTTTCTGATTTTCTTAAATTGGTTTGAGATTTTATAAAAATTAAATGTGTGGTCTTTCTTTTTAGTTTCTCAAAATTTGTTTCTTAAATAAATGCACGTTTTCTTTGAAAATATGTTTATTGCAAAATTTATTGGCTGGTATTCTAATTAGTAATGACTATTTCTCCAACGACCATTGGAAATGATACGAGCAAAACAATCCAATATTTACTAATGGACATATATGAACAGAACATTTTCAAATATTTTGCAAGTACAAACAAACTGTAAACCATTTTCAAAAGTTAGTACTATAAGTATAAACTATAAACTATAAACACAATAAATCACATACGGAGTATTAACTTCGCATTGATTTTGTTCAAATATGTTGAAGCAATTCTACCGCGCGTGGCCTACATCTGGCCACGAGCGGCTGAGCCTTGGGCATGCTAAGCCCGGGTGCTCCGGTCAAATCCACCAACTCTTCATCAAGTCGCTCCCATTCAAAGCACTGAATGAGCGACGCGAGGACTAGGCCTACGACACGTAATGCCAGGTTCTCACCCGGGCACCCTCTCCTCCCAAATCCAAATGGCATCGATGCATACGAAAATTCCTTCTTCCCATCAAAATCAAAGAATCTCTCTGGCTTAAACTTCGTTGGATCCTCCCATATCTTTGGATCCCTTTGTATGGCCCACGCATTCACCAACAACATCGTCCCACCGGGCACTCTGTACCCCCCAACTGTGCAAACCTCTGACGATTCGTGAGGCACAAGCATCGGCCCGACCGGGCACACACGAAACGTCTCTTTTATGACCGCTTGTAGATAGGGTAGGTGAGGGAGGTCGGAGTCGTCAACAAGCCGAGAATGACCGATCTGACGGTCAATCTCAGCTTGTGCCTTGGTTAGTGCGTCCGGATTGTTAAGTAAGAGCGACATGGTCCATTCCATTGTCGATGCTGACGTGTCCGTACCGGCCGACAGCATCACCTGATCGTAATTCGTGCCACTTAAAATTAATAAAAATTGTAATTTAATCTATATCTACTTAACTAATTAATAAATTATCACATTCTTAAATTACTAGTCGAAAAGATAACAATATTACCTGCATCATCCCTCTAATGATTTCATCTTTGTAATTTTGAGGATCATTCTCTTGTAGCTCCAAAAGCACATCGATCAACGTCGAATTCATCTGTTTCTTCTTCTCCGATTTGCTTCTTCTATGTTCATCAATCAAATCCTGCATGAAACTATCTCTCTTCACCTGCAACTCCTTCAGCTTGCTTTCGATCTTATCCATTCCAATCCACCTCAAAACCGGCACAAAATCCCCAATATTGGTGGCGCCGCTCACTTTGAAACTCTCCGCCACGATCTCCTTAAACCTCATCCGCTCCTCCGAGTCCCCCAAAACGCCGTCGTAGTATCGCTTCCCTCCGATCATCACCATCACCACGTTCAACACCGTCTCAAACAACGCAGACTTCATCTCCACCACTCTAAATCCGTCTCCGCCGCCGCTGAGGCGGCGCACGAGGTGGCGGACCTCGTC
Organism: Salvia elegans; assembly: GCA_028566235.1. Taxonomy (NCBI): domain Eukaryota; kingdom Viridiplantae; phylum Streptophyta; class Magnoliopsida; order Lamiales; family Lamiaceae; genus Salvia; species Salvia elegans. Next base: position 458,758 of record JAOWBI010000037.1, on the reverse strand, counting down.
GCGCCGCGCGCCGGCGAAGAGCTGGACGCGGTGGGAGGAGAGCATCTCGACGGTGGCGATGCGGCGGAGGTTGCGCCAGTGGTCGCCGTGGGGGGCCCACACGAGGGATGTGTAGCCGTAGCCGAGGTGCTTTCCCGCCAAAAGGCGCGGGCGGTTGGCGAAGACGACGTCGTTCTTGGTGAAGCATTCCTCGGCTGCGGAGGGGGAGGAGACAACGAGGACGGGGCGGGAGCCGAACCAGAGGAGCACGACGGGGCCGTGTTTCTTGGAGATTTTTGCTAGGGTTTGGTGTAAGGGTTTCTTGAAGAGATGCATATGGCCTATGATTGGGAGGGCCAACATTGGACTTGGAGGGAGATTTAGGGTTTTTGTGAGAAGGATTGGGCGAAATAGTATATAGAGGAAAGAGAGAAGTGAGGAGATGAAGAGGAAATGTGAGAGTGAGAATTCCATGGTTGTGTTTTGTGAGAGTGTTGTGTGTAAAGATAAAGGTATGATGTGTTCCTACTATATACAAATATATAGAGCAAGTTGAGATATTTTTAGTGTATGATGAAATGGATATATGCAAAGACTCAAAATCTCATGCTAAAGAATGTAGAGTTTGAAGATTGTTTACAGAATAAGAAATTTGGACTTGAATCTATCAGTGTATTGACATGCATCCATATAAGAGTTTATGAATTATGATGAAAATTATGCAATATCAATGCAAACTAAGTGGGGTTATGCGGGGTCGACTGACCCGGTGACCCCGCGTGGGTGTATGATCTGACCCTATGATAACTCCACTTCCGCCATATTATTTGTGTTGTGTGATTTCATGATTAAGACTGCTACGAAAACGGGACAAGCGATATTGCTAGCGAGTCGGCGACGATCCTTTTTTATTTGGTGAGTTTTGACACCATGAATTTTATTTTCTGGATCTGTCAGCTGATCGATTCAATAGGGCTCCATTGCCATGTATATGAGAGAATTGAATTGAGTTTTTATATCTTATTCACATATATAGTCGTGCACGTTATGTTGTAAAGGGGCATGCCATGTTTATTATTGGTCTAGTCGTGTATATCATATAAGTAACTAATTAAATGTTAAATGTGGCGTATGTGATTATGGAAATACATAAATTGATTTGTTCAAATGACGGCCGGATTTAATAAGAAAAATAGATGTTAGAAACTTGACTTATATGGTATTGAAAATGAAAGTCCTTTTTTTTTTAATGAATAGAAAAACTTGTAGTCTATCAAAATGTATGTATAGTATCGATTGACGTTTCCATCACATTTGGGCCTTTTTTGCGTCTCTTTACGAAAACTAGTTAAGTAATTGGGCCGGGCCGGACTTTAAGTTGTACAGTAACTTTAAACAATTCTTTCGAACTTTTAATTTGAGAAATTAAAGATTGTAGTTTGATGGGATCAATATAGGAATTTTTAGCATATGACTTAATGTTCAATTCTTTCTAGCCGTGACAACATTTACAAAAAAAATACAAGTCACTATCGTTTTCGTCATTGAATCGTTTGGTGCTCCGGATAAATTCGCCGTTATAAGCAACTGAGCAAGTATTGAATCATACTCTGTATATTGTTCATATTTCGACTTGGCGCGAGTTTTAAAAAATATTTTAAAAAGGTTGAAAAAGTTAATGAAATGTAAATTCCACTTTTATATAATTAGTTTTATAATATAAAACGTGAGTGTAATAAATTAGTGAAAAATATAGTTCACTTGCCGAAAAAGGAGAGAAGCAAATCTACAATGTTTTGTGGATATATCTAAATGACAAATGTAAACAATATTTGATGAACGGAAGTTTACATGATAATTAATGTCACCAAATCCGTTAAAATCCAACTTTTGACTTTTGAAATGAATATTTAAAAAATCAAATTTATTTCTTCTTTTTTCATATATTAAAATATTTTTATTTATAAATATAATAGTAACTCTCTTTTGGAGAATGAGATAACATAGAGGCTAGAGCTCAATCAATTTTTCTTCTATTTTTTTTTATCATAGTTCATTCCTCATTTAGGTCAGTGCAAGAATAATACTCCCTCATC
>JAOWBI010000037.1:267582-281663 GCA_028566235.1 Salvia elegans | reverse complement strand
GAAGACGATATAATGCACATAACCTTGCAGAAGCGGGACAAAGGTCAGACATGGTCTTCACCTATAATGGGCCAAGCCCAGTTGGATCCATATAATGCTGACCTCGAACAAAGGCGTCTCATGCTTCAACGATTTCAAGAAGAGGTACACCATCATAATTCTTTACCAAAAAAAACCCCAAAATTTAGTTTTTGATTGTTTGATAGATGAAAGGTGAATGTTTGAGAAAGCTTTTGGTAATATTTCAGTTGATTAGCATGCAATATACATATACTAGTAATTGCAGCTAAATGTTCCATGTAAAAGACATTCGAGTCGAATTTCTGTATAATCATGTTATCCATCATAGCAATACGAAGCTTGTGCATATGTAGTTCCATTTATTACAAACTAACATACAATAGCATTTTTCTAAAATAGAAACTAGATTCAGAATAGAACCCTCTATATAGTGAACCTCGTCCCATAAATCTTGTACTGGATTTTGGAAGATTCGGCTTCCCAAGGTCATTGTAACATCTAGAGCACTTCACGAAGTTGCACAGCTTCTCCACTCTCTAATCTTACTTTTGCTTCTCCACTGTATTTTTGTGCAGAACCCGGGCTTTGACTTCTCGCAAGCTCAGTTCAGTGGGAATTGCCCCGACCCAATGACCTTCATGGGCGGGATCCGTTCTGGTTGATGGTCCTCTGTCTCAAGTTATGTATATATAGTATATTCTTATCTGGACGCGATCTTAATTCCTCTCACGCCCATTGCTCTCGACTCTTCTCGGATCTGTGCACTATTTACTGCATATGCTAATATGTCTAGCAAGTACTACTTGTTAAGTTCCTGATAAAAATGTCCTCATTTGTTTGCAGAAAATTTTATGTTTGCTACTTCAAAGCACTTTGTATTACTGTTTATTTTTAATTTTATTCTATTAATATTATATGAAACTAATTTGACTTGCACATTTCCTTTTTCATACCCAAAATCCATTTTTTTTATATTACTATGATTTACTATAGGATGCTAATATTTTTTTACATAAACAAGAGCTCTTCTTGTAATGAAAAAGGAAAGACATATTCACAATCTACGAATTAAATCAGATCGTTCAAATTTATACTGAAAAAAGATTTTTTAAAGATCTTATATTCATTACTTCTGGCATTGAATATATTCCCATTGTCAATATCTTAAGATGGGACATGTATCAACATCTTAAATGCGGCATGTTTTGTACCTAAACAGACAATAAAAGTAACCTTATGTCTTCATTTTATTTAAAGAATAAAAGCATCCTTAAAATTAATAATTTGCCTATAAATTTTTCCAAATTCTGATTTTGCACACCATACTTTTAAATTGTTCTGATTTTGCAAATATGACATTGATATAATTTGATAAACTTTACGTGATATTACCTAACGTCAACCAAAATGACATCACGATTTAGACAAGCACACATATTTCATTGGGTTAATTATGCTCCCTTTGGTCTGCATTAACTATCTCATTTTACTATTTTTGTCAATCCCCTTTAATATCTTTTTTTATTTATATTATTTTTAAACTCCATATTTTAGTAACTCATTTTACTTGTAATCATGTACTTCCTCCGTAGATGTCACACTTTCCTTTTTAATTTGTTCCACAAAAGATGTTACATTTCCTCTTTTAGAAAAAGTTCCTCTCACATCAATTATAAAATTATATTTTCTCTCACCACTTAACACACTAAATAACATCTCTTAAAATTCTGTGTCATCTCCCAAGTGTGACATCTACTATGGGACGAAGGGAATATAACACTATACTATAAAAATTGGACCTATATTTTATTAAAAAACTTCTCAACAAAGATAAATAATTTCTTAAATCTGCTCCGATCAAATATGGAATAATTAATGAGCAACAAAAGAATAACTAGCACGAAAATACTTCTTCTATCCATAATTCAAAGAATTGTTTTATCATTTTAAAATGTTTACGATTATTAATATGCAAACATCACATTCTACTTAACTCTTTTCACTCGAAATATGCTTCACTATTTTGTGCACTTTATTTTCGTATATGCACAATAAAAGCTGAAATTTTGAAATGATACCTCAAACGCATTCCATGAAGGAGGAAGTAAACTCTGATCCGACGCAGCCGTTGCTACTCCCAATCCCGCCGGGAAGTGTGAAGGAGGCGTGGGGAGAGTTGAAGAAGCTATGGCAAATAGCAGCTCCCTCAATTTTTTGTCGATTGGCTATGTTTTCTCTCACTATCATCACCCAATCTCTCGCCGGCCACCTCGCCCAAAACCAGCTCGCCGCCATCTCCATTGTCACCACCGTCGTCATCGCCATCACCTTCGGCTTCTTGGTACCTCTCCTCCCCCATTTCTGAGCTCCCAATAGCTGTTTATTTAAGCTTTAAAATCTGAGCTTGATGTCTCATTTACAATCTTAACTTTAGTGTTTTTTATGTGTGTGTGGTAATGTGGGCTTTTTGTTCCTTCTTTCCTATGGATTTCAGCAAATTTGAGCCCAAGATTCTTAATTTCTATGACTTAAGATTCTTAATTTAGATAAGTTGCAGCAGCTTTGAATCCAGGCTTATTAATTTCTATAACTTGCATCAAATTTGAGTCCAAGATTCTTAATTTAGATAACTGCAGCAGATCTGAATCCAGGCTTATTAATTTCTGTAACTTGCATCATATTTGAGTCCAAGATTCTTGATTTCTATGACTTGCAGCAAATTTGAGTTCAGGATTCTCAATTTTTATAAATTGCATCATATTTAAGTCCAAGATTCTTCATTTCTATGACTCGCAGAAAATTTGAGTTCAAGATTCTCAATTTCTATAAATTGCATCATATTTGAGTCCAAGATTCTTCATTTCTGTGACTTGCAGCAAATTTGAGTTCAAGATTCTTAATTTCAATAACTTGCTGCAAATCTGAGTTCAAGATTCTTAATTTCTATATACTGTCTGCAAATTTGAGTTCAGGATTCTTAATTTAAGTTAATAGCTTTGCCAACAGAAACTCCTGAATGGTTCTTCATGTCATGTGGCTGTCTAAAACAAGTGAAAAATTGCATCTATCCACTCTCGATTAAGATTATCGATATTCGAAGCATGACTCCTCGTTATTAGCTAGGAATGGCTAGTGTGCTTGAGATGCTGTGTGGACAAGCCTACGGAGGAAAGCAATACCACCTGTTGGGCATATATCTTCAACGCTCGTGGGTGGTGTTGTTTCTGAGCTCGATAGCTCTTCTACCTCTCTTCATTTTTCTCGAACCAATGCTGAAGCTTGTGGGGCAGCCAGCGCCATTAGCAGAGCTGGCGGGTCAGGTGGCGTTATGGCTGATCCCTATGCACTTGAGCTTCGCGTTCCAGTTCACTCTGACGAGGTTCTTGCAGTGCCAATTGAAGACGTGCGTTGTTGCTTGGGTCTGTGGCGCGGTGCTTGTTCTACACGTGGTAATAAGTTGGATTTTCGTTTATAATATGAGGGTTGGCATTGTGGGGATAGCCCTCACTCTCGATTTCTCGTGGTTGATGTCTGTTGTGGGGATGTTCATCTATAGTGTCTGTGGTTGGTGTCCTACTTCTTGGACTGGTCTCTCGAGGGAGGCTTTCGATGACCTCTGGGATTTCTTTAAACTGTCTCTAGCTTCTGGTGTCATGCTCGCGTATGCTCCCAAATCCTGTGCAATCCCTGCTTGAGTCGACGCTTCTAGAACAATCTTTACTCATCTTCGGAGTCTTGAATTTTCAGGCTGGAGAATTTTTACTTCAGGATGCTGGTTCTCGTCTCGAGCATCAAAGGCGCGGAGGTTGCTGTCGATGCCTTGTCCATATGGTTGGTGGATGATGATTCTTCTCGCGATCTGCTTGCTTTCGTGTTTATATTGATGTTTTCTTCGTGTCTGACAGCATGAGCTTCTACGGTTGGGAGTCCATGATTCCGATGGGGCTATATGCAGCAACGGGGTTCGTTAAAGCCTTTCTATTTGTTGCATCTTTACAACGCTATCATACACTTCTTGCTCACTGGTTTATTTTGTTTGCTTGCTTTTCTTCGATAAAGATACGTGTCTCAGTTCCATTTTCATTGAGTATCCCTCCCCGATGAACTCAGGATCCGTGTAGCGTGTGAAATTGGAGCCGGGAATGAAAACTCTGCAAAGCTTGCTGCTAAAGTTTCCGTCTTTAACTCTCTATTTATCGGTTTCATGTTCTTTGTAATGATCATCGCCTTCCCGGACAAGATTGCGATGATCTTCATATCTAGCTCGTCTGTGATCTCGATGGTCGAGGAGCTAGCCTCGTTACTGGCAATAACCATTCTATTCAACTGCATTCAACCCATTCTTTCCGGTAAGAGAAGCTATAGCAGATATGCAATCCAATTAGCCCCATCTTTTGTTCCTCTATTCATCTTTTGATAGCTCAGCCTTTTCGAACGAGTTCTCCTATTTGGTCTGCAACAGCCCTTCCACTTGAAGTCATGAATTATGAATGTTATTAAAGGAATACATCATTAATCTCGAATTATGGATTTTCAGGTGTAGCCGTTGGATCCGGTTGGCAAGTCTTGGTTGCGTACATTAACATCGGGAGCTACTACATAGTCGGGGTGCCTCTCGGGATCTTCTTGGGATGGTATCTTCATTTTGGTTTAGAGGTATAAAGTCCTTTTCTACAAAGATGGCTAGTTAAAAAGGCCATTTCTTAGACATTGTTATATCTCAAGTGGTTTCGCAGGGCATATGGGTCGGGATGATCTGTGGTACGATAGTCCAGACGCTGATACTGTCCATCGTCACGGTTAGGCGCCCTTGGGGTGAGGCGGCCAAAGCGCGTCATTTCAACTCCTCGGTCCACCACCGGACCTCATGAATGAGGCCCGGTAAAGATTGAAAATTCCGGCCAAAACTCCTCATTCATTCCCTATGCGCTTGCACACAGATGAAACATAATTAGATAAGGAAGATGTTTTTCCTTCATCAGTTATTTCTACAAGACGCTAATCACAAAATTATGAGATATGATTATTAATTTACTCCAACCATTTACACCAACTTCAAAATTTACACCATTTTTGAGTTTTTGTCTCATAAAATATTTGCAGTAATACTATATTTGATGTTATTTTACAAAAAATACTAAAAATGAATTTGAGTTTGGTGTATGGTTGGAAAAAATTTCTATACCAAAACTTATTTTTGGAGCATGATTGAAGATCGTCTTACATGTTTTATGTTCGAGTCATCGTCAGTTATTTCTACAAGACGTTAATCACGAAATTATGAGATATGATTATCAATTCACTTTAAAAAATCCAAAAACTAAAGGACCCAACAATTTCATTGATTAGTCGACCTTTTTCTACCATTAAATAATCACTAATAATTATGGCCCCACGTCAGCAAATGCTCTGACAAATTACGCCTTCGTTTTCATTTGGACGGATTTTATCATTCATGAAAGTGGCGCGCATTAATCGTGCCACGTGGAATTTCTAATAGTGAAAGGCCACTCCAAAGTATTGATGTGATCATTAATGACACATTAATTAATCCCTAACAACAATCACCAAACTATTTGATTATTTAAATATTGAATCACATCTTCATATTATGACTTTATGCATATAATAAAGTAACAAAACATAGACAAAATCATAATAAAGTAACAACATTTAGGAAAAAAAACATAGTATAAAGTAACACAATTCACAAAACTAAGAGTTAATTGTTATAAAAATCTTGAAATTTGGTCAAATTTTGCTTCGTTTCATAACTTGTCTTAATCATCATATTCTGGAATTTTTTATTATTTTAAATTATAGAGCAGATTAAAATTTAACCAAACTTTAAGTATTATTTTTCCGACAATTTAGTCTGGATTATTAATATTGAATCACATCATCATATTATGACTTTATTCACATAATAAAGTATCAATATTTAGAAAAGAAATACAACATTAATAAGTAAAAAGGCTATTCAGATAATTAATAATTGGGACACCGATGCATTATTTTAGTTATATAATTTCCCTCTCTTCACACACACAAATCATTCACTCGCTCTCTCTTCTGAGTCTCAAACAAATGTCGACTCTCTGCGTTCCAGCTCAGGTCCCTCCAGTCTCCGAAGACTGCGAGCAGCTGCACAAGGCATTCTCAGGTATGACTCCATCAACATTGCTAGAGCGTCTCTCTGATCTTCGATTGGATGATTAATTGCTTCTTAGTTGCCTCATTTGATTGTTTTTCTTCCGCTTGAGTCCAACTTAATGTATGTAGCTCCGATCACTTCTTTATTGCTTTGATCTACGATGATCTGTTTGCGATTGACAAATATATGTATGCTGTGGTGAGTTTCTCTGTTTATGCTCGTTCTGGTGATTATGTGAGAGTTGATCAGCTAGTGAGCAGTGATGATTGCTAGTTAAATCTGGAAATGTTTGATTTTACTTTGAGAAGGGGGAAAATGTAGATATGAATTTGATTTTGCTGAGTGTGATTGCAGTTTTACCGATCTGCGATGAGAGTTTTTGTAGATCTCGATTGGTAGAAAGGATGTGATGGATCATCGCCCGATTTTAGAGGCTGATTGTCGTTGATTGAAGTTTTTTTGTTTAGAACTCAATTGGAAGGAAGAATATGATGAATCTAATGTTGTTTTGTGCGATCGTATGCTTTATCTTTAGTTTCGTTTCTGATTAAGCGCAAAGTTTGTGTTAATTATAAGCTGATTACTGATGAAAGTTGTTTAGACCTTAATCGCGAAGAAGAATGCGAGTGATCGTATGTTGATCTTTTCGACTTGTTTAGTGCTGTCCTGCTTTGCTCTTTGATCTTTGTATTTAGTTGAGTTCAGAGTTTGTCGATTAATTGTAGGCCGGTCATCAACTGGAAGGGAAACTGTGATACATCTAACGTTGTTTTGTGTGATCATGTGTTCATCTTTTCGAATTCTTTGGTTGCTTAGGAATTGTGTTGCTCTATTCTTTGATCTTCGTCTCTTGTTTGATTGCAAATTTTTTGATTGATCATGCTGACTTTCCTTGCAATTTGTATGCATCGAAATATACGTGTAGGATGGGGAACCAACGAGGACTTGATCATATCGATTTTGGGTCGTAGAAATGCCAGCCAACGGAAGCTGATCAGACAATGTTATGCCGAGACTTATGGTGAAGATTTGCTCAAAGCCTTGGACAAGGAACTCTCCAATGACTTTGAGGTTTGAGTCTACCATTTTTCATTTCTGTATCGATTTCTGATTGCTTTTTGTTAAGAGTTTTTATTGATGATCAAGTGAATAAACAGCTTAACATTGTTCAATAGCAAAGAGTAATCTAATTATACATTTCTATTTCCTTGTTGCTCGAGTCCAGAGAGTTGTGTTGTTGTTGGCACTGGACCCTCCAGAGCGTGATGCCTACTTAGCTAACGAGGCCACAAAGAAATGGACAGCGAGCAACCGAATCCTCGTAGAGATTGCTTGCACGAGGTCTCCAAAGGATATGATTCTCGCAAGGGAAGCCTATCACGCTCGTTTCAAGAAATCTCTCGAGGAGGACGTTGCTTATCACACGAAAGGAGACTTCCGCAAGGTGAACTTATCAATCTCATAATACAGAAACAGAGGCGCCATTTTTTACTAACATGTGAATATGGTTCGATGAAAATTTTCAGCTCTTGGTGCCCTTGGTGAGCTCATACCGTTACAGTGGAGACGACGTGAACCTCCATCTTGCTAAATCGGAAGCCAAGATCCTGCGCGAGAAGATCACTGCAAAGGAATACAGCTGTGATGACATCATCAGAATCTTGACCACGAGGAGCAAGGCACAGATCAATGCGACACTCAACCAATACAAAAACGAGTTTGGCAACGACGTGAACAAGGTTTGTTCAACTTGATTTTTTCACTTCCTAGTTACATTAACGCAAGATTATGCAAGTGTTGTGTTCTTGAGTGTTGAGTATGTTGTCTGAAAGGAAAAGAATGCAACTCGCCAAACGATTTTGGGCTTCCGTACATATATATTTAGGATTATGGTTCACTACTTTTACCAGCTTATATGTTTTTTCATTATTTCCAAAAATTATAGTGAAATCTCGACATTTCCCCCTCATAGGGTAAAAATTTCTTGTGTTTGTTTTGTCAAATTCGTGATTACTTGTGCGTTTGTTTCCAAACACTAATGTTTACTTTTATGCGCGGGAAGGACCTGAAAGAAGACCCTAAAGACGAGTTCCTCACGCTACTGAGGGCTGCTGTGAAATGTTTGGTCTACCCGGAGAAGTACTTCGAGAAGGTGCTCCGCCTAGCAATCAACAAGCTAGGGACGGACGAGGGGGCCCTGACCAGGGTGGTCGCGACAAGGGCAGAGGTGGACATGCAGACCATTAAGGAAATATACGAGAAACGGAACAGCGTGCCCCTCGACAAAGCCATCTGTAAAGACACCCGTGGCGACTACGAGAAGATGCTGCTGACCCTCATCGGGCATGTCGAAGAATGAGATTCGGGAGATGTATCAGTCTATGACTAATAAAAGGCTTCTTTGAACTCGTGTTTCTTGTTCTTGTTTGCTATGTTTCTGCACTGGTGTTTTTGTTATGAGCTGATGAATAATGTTGTGTGATTACGAACTTTTGTGCTCGATCTCTTTTTCTCGCTATATGATTTTAATTTGATGATTAGATAATGTTTTTGAGGCATAAGACTAAAATAATAATATGCATTGGAAAAAAAAATACGTATTGGAAGAAAATGCTAGCATAAACCATGTCAATGATACATAATTTGGGAGTAATGCAGCAATCCTTTATGAAATCCGATTTTATTTGAACAGAGATGGATATGAAACCTTGTGTTTTATTTTGACACATACTATATTACTTAAATTATAAATTTACAATATTAAAGATAAAATAAACTCTATTATTTATGAAATTGCATTTGTGTGTGACTAAATATCACCAATCAAATTTTGTTGGAGGTGGCCATGACCAAATTTAGAAATGAAAGATGAATTATGATTGTTTTGGTATTGCATATTTTAAAAAGAAAATGAATGATTAAATAAAAAGAAAAGAAAATTTGGTTTGGGGTGTGGTTTTGCGGCACGCAACACAACTGCTGTCCGGGCGGGACCGCACCGGGTCTTTCACCGCAACCGTGGTGCTGTTCGTAGTGTGGGCTCCCATTGCCTCTCTTGCAACATAATGGGACTATGGCCGCACTGCAACCCAAAATTACATCACATAAAATTAGGAGTACTATATTATATTCCCACTCCAATTCCAATTTTTTTAATTTTATAATTTGAACTCTTTAAATAATTTTTTAAATAATTGTACTATTAAGCATGTTTTAAAGATAATATACAGCACACACACATTATACAGTGAATGCATTGTGGGTAACGTGTGCAATAAGAATGTGGTGCATGTGAGAGTGTATTCTAGTGCTCCATCTGTCGTATGCCTATGCCGTACAATAAGAGTCATATTTTTCATTTCGATCCTTCTTAATAGTCGACAACTCTGAATGGAAGATAGGGCATACGCCGTACAATAAGAGTCATATTTTTCATTTCGATCCTTCTTAATAGTCGACAACTCTGAATGGAAGATAGCTGCATCAGTCATATATTTACTCCACGAAATGACCTGCAGTTTCAGACAAACTGTGGCACATTATCTCAGTCACAAAATGCGTGCAACAATATTTTCTGACAAATTGTTAGAGATTCAATTTAAGTGAAATAAATGTCTTGCATCATTATAGTTTGTAACTTCAACAAAGATACCCTAACTTATGAAGACATTTACCTAGTAAATCTAATAGAGTGATGGTGAACGATCAAATTTTGTACAACCAAATAAAATTATTATTAGTAATTTGATGTATTAATTATATATTAAAATAATTAATATAGTTAGTGGACTAGTTAAGAAAAATTGATTAGTCTTCAGCCTCATTTTCAATTTTCTTTCTTTTTTTTTTTTTTATATTTGAATTGTCTCTCTATTACTTTTCAAATTTGAATTAAATTATGCATTAATCACATTTTATGATTGCAGAAAAATAAAAAAATTATACACGAATCATTAATATATGATCACAATATTATGCACGTTCCATGTACTATATATGCTCTCATATGTTTTAATTAAATGCATAAATAAACTAATTTTTTCTCAAGTAAATCAGTTTTTGATTATACAAAATTTAGTCAAATAGATTTGTTTAATCTAATATTGTACTACCCAATCTCTCATTCAAGAATTTGGAATACTAAACTTCTTTTTAAGTAAACAAGAAAACGAATTTCTTCCAAACTAAACTACAACTTTAAAAACGTTGCAAGTACATCGCCTCTTAAGGTCGACCTCTCATGTGACAAAATTAAGAGTAAAACCAATTAAGATTCGAGAAATACAAAAGAAAAATAGATGTTCGATATTCAGAATTAATCGTAAGTATTCTCGCAAAATTCCAATCTTAGATAGTCTCATATAAATTTACTTATTAACTCAATAATAAGATAATTATATGAGTAATAACACACAAAGAGGACTAGAAATGAAAACTACAGCACAAATACCTATTGCCATGCACAACTCAATTAGCCAACTGTTTTTTTTTGTTTTTTTTAAAAAAAAAAAAGTCTAGAACATGTTAATCAAACCTAAGACAAACCAAAACCCACAACACAGGTCGAAAATCATGAGCTGAGCACAATCCCCCATTTAAATAAGATAATCAAGATGCAAATTAACAGGTGGAGAGAAAACAATTGAGGTTAGGACCTAACAAGTTACACCAGGGCAATGCTGCTTTCCCCACCGGGTGGCTTGCGTACGCCTCCAAAATAGTCGCGGGACTCCACTTTCCCGTCAGAGAAGATGTTGCTCCCGCTCATTTCCCGCAGCTTTGCTGAGCTAAGTGGCTTCTCGGCCGATGCAGCAGCTCCGTCCCCTTTGAAGATGTCGTTGCCTGAAAGCTCTGAGAATTTCTGGTCAGGTATCTTCTTTGCTGTTTTGAGAGGCTCCCCAGTCGAAACACCATTGCCAGCACCCTTTATGAACACAGTAATTGAATACATGATTACATGTGCAGAGATTTTTGGTTCATAATAAACTCAGAATGGAGTTGCACACTTACATTGTTAGAAGCATGTTCTCCAATCGTTATGCTCTCTCGTAATGCCAAGGCTCGAGCACCCAAGGGGCGGGCTTTGATTTCAGGAGGCGGAGCAAAGATATTGTTGCCACTGAGCTCCTTGTTTTTGGCATCCGACAGTTGCTTTTGTAATTTAGCTTCAGATTCGCTCTCTAGATTTCCGCTCAGCTCTCGCTGCTTAGCAACTTCAGGAAGAGTGGCTGGTTTCTTGGGAGAAACTGTATCTTCATCACCAAAGGAGATGTGACTGACTCCTGACAATGCTTGCTAGCGTCCAAATATCAATTCAGACGAGATCAGAATCGCATAAGCTCAAATTTATGGAATAAATAAGCTAGGAACAGTGGAAGAAGTACCTGATACATTCGCAGCCCAGTTTTGTTGGCTGAAGTCTCATCGGCTTCATCAGTTTCCGATAATCCATTCTCTCCTTTGCCTTTAAAAATACCACTGCCAGTCATTTCCTTCATCTTATAACCGGAACATGGCTTCCTGAAAAATCCAAATATTTAGAAGGGTGAAGGTTTCTACCAAAACATGAAAATAGGCCATGAACATTTTCAAATTATCTTCAAATATACAGAGAGCAAAACATATCAATACCAATATCTAATCTTAAAATTTCAATATGGCCAGTTGAATAAGAGGATCATACATTTCGTTTAACTCTACTTCTACTCATTATTAGTAATTGATAATTGAATCCAAACCATAGATGCTACTACTAGCACCTAATCCTCTTTTTTTCATTTGAAAATGTCTAATTTACAAAAAGATCTACAAGAGACGATTGAATTCATCAGCTAGAACGGATAATATCATGCACAAGATTCAAATTTTCACCCTTTTCAGCCTTTTAAGTCATTAAATCTTGACGATCACTACAATAAAACCAGAAATGAAGACAGAGATCTCAAATTATAGCTGCTTTCTTCAATTAACAATGACATCCACTCAGCATAACTTAATTATCACTCACCACAGCTCCGAATTTCACGCAAATTATTGACAAATAGAAAAATTATTGCTTACTTCAGAAACATACCATAATTAGGCAAAAATTATTTTGAAAAATAGAGTAACGTACATAACAAATAAAAGGAAATGTGAAGCTAGATCTCTGACCTCTTATTCAAGCTCTCAACTTCCTCATCAGTAACCTGACCTCCAAACACCACCTTGCTGATCCCATCCGACGGCTGTCATTTTATCTCAATCAATTCAAAATCTTAAACTGAGCAACATAAAAAAAATAAAAATAAAATAAAAAATGGCGATTGTACCTGGTGAGAGCGGGCGGAGGAAGCCGGCGCCGGCGAGATTTCTGGCGGATTCTCCGACCACGTCAGCAGATCTGCCGTCGAAGTGTGAGGCTTCCTCACCGGCGTGCTCCTCTCCATTGTTCACGAACAATTAACCAACAAATTCTTCCAAACAAAAATTAAATGGAAAAATACAAATAAAAAAGTAAACTCCTCAGCAAATAATTAATCGACGGAATCGAGCTTCGAGATCTGAAGCTGATTGAAATTATTCCTTAATTTCTCGAAATTTCACTGTTGATTTTTGTTGTTTGTTTGGAGCTGCTGCTGTGAAAGAAAACACACACTCTCTCTCTACTGTTATTTATACTGCTCAACAGTCGTATTTTCTCTTCGAATTTTTTTTTTTTTAAAAATTTATTTCGCGAAAAAGAGGGAACCGCAGGAGTGGTAAACGGAGGGAGGGTCGATTGGGTTGCTTTTGAATTTCTTTATTCCGCCTTATCTCTCTCGATTTATAGGGTCGGCATGTGCTTCTACTTGGATGGCACGTGACAGTGGCAGAAGGGAAGAGACTTTTGTGGAATTACCAAATTGCCCCTTCGTGTGGATTTAGGGGCATCCGCAACGCGACGTCGCTAGCCGAATGAGATGGACGCTAGCCGCTTTGTGTGTGTGTGTTGTGCGGATAGGAAATGGGACGAGGGAAAAGTTGCGAGCCGTTTTGTTCTGTTTTATTTTTATTCATGTGTGATTGTGCATTTTGTTTTTTATTATTTTATTGAATTTAAGATATTTGGCCTCAGATATTAATCAATCTATCACTATGTCAATATACACGGACACAATGTGTCACACTCTTTTATAAGTTTATATCTATATTTTGGTGGGATTGGGAGTATTAGATGAAGAGTTGTTTATCTAGCATTTTATGAGTGATTTCGATTTCATTTTCTTGAAATGGGGTTTTTTATTTGGTTTGGTTAACGAGTTCTTGAATGAGAGTGATGTGTCGGAGTTATATTTGGTGGAGATAAAACCTATGGGTGTGAAAGTAGATGACTTTATCTACAAATAATATGATTGTTGTGAAAAAATAGAGAATATATGATGTTTCAATGCAATTTCATTATTGGAACTTTTTTTAAGTTTTTGGTTCCTTTACAATAAAAGTGTATGGATATTGGAAGCTTCAATTTAAAATTTTAGATTTTATTCACGTATTAAAAGCATAATATATCCAACTCCAAAGATATTTCTCGTTAAATAGGTAAAAACTAAATAAGATTGGTAATATATTTAAAAATGTATAAGTATTTGATGATACTT
Source organism: Salvia elegans (assembly GCA_028566235.1). Taxonomy (NCBI): domain Eukaryota; kingdom Viridiplantae; phylum Streptophyta; class Magnoliopsida; order Lamiales; family Lamiaceae; genus Salvia; species Salvia elegans. The sequence goes on along the minus strand of JAOWBI010000037.1, from coordinate 267,869 downwards.
TAATACTACTCCCTTCATCTCATAAGAGTATGCATTTTTTGTTGGACACAAGTTTTAATGCATAATTAGTATAGTAAGATGTAGAAAAAAAGTAATTATAGTGTTGTTAATAGAGAGAATGAGTCTCACTTCATTAGAAAAGAAAGAGTTTCCAAATCTGAAAGTACATATTATTATGAGACGGAGAGTATAATCATAAAAAAGAACTATGATTTGAATATTATGATATTCTTGGACCCAATTTTTTCACCTATTTTATTTCACTTAAAAATTACAGTAAATATTTC
>JAOWBI010000035.1:4807595-4819341 GCA_028566235.1 Salvia elegans | reverse complement strand
CTGAATGGGAATAAATCTAAAGTTCTTCATTAACATGGAATGCTATTAAAAGGCTAGAACAAAAATAGAATTCTCTCTTAGTCCATTATACATACACCAAAAAACTCATTCATTTATCGATGAGTATTTGAAATTTGAAATTTTAAGTTAAGTATGTGAGCTAATTTGCACCAAAATATTTGTCTATTGCAATAAACAACAACCACATTCACCAAAGCCACAGACAAATACCTCTTTCCATTTTCTATAACATGGTTTTCTGCTGAATAAAAAAGGACAATTTCAATTGTAAAAAGTGACTGCTTCACTTTCTCTAATACTGCCAAATTATAATGCATGTTAAAAGTTGGTAGGAGGGGGGAATATTTTTGTGTAGTTGTTACCCGTGTGAGTACTCGCCTTTTTCTATAATAAGAATTTGATATATTAGTAACATTTTATTTAATGCAAATGTAGATTAAGTAGTAGTTCTAAGTATCAAATGACATATGACAATGTGAGATTATACAACAAGAGGATTTCAATTTTCAACAAAGTGTAACATTCACTACTCTGCTTCAAACACATTTGAATTTTATAGAACTTGGACCGAAATATAATTTAGATTCTATTGGACTTTTTTAGATAGAAAGAAAAGATCTAGTACAAAAGAAAAAGACGAACAAGAGTATGCAACAAGCTCAAAAACCCATAACAAATAAGAAGATAGGATCAAAACATCCCTAAGTTAGCAAGCAAAAAACATCATATCAAGGCTAATTTTAAAGAAGAACACACAACAAATTCAAACACCAAAGTTGAGTAAATATCACTACAAGACTTATTTTAAAGAAGCACACACATATAATTTGTTCTTAACCTTTAATTCATCCTCTAATATCATTCAATCTTATATCGATGAGGTAATTGAAAATGAGAAATTGGGTCACTAGAATTATTACTATATAGGTTTAAAATGTTATCAATGAGCACTAGTATCTAGTGGCAATCTAGTTTGGTTTCAATTTTAAATTTTAACCATGGATTTTTCCATATGTTATTAGATATGTAGTAGAATTTTTATGTGACTAAAAACTTACTGCTACTATACAACTTTTTGTTCGCAAGTCTTTCCTGACTCTGGCTCAAAAAGAGAGAGAAAAAAAAAAACATATTTTGGAGCAAACTTTTTCTAAAATGCCCATGACTGTTTTCATAGAGATATCATTAGCATGGGCTGTCAACATAAATTATATAGCCTTTTCCCCCTCTATGCAATCCCATGAGGTCACACTTATTACCACAAAGCCTCATATTAGTTATCCCAATTCAGTTCATCTCAAGCTGAAGTCATCCTCTAGCAGCTCCACCACATATAGCAAGCTCCAAACACCAAAACCTATTTAAGTCACATTATGCTATAGCACTACAACTATTTTCAATTTTTAAATCATATCCTATTAAAATTGTGAAATTGTAAAAATTAAAAGGAATTATGCTCATATAATATAATTCACAGTGAATGTTTTAGCAGGAACACCAAATATTTCAAAAGATTCCACTTTCTTGCTTTCTAGTAGTTAGAAATTAACAAAGTATTGACAGCATAAAAGTACAAAAAAACAACACACCTTATTCACATTCATCCCCATACCAAAACAATTTCCATTTCACAAATCATGCTTGCTTACTTACTTCACCCAATCTACTCAACTTTCTTTCACTCTCCCCATATTTTTCTCGTTCACCAAAACAAACATCTCAGCACTTGCTCACCCTCTCAAGAAATAGCTATGCATCTCTTTGCTCCATGAAACAATGATCACCTCCATCCATCTCCTTCTCCTTCTCCTTCTCTCTCTCCTCCCACCTTCATCACTTCTCAACTTAGATGGCACCCTTCTCCTCTCCCTCAAATACTCCATCATCAGTGACCCTTTATCCCTTCTCTACAACTGGGACTACAACGACGCCACCCCTTGTCTCTGGACCGGCGTCGCTTGCGCCCAAGTCGTCGACAATCTCGGCCTCCCGGATTTCTACCGGGTCACTAGCCTCACCCTCTCCAACGCTAGCATTGCCGGAAACATACCGGAGGACTTGGGCTTCATCCCGCACCTCACAACCCTAGACCTCTCCGGCAACTTCTTCAGCGGCGCTCTCCCTCGTTCGCTCTTCAACGCTTCAAGCCTCCGCGTCCTTGATCTCTCCGGCAACGCCTTCTCCGGCTCCATACCGGCGATCGCGGATGTCGCTGCTATCTCCTTCCTCAACTTATCCGACAACAGATTATCCGGAAATGTGCCTCGGATGAGTCCTAATCTAACTGTTGTTTCTCTCCGGAGGAATTATCTCTCCGGCGAGATTCCGGCGGGGATCGGATCGGTTCAGCTTTTTGACATTTCGTCGAATTTAATTAATGGATCGCTGCCGGCGGGATTCGGCGGCGGGAGTCTCCGCTCTCTGAATCTCTCGTCGAATCGGATCACCGGAGGTGTTCCGCCGGACTTCGCGGCGAGGATTCCGTCCAACGCCACGATTGACGTCTCGTTTAACCGTCTCTCCGGCGAGATTCCGGCGACTGCGGCGCTGGTGAATCAGAAGAAGGAGGCGTTCGCCGGGAATGTGGATCTCTGCGGCAAACCGGTGGAGAAACTGTGCACGGTTCCTTCCACGCTTTCTTCGCCGCCGAACGTCACGGCGGCGAATGCTTCCTCCTCCTCGGCGGCGATCGCCGCCATTCCGAAGACGATCGGGTCCTCGCCGCAGCCGGATTCCGCCGTGGGCGGGAATCCGGCGCTGCAGCACGGACTGAAGCCGGGAGTAGTCGCAGGGATTGCGGTTGTACCTTTAGCTGCTGTGGGAGTACTCTGCGCCCTAATTTTTTTCATCTACCAGAAGAGGAAAAATGTCGACGCCGACAAAATCGACGGCGGCGCGATCCCGGCAACCGCCAAATACGAATTCAAAAAGGATCCAGACGTTAAAGAGATGAGGACTCTCTCGATTTGGTCTTGCTTGACAATTAACAACGCGGAGGAAACGTCGGAAGCCACAGTTTCAGACTGCGACGATCATCAACGTGATCCGGCGATGGAAAACCGGCCATCGAAGAGGGAGAGGTTGCTGGTGATGGTGGACGGAGAGACGCAGCTGGAAGTGGAGACGCTGTTCAAGGCGTCGGCGTATGTTCTAGGATCGAGCGGCGCCGCCATTGTATACAAAGCCGTGCTGCAGGACGGGACAGAGTTTGCGGTAAGGAGGATCGGAGAGGACATAGGCAGCGGCAGCGTGGGGAAGGTGAAGGAGTTCGAGCAACGGTTCAAGGCGGTGGCGAAGCTGCAACACCGGAATCTGGTGCGGCTGAGAGGCTTCTATTGGGGAGAAGACGAGAAGCTTGTCATCTCAGATTATGTCTCTAATGGAAGCTTAGCCAACCTTGGTTTCAGTAAGTTATTTCTAATTTTGCAATGTTCAATTTTTATTTTTTTTTTTAAATTTTGAGTTGAGGTTGATATGGTATTTGAATTATGTTAACATTATGAATGGCATATCTTTTTCAAGTCGGTGGCAATCGCATCTACGTGCTTAAGGAACTAATCGAGCATATATTTGCATGCTCACATGTCGTTGCAGGGTGCTGAGCATGCGAAGATTGTAATATTGCACGGACTTGAACAATCATCAAATGTTCATGAGTTTGAGTAATGCTCAAAGTACATAAATTGGATAGTACTCACTATTTAACTTTTTAGTATTCAAAGATTATGGATGATCTAGAGTCTAGCGGACTTAAACTTGAGTGGAGATTGGGACCATATTATGGTTGTAGTGTTTTGTAGTTTAGAAAACTATAGCAATGTTTCATACATAAGACACTTTCAAAATTGAGACCACGTTTGTCGTAAATATATGTGCCCAATGGCCATGTGATGCAAATAAAGGTCCAAATTTTATAATAGAGTAATACATACAAACACATAATAAGCCAAAAGCATGTGCTATCTAACCTCCTATTTGTGTAGGAAAGTGAGAATTATGTCATGAATGTTAGGTCATAAGTGCTAAATTAATCAGGATTAGCAGTTAAGATTCCTTTAGCACAATAACCAAAAGGACTAAAACCTAATCCTCTGTTTTTATCGCAAAGTTGTTTCTTTAATGATGTTGACTTAATGAAATTTGACCTTACCTCCAACTTTTGTTGACAACATTTCTTTTATCATCTAATTCTTTTATTTGATTATCATTTTAGGAAAAATTGGATCGTCACCATACCATTTGCCTTTCATGACCCGGCTCAATATCGTGAAAGGTGTAGCTAGAGGGCTAACTTACATCCATGACAAGAAAAATGTGCATGGCAACATAAAGCCTAGCAACATTCTCTTGACAGCTGACATGGAGCCCGTAATAAGTGATTTCGGGCTCCATGGCCTCATCTACGGGAAGGAAGCCCGAAAGTTCGATGGCCCAGTCCAACACTTTGGAAGTAGGAGATCGACCACATTGCAAATTGATCCACATGAAAATGGGAGCCCCTACATGGGGCCAGCCGTGTTTGTGGGATGCACATCCCCTTATCATGCACCCGAGTCCCTCAACAACCTCAAGCCCCACCCGAAGTGGGATGTGTACTCTTTTGGGATCTTGTTGCTCGAGTTGTTGACCGGGAAAGTCTTCTCGGACCAGGACTTGAGCCAGTGGACCGTTGGTTTGGTGGCTGAGAACTCGGATCGGGTCCTGAGAATGGCTGACATCGCAATTAGGGGTGATGTGGCGGCCCACAAGGAGGGCATGGTGGCTTGGTTCAAGCTAGGTTTTAGTTGTGCTTCATTGGTCCCTCAAAAAAGACCTTGCATGAGAGATGCACTTCATGTATTGGAGAAATATCCATGTTGTGTTGAGTAATGATTATTGGATAAAGAGGGATCCCTCTGCTTTGGTCTTTTTTGACTTAGAATATGAAAATGGCGAATTTTGTTCATAATTAAAAGTGGAATGTGTGCATGCGGGTGTCACTTTTTTGTGATTTGCCCTTATTATTAGGAAAATTTAATTAACTTTTGAAATCAACCCATTTTGATATGGGTAGCCGACAGTTAATTAAATTTGAGTAATTTTAAGAAATTTTAGTAACAAAAGTCAAATTCAATAAAAATGTAAAGTACTCCTTAATTTAAATGTAAAGTCTTGAAAGAGATCCTTTTAATTTTATTTCTACCTAATCGTAGGTTTTAGTGTTGTTTTATGTGGATATATGGTCCAATTTAACTACTTTATTTATTTGGTTATTACTGGACGAATTATTTGAAATTCTTTATAGCATGGAGTAAAATTCATATTGATCCAAATAAGGTGAATGTTATGGCCCATTATAATTTCAAATTCATATTGATCCAAATAAGGTGAATGTTATGGCCCATTATAATTTCAAATTCATATTAAATAAAAGTCGAATAGTAGTAGTATGTAAGTGTAACGTTTTCTGATATAAATAAGGTGAATATTAAGGCCCATATTCAAATGGGTTGATAAATTAGTTTCTATGGTCCAATTCTCATCCAAATGCTCAGTACTTGCTTTTAAGTCCAATATTAAATCCTCAATTTTTTTTGCTATGTTTTAAATATGGCATTTCGGTTCTTATTTTTGATTAACTCGATCTGGTTTTAGTCCATAATTAATTGGATTTAACTCCATTACATATGAATGCGAAAAATGATTTGAGGTTGGGATAGATTTGATTGTTTACCCTATTATAGTTAAAAAAAAAAAATGAAATCAATTAGGTAAAAGAAATTGGGAAATGGACCACTTCACCCCACCAACCTCTCCTCATTAATAATCAATAAATTTTGCTGCCAGAGCAAGGCAAGTTGGGGATTTGGGATCTCAACAAACTCATACTCATTTGGTTACACCCACAAGATTACTAATAATAACTCGAATTTGTCATTTTTTTAACACTAAGTGACATGCATGATTCTATTTTAAACACATAATTATATTTCTAAAATTGATATATCATAATCTGGTATGCATAACGTGATACGTCACAATGCTAGATTGCTAGTGTTTTTTTTCGCAATAATAACTGGAAGAAAACAACCGATTATAAAAGTATTCGAAAAACCGACATTGACAACACATTAGCAATAAACTTGAAAAAAACTTTCAGGAAATTAAAGTATTTAATTCTAAATTTCTATCTTCACGGATATGTTTAGATATATAGAAATTGTTTGACAATGAAAATGTGGAAATTTCCCATTTTAGCCACGGTGCCTAAACCCCAGCGTTAAACAATATAAACCCCCTGACTTCACTATCCAAAAGCCGCACTCACTACACTCCCAGCGCATTTTAGCACCCACCACCACCGTTTCTGAAATGGCGACGTCAGCTTCGTCCACAACCCTCAAGCTCTCGTCGCCCTCCACCGCCGCCTCACGGCTGCGCCACCGCCCCCTCCACGCCGCCTTCGGCCTCAGCAGCATCTCCCGCCGCCGCGACCAGCCCCGCCGCTTCGTCGTCCTCTCCATGGACGCGAAGCCGACGATCCTGGTCTCGGAGAAGCTCGGCGATGCTGGATTGAACCTCCTCAAGGAGTTCGCCAACGTCGATTGCTCCTACAACCTCAGCCCCGAGGAGCTCTGCACCAAGATCTCGCTCTGCGACGCGCTGATTGTCAGGAGCGGGACCAAGGTCAACCGCGACGTCTTCGAGTCCTCCGCCGGGAGGCTCAAGGTCGTCGGCAGGGCCGGCGTCGGGATCGATAACGTGGATCTGGCGGCGGCGACCGAGCACGGCTGCCTCGTCGTGAATGCGCCGACTGCTAACACCGTCGCCGCCGCGGAGCACGGCATAGCGCTGCTTACCGCCATGGCTAGGAATGTTGCTCAAGCCGACGCGTCTGTGAAAGCTGGTTAGTCATTGATTTAAACGTCTCAGCATGATTTGTGTGTTGTTGTTTGATTCAATTGGACATCAACTCGAACAGTCTGCTTAGCTTTTTATAGAAATGCTTAGTTGAATTAGGTTGATTTTGCTTTGAATTCCGTTGGCGAATTCTGGATTTCTTCTACCGAATGTTCAACTTGCTTTCTCTTCTATGGATCTTTTGTTGGATATTATAATCTCTTCTTTTTGGAGTTTGATTCAATTAGGTATAAAGATGCCACAAACTTCTGTAAAAAATATTTTCAGTCTCTTTTCTTTTGAGGGGATGAAAAACTGCATTATTTTATTGCGAAAGCTTGTGTTGACTGCAATTAGGTTAATCAATTCCCAATTAGGGGTTTTTAATTACATTAGTATTTTATTAGGACGTATGCATCGTGATTTTGGATGTACGAATTGTGCCTCATTAGTTTAATAGGAGATGAATTTTGAAGAATTCGTTATTTCATTATCATAATTCAACTTTGTTAGTTCTTGCTAAATCAACTTGTTTTTGGTGCTGATTCTTGTCGAATTGCTCTAAGTTATTGTGTTGTAATCTATCTAGGTAAATGGGAGAGGAACAAATACGTTGGTGTGTCTCTTGTTGGCAAGACGCTGGCAGTGATGGGTTTCGGTAAGGTTGGATCAGAAGTTGCTAGGCGTGCAAAGGGGCTCGGTATGCATGTTGTTGCGCACGACCCCTATGCCCCAGCTGACCGTGCTCGTGCAATAGGTGTGGAGCTTGTGAGCTTTGATGAGGCTATTTCAACGGCTGATTTCATTTCACTTCATATGCCACTCACCGCTGCTACATCAAAAATTCTCAATGATGAAAATTTTGCGAAGATGAAAAAGGGTGTTAGACTCATCAATGTTGCTCGCGGAGGTGTGATTGATGAAGAGGCATTGGTGAGGGCCATTGATGCTGGCATTGTAGCACAGGTATAATTTTGTTATGAATCAGCTATAAGTAATTGATTGATAACTTAGTGAATTTTTTTAGTAAGAAACACTTGTTGATTTTCTCGTCTCTCTTTCCAGGCAGCACTGGATGTCTTCACTGTCGAGCCACCGCCCAAGGATAGCAAGTTAGTGCAGCATGAAAATGTGATTGCTACACCACATCTTGGGGCCAGCACAATGGAAGCTCAGGTTTGTTGGACACTTCTCAAAGCTTAGTTTTCATCTCAATTGCTATTTCTGCTTGTTTGTGTTTATAAGTTTTGCGCAAATTTACTTTTAGGAAGGAGTTGCTATTGAAATAGCTGAAGCTGTGGTGGGGGCGTTGAAGGGGGAACTTGCGGCAACTGCTGTTAATGCACCCATGGTTCCTGCTCAGGTACTAAAAAAATTTGTTAGTCATAGGTGCCTTGCATCCCCCAATTGTGAAAGCAAACTATAACCTGAATGGGCTATTGTATATGTATTTCTTGGTGGCATGTTTTTTTAGAATTAAAATTTTGAACTCAATCTTTCTATTACTAATGTCAAGTTTGAGATCAAAAGTAAACTTTTTTCCTTTTTGAGGTGTAAGCATAGGTACTTATTTTTAACAAAAAGGGAACTGTCAATCCAAGTATACCTTTTTGTATCTTTTATCAAAATGGAACAAAGTAGTGACATGAACATGTAATAAACAAGAAACTTGTTCACATGATGTAGTACTCTAGGGTATGCTGGGTTGTCTTGAAACTTTTCATCCTCTGCCATAGCCCTTGAACTTTATAATCCAATAATGTCTTCTAATGAACTCTCTAGTAATCAAATGGCCCTCTAATTTTGTTAAGGAAATCATAAGTTGCTGAAGGTTTTGTTGTATGGTTTCCTTGAATGCAGGTTCTTACCGAGCTGAAGCCCTATGTTGCCCTTGCTGAGAAGCTCGGCAGACTTGCTGTCCAACTAGTTGCAGGCGGGAGTGGCGTGAAAACTGTGAAAGTTACATATGCATCTGCTAGGGCTCCAGATGATCTAGACACACGGCTGCTCCGCGCCATGATCATCAAGGGTTTGATAGAGCCCATCTCAAGCGTCTTCGTGAATTTGGTGAATGCTGATTTCACGGCCAAACAGAGGGGGCTCCGCATAACTGAGGAACGTATCATCCTGGACGGTTCACCTGAAAGCCCACTCGAGTCGGTCCAAGTCCAGATTGCCAACGTTGATTCGAAATTTGCTAGTGCCATATCCGATGCTGGTGAGGTCACAGTGGAAGGCCGAGTCAAGGATGGAATTCCACATCTGACAAAGGTGGGGTCTTTTGAAGTGGATGTGAGCTTAGAAGGCAGTCTGATTCTGTGCAGGCAAGTTGATCAGCCAGGGATGATTGGGAAAGTGGGTAGCATTCTGGGACAGGAGAATGTGAACGTGAGCTTCATGACCGTTGGACGGATTGCCCCGAGGAAGCAAGCTGTGATGGCCATCGGAGTAGACGAAGAGCCGAGCAAGCAGTCGTTGAAGAGGATTGGTGAAATCTCAGCCGTTGAGGAGTTTGTCTACCTTAAGCTCTAAGTCTCCAATTTTGAATGTCTTCTTCAGCAGCTTCAGCTTAGGTATTGAATAATCCAATTATCCAGTTTTGGCAGTGGTTATCTCATCAAATTTTGTTGCTAGGAGTACTCTCCGAGTAATTGTTATGTAAGAAAATTTTGTTGGCAAGGTTTGCTAATTTGCTTTTATTTTGATCCTGCCAGTTTGTTCTCCAATTTACTACATTAATGCACCATTTACACAAATGAACATGAGTCTTCTCAGTATCCATTCTCCTTATCCATACACTCCTATGATGCTTTCTAGGTGGTTTCTGTGGAGACAGTAGTTAGCTCTTAGTTAGATGTACTAATCTTAGCCAATCAATAATGTTTACATTTTGTTCTAAATTAAGCATAGGGAAAATTGTACAATCTTCCTATACTGCCAGAATCTAGAGCTTGTGACAAATCCATCACCAGTTCATTGAAAACTGCCGGGACTTGATGAATCACCCTTTATTATGTGTACAAAAAACATTGGTACATATTTCATACCAAGAGCTGCCTTTGTGTTCGAGACTAGGACACTGGTTCAGCTATGAACCGGAAAGGAAAGGAACCTGAGCTAGAGTTGTCGGAAGTGAAATGTCAAGATTATGGACTGCCAAATACGCAGCAATACCGGCAGCATAACCAGCAAAAGCGAAGCCACTTATCTGCAAAAATGATAAGAGAATCAGGAAACTTCATGTTGTCATAGGCAGCATATAATTTGCATAACAGGATATACCTTCCGGAGGTACCAAAAGAAGTCGACTTTCTCCATCCCCATGTATGCAACACCAGCAGCGGAGCCGATAACCAACATGGATCCACCTGTGCCAGCGCAATATGCTACTAGCTGCCAAAACTCTGAATCTTGTGGAAACGAAGAGAGATCGTACATTCCCATTGTTGCAGCGACCAGTGGGACATTGTCAATGATCGCAGATACGACTCCAATTGAACTTGCAATCAGTTCAACATTCGGTATGTGGGAGTCGAGGTAGTTTGCCAACTCCCGCAGAATACCTGCTGCCTCAAGGCTGTGAACTAAAATTAGATGCTAATATATCTCATGATAGGCGTAGAAAAGGTTTTCACAAAAACAAGATGATATCTTTGACTGAGAAGTAAGAGTTACCTGCTAACTGATAGGAGGATACCAAGGAAGAAAAGAGCTCCTTGAGTGTCGATTCTTGATAAAGCCTGTGGTACTTTCAAGCGCTGTCTCTCAGATTCACCATAGTGAATAGCATCGGTGAGGATCCAAAGAACTCCCAGTCCAAACAGCATACCCATGTAAGGAGGCAGGCCGGTAAGTGCTTTGAAAACTGGGACAAATAACAGAGCACCAATTCCAACGGAGAAAACAAGTTTGCCTCGAGGAGCCATCTGTTCTGATGCCAAAACATCCGCAGTGTTCTGTCCTTTCCCATTAACTTCACTGGATGAAATATAAATAAAAATGTCATTTCTCGTTTAAGAAACTTTAGTTGCCAAAAATATTATACATTTATATCTGGTGGCATTAAGCTCTCGGGAAGCCAGAGGCAGTACCTAGTGAGGGACAAAAGAGCCAGAGGGACAGTCAGTGAAACCAGCGAAGGAATTACTAAGCCCTGTGGCCAACAAAAGAATATAAAAATTTCATGTCAAAACACAAAAAGGTAAGCGATAGAAAAGAAATAGGAAAGAAGAGAAAATATAGAACAATAGAAATAAAGAACAAACTACTAACCACTACTTAAAACAATAAACAGCTAAATATTAGTTATCAACTAAAATGCAGTGCAGGGAACTCTCTGAAATCCTGCAGGAATGACCCCTATCAGTAAGTTCTGCAGAGTAGATTTTCTGTTTGTTTGTTTGTAGCACAAAAGTATATTACTCTTATTCCTATTTAACCACCTCAGGCCAATTTTTTCCATCTTACTGTAGATGCAATCTGTATTTTTCTAATTGTCAATTTAAACTTCTTAGTTGGAGGTAACATGTTTGTTTCATTATTCTACACAAAGCAACTTCAACGACTCAGCCATGAACAAAAAATACAAAAAGGATGGTACATCATGACTTTGTTTTCCAATTAAATTTGCACACTAGTAAAATAACAGATTGACTATAACAGAAAGAATAAGAGGTCATAGTAGAGAACCTTCATTGTCTGCAATGTGGATAGTTGACCGTGTATCCAGAGCATGGTGGTGGTAACATCACCAATTGGTGTCCATGCTCCACCAGCATTTGCTGCTATAACAACTACCCCACCCAGAAGCCTGCCAATCAGCAATAATCAATACATGCCTAAACAG
>JAOWBI010000035.1:4753922-4767344 GCA_028566235.1 Salvia elegans | reverse complement strand
AAGTTGAGGTTAAAGAATTTTTTTTAGGGAGATTATAAGTAGTTGGAGAACGAGCTTATTTTTGTAGGTCATAAATTATTAGGAGTTATTTTGTCAAACACTCCACCAAAACTTTTAAACTCTTAAACCACTTAATAAGTTGTTTTAAGCTTTGTCAAACACTCTATTAATTGTTTCGTCCACGACGCTAACATAATTACTCAAATTCATCGAATTATGTACTATATAAATACTGCCAACGATAACGAATTGTGATAAATTTGTGTTAGTAGTTTGTTTTATTATCTTGACAAACAAAAGTGAATGTGTTGAAAATGGACTTTGTGATCATTATAACTCCAAAAAATCAATAACACATTTTGGGTTCTTCCTTTTAAAGCTATTAGTATTTCTCTAATTTAAATAATAAAAGATAATGTTATGCTCATGCACCTTGAAATTACTTCCAAGTTAATTAACAGTTGCAAGATCATTTTATCATGCTAATTAAACTTTATATCATTATTCTATCATCTTTGTAAGTCTTGTTTAAAATAGTGACATTCTATAACGCTTCATTGTCACTTTTTTTTTTTTTTTTGTCAAAGTAATCCAAGGCCCAAGGCAATAAATTTTAATGTGAATTTTGGCATTTGTTAGAGAAGTAATTTAATTTTCTATTTTGTTGAGTGAATCAATCATGATATCTTGTGAGGTCTAAAAACAATCTATATAACAGCCCTGGGCCTTATATACATATGAATATTATTCTGTCATTCACTATTTAAATCTCTCACTATCATTACCTAAAACAACAATAACACAAATGGAGTAAACTAAAGTGTATATGTATGTATATTTGGGGGAAATACACTGGTTATTAATTGATAGTTACAATACATAATTGTATGAGAAGAATACAAAGTAGCAAAGGGAACACGAGAAAGCACAGTGGGGGAATATAGCATGGTTTGAGGATAAAAGACAACATAAAAAGCAAATTTGGTGTCCAAACAAATCTCTAAAGTTCTTATTAATTTCAATTACTCTTTGAATAAAGAAAGAGATACAAACACAGCCCGTGCCCTACACGGTAACAAAGGCATGTTGCACTATACCCGACTACGGATACCGGTGGGGTCGAGGCTCAACCGACTTTGAAATAGCTATTGATTCTATGGCGCGATAATTTCACCTCAATCCTTCGAGCCCACAATGCTATTCATACGTTGTTATAAGACCTCTATTTTCCAACGCCAACATTAACATCAACATTCACTGTGTTTGCACCCACGAGTTCTGTTTTCGAGTTATTCATATGTTGATAAATTAACAAATAAATAAATATTTATATTTTACTATGTTAATTTGTGGGGAATGAATGTTAAAGAAGTAAGCAAAGCTCATCCATGGCCCCCACCTAAAGAGGTCCTGAAATTGATACCGAGATTCGTGAAAATGAGCTAACAATGAACAGTTTGAGGAATTTAATGAAGAGAGAAACTGATTTAGGAAAGTTCATAGTCTGCGCAATGCCATTTCGCCAGCACCCTTGCTAAATTACGCCTCTCTTCTTCCATGGCGCAGTGCTGGCCGCCGCCGCTGCTTCTTCTTTCTCTGCTTCCGGCGCTGCTGCTTCTTCAATTGGGGCTTTCTCTGTCAACGCCTGCTACTGGTAACTCACTCATTGCTTCTATTTCATCTAATTCCTTTCTGGATTTGGGGGTTTATGGTTTAGGTTTCGAGTTGTGTTTGAATCTGCATTTCACATTTTAATTTGAGGTTTTGGATTTGAAGTGGAAAGGATTTGTGTAAATATCTTTAATTTGGTGAGAGCTTTGGTTTCACATTAATTTGGAGATTTGGGGATTTAATGTCATTATTTTCTACCAGTTTTTCAGTTTATATGATCCAAATAAACACTAGTAACTAAGCAGTGGCAATGGCAAAACTTAGCAAACCTCAGACAAATCGATGAATTTCACCATTGCAGCTCAACTGATAGATAGTGTTCTTTCTGCTATGGATGAACCAGAGAGAGAGCTCTAATTGGTATGTTTGTGCTTCTGTTTATGTAGAGTGCCCGTTGGACTTGAGCGGGTCTAATTTCACACGAGTGGCGTCCCTGTGCTCCAATCCAGTCGAGAGAGGGAGGTGTTGTCGCTACATCAATGCCATGGTTGCTATCTCCGTCTCCCAATATGCAAACACCACGAGCGAATTGGGGGTAGCTGCTGATATGTCGGAAAGCTGCATTCACACCATATCTAAAACATTTGAGCTCTACGGGGTGACAAGCAACGCGACAGTTTTCTGTGGGTTTGGCCCGAAGATACATGTAACCTACAAGTGCCAAGGCCGTTCAACTGTCACACAGATGCTTCAGTCACCGAAGTTTGATGATGTCGCGGAGAATTGCAGGGCGCCTCTCTCGGAGGATAAAGCTTGTCGGAGGTGCTTGAACTCGGGCGTTCTGTATCTTCGGAATCTATTAGGGCCTATAGATAATGTGACTTTGAGCACTTGTAGGGATGCAACTTTTGCTGCTCTTGCTAGCCAAGTTGATTATTCGTCAAGGCTCGACATTGCCAGCTGTTTCTTTGGTGTTCAAGGCCTCATCATTCCTGCAGGTAGGCTTCACGTCTTCTCTTAATTTAGCCGGCTTCTTTTGATGTGAAAACGAATAATTTGTTACAACCTTAACTGCCAATTTTAGGGTCTCCCCCTCCTGTACCTCCACCTGAGACATCTCCTAGTTCACCCGGTGCTGCTAGTCCGACTCAGCTTTCGCTGAACGCGTCTCTGAAGGGAAATCATCATATCAACCGGCTAGCGGTGGTTCTAGGCATTGGTGTAGCAGTTATAGCACTTGCTTCGATCTTGCTTGCAGTATTGGTTGTCCTGATCCGCAGGAAGCATAGAGAGCTGGAGGATAGTGATACAAACGACGATGCACCCCCAAAAGCTCTTGCTCTTTCTGCAAAAAAATTTCAGGATGGTATGTTCTTTTTTCCAGCCAAGCTCCCCAGTTAGGGCTTATATGTATCAAATCTCATTTGTCGTGTGATATACGTACCCTGTGAAGGTCCGCCAGGTACGTTCAGGAAATACAGCTACAGAGAGACGAAGAAAGCAACGAACAATTTCAACACTGTCATTGGACAAGGGGGGTTTGGAATTGTTTACAAAGCAGAGTTTCAGGGTGGTTTAGTCGCAGCAGTGAAGCGGATGAGCAAAGTGTCGGAGCAGGCAGAAGGCGACTTTTGCAGGGAGCTGGAGCTTCTTGCTCGACTGCACCATCGCCATCTTGTTGCTTTGAGAGGCTTCTGCATAGAGAGGCGCGAGAGGTATGCGTATCACGTATTTCCACATGCTTCTTAAGCTGAAAAAGGATAACCTAAACTTAGTTTGTCACAGGTTTCTGATGTATGAATTCATGGCAAATGGAAGCTTAAAGGATCATCTTCATGGTATGTCATCAGACAAATATTCGAGACTCTTATCTATGTCATAGACTTGAATGGTCTCGTTCACTAAGTGTGTGTTTGTTCGTTTTTCAGCGGAGGGTAGAACTCCCCTAAGCTGGCGGGCGAGGATTCAGATTGCCATCGACGTGGCGAATGCACTCGTAAGTCCATCAAAATTCCTCATAAGATAGATTTGAAAGTCACATTAACCCAAAAATTGATTTCCCTTTGAAGGAGTACCTCCATTATTACTGTGATCCTCCTTTGTGTCATAGAGATGTGAAGTCGAGCAATATATTAATAGATGAGAACTTTGTGGCTAAGGTAACTATGACAAGTGAATTTCTATTTTTGATCTAGTACCACATGTTCAAGCATATTGATGGATATGCACATTGTTATCTGCAGCTTGCTGATTTCGGCCTCGCGCACGCTTCCAAAAACGGCTCGATTTTCTTCGAACCCATAAACACCGACATACGAGGAACTCCGGGTTATTTGGACCCCGAGTATGTGATCAGTCGAGAGCTAACGGAGAAGAGCGATGTGTACAGTTATGGCATCGTCTTGCTAGAGCTGATCACCGGAAGACGAGCTATACAGGACAACAAGAACATCATCGAGTGGGCGCAGGTCATTTTGGACTCTGAGGGGTCGAGGATAGACGAGCTCGTGGATCCGTATTTAGGCGATACTTACGACTTTGATCAGCTCCGAACGGCCATTGCGATTGTGAGATGGTGCACCCAGAGGGAGGGTAGGGCGAGGCCTTCAATTAAGCAGGTTCTGAGGCTTTTGTATGAGAGTTCGGAGCCTATGCACAGTGGGTTCGTTGAAGCTGTCGAGGACGAAGAGGGTGAGGGCACGGAAAACAGGGGAAGGAAGAGCAGAGGGAAGAATGTGTTTTCCAGTGGAGACAGGAATCTTGCTTCTTCTTCGAGCACGTCGAGATCGTATTGCAGCCGGAGCTTCCTGCTGGAGATGGGCTCTCCGCAGTCGCCTAACAATACACCGTCCATCTAAGGACGAGTATGCATCGTACACGAAACCGGGAGTAAGCTCCGTGACACGAAAGAGAGTGCTGTTTATTGGGAAGCTTCATGTCTTGAACAAGATGGTTTGAGACTTGAAGGGATAACATACATCAGCAGGAAAATGTAGTTTTTTTGGGAACATATTCTTTTTTACAAGCCTGAACTCTTATTTCTTTTGTATTTATTTGGTTTTGAAAGAAGTGATTATGTTTTTGCAATAAAAAATTACAATCTCATTACTTTCTGCAACTGGGTGTCCCATGTCTGGATACAGACACAACTAAAATTACAAACATGCCACGAGATGTGAGCATGCTCTCGGAACAGATACCCGGGGAAACAGCTCTGCATCTCGAGCACAACTACTCGCTTCCAAGCGTAGCAGGGGCGTCTCTCATTTCTCTGGCACGAGGCAGCACACGTCTTAAATGAACCGGAATGTATCCTATGTGCAAGAATATTTTCCAATATCAGATATAATACATGATCTACAGACCACACAAGAATTATGGTTGACATCTTAACAAGCAAATTCAGAGAAGAATGAATGCTTTATTTCCCTCAACACTATATTCCTTAAACAACACAGCATTTGTTCAGTTGACTAACAAGAGCTACAAACTCCAACACTAAATTTCTTGAAAAAGTAGCAAAGTTGAGGAGTAAGAGTACCCGGTGTCAATAAGCCGCCACTATTCACTTGTATGCACTTCTCCGGTAGCAGCCGGAGGGAAACAAGGTGTGCCACCAACAGATTAGTAATCTTGCAAGAAACAGCTTACAGTGATAATGGTATTGCTTCAAAGTAGTCAAAATCAGGAAAATGCAAAGGTTTGATCTTTATCAAGAACAAGAGAGTTAAAAGTGAAGAGAATTTCTGGTCATGTATTGCAAGTCAATAATTCAAGATATACAGAAAGATCTCCCAATTGGGATGATCAGATTCAGTGTTTGAGTAGTAACCGCTCCATATAAAATACAACAATACTGCGTTGCACAGCACGGGTAATGCAGACTCTGCGTTCTCCACCTCAAAAAAAAACATCAAGGTAACAGAGAACAACCACCGTGATGAGGAAGACGAGACCCCACCTAGGCCCGGCCGTGTAACAAAATGTTTCAACTATGCACCAATAGCAATCATAAATTCCCTTTTACTTATCGGATCCACCTGCACCACCACGATATCTCTCACCTTATCAAGAAGCTCTTCAAGATGGCTCACTCCAAAGTTTGTATAATCGAGCTGTCTTTTGTATCGTTGATGATATATTGTCTCAAAGCTTTGAAGAAAAATTTGACAAGAGTAGCTTACCAAGATGTCTTGAAGCTCATATCTAAACCTTTTAAGGTTATCGATAGCCTGTGAATCACCCGTTGTCTCAGAGCTAAATTTCTCTCCTCCTCCCCTCTGACCACCGTTTTCCTCAATAGCCGTCCTTTCTTCATCTGACAACTCATCTGAAGAACAAGCTCCAGCCATTATGTTGAGGTTATCTTCCATGGACGCTTTTCCTTTCTTATCCCGCCTAGCTAAAATCACTGTGGGTGTAGGACCTACTGATTCGGGCTTTGGGTTACGGAGGCAGACAGTCTTCCTCTGGCCCTTCCCCTCAACACCGATTGAACCAACCATCTTTTTCAGGAGATTCACGAGCTTAACAGCACCATATTCAGAAACATACAGAGGCCGGCCGTACATCTTCTGGTACTCTGCTGGAAGACGAGTTAGAGGCAAATAGCCACCGAACAATTCGAGTAACTTTACCAATTGTAACTTCAAACCAACAAGATCTCCCGGCTGCACCCACATCACGTCGCGTTGCTCACAATTAACAGGTGTTCCCGCTGAAGCTTCGTTAAACCCAAATGGAGGACTGTGTGATCTTCCACTCATGGGATTTTGGAGCTTTACTACTGAACCACTACTATATTCAGATAGAGACTGTGACACGACTGGAACTTCTTTAGTATTACTATAACAGCCTCCTGAAGCTCCCTGATACACTATCGATTCTTCTTCATTATGGCCTTCAACGCCATCATTGACCTGACATCCCTTTAGAAGCCCGGTAACTTCTGCAGCACCTACACAAGGCGGTTTCAACCCCTTGGCGGGGGGCACAAAGCCTTCCCCACGAGCAACGCTAGGCCAATCCCAAACAAACCTCCCAGCGTTACTCAGAGCAGACGAGACACCAACTCCAGAGGGAATAACAAGAATAACAGTGTACCCTCTCTGACCTAGAATGTGCAGAGCAGGAGCAAAATCAACATCTCCTGATATAAGCATGATGGGAGAGGGTGGAGGGTTATCGAGAGCGAAAAGGAACATATCAACTAAGATAGCCTTATCAGCAGCATCCTTTCGACCGTTTGGAACATCAATGAGCCTGACACCAGTTCTCTGGCAGCCTTCTCGTAGCCGCCTGGGGAAAGCATTGAAATCCCCATAGGCAGAAAACATAGTGACCGCTCCATCAATAAGAGGATGAGCCCGCAAAGCCATCCTGATGTTACCAGCCACGTCCTCGGGCCTTACATCACTTGGCACGGGACAGTTCTCAATGTCCCAAAGGATTGCCACAGGCACGTGCAGGGAACCCCGACTCTGATGCTGAGTAGGCACGGATGGATTTGCGTCCGAGTTCTTTGATTGATCGGCTCCTTGTGTTGGCAATGCCAGCAAAGACGTATTCGAGCTCGACATCAGTAATGGAATTGGCAGAATTATAGCTTCCTGATGTTAAGGGTTTCTCACTGATCAAAGGAAGAAAGAAGGAATGAATCAAACAAACCATATGGAAAAAAAGGATTGAAACCTATAATCAATTACAAAACCCTCAGCAATAATCATATATATTCAAATAAAACACACACACACACACACACACAACTCAGCAAAATTCAGAAGTTTCAAAATATAATCAAAATTCGAGCAATCAAGTAAAGAATGAGGGAAGCACTGTAAAACCTAACAAGAAAAGTTCAAGAATTTCTGTTCATGAATCGATAATTAAGGAGCAAAAAAGGGAAAATTCCGGAAACAACTAAAGATCCAATCTTCCAACTAAAATCATCTCGAAACAGAAACCCACAAGAATTTCAATCGATATCAACTGAATTGTAGAGAGAGAAGACTAACCCCAAAGAAAATTCAAGCTGGAATGAGTAAAGATTGAATGCTTCCAATAAATACAACTCTTAGTAGAGTAAAATCATGGTGAGGAGTGTTTTTATATGACAAAGAATTGGAGGATTATTGGGATTGTGAAGCAGCGACGGCGAGAGAGGAAATTTTCGGAGAGATCAGCCAAAAAAAAAGGTTCACCGACGTTGAATGATGGTAGGAGTACCCTCTAAATAGTACTCCCTGTATCTTGCAAGGCTCGCTTACTAGATTGTACCGCCTGCTCTAATTAGTGTACAGTATTTCTTTCCTAAGTTAATACCCCCAAAAAAATTAATTTAGAAGCCGAAAGAGTATCACTAATTTATCAAAAACTCAAACTAGTATACTCAAATTTTACGGAAATAATTTATGATGACATATACATAAGTTTTCTCACAATTCCGACGTACTTCGAATATTTTATGTATGTAAAGTAAATTATTTGCATTTATATAAATTTTACAAAAATAGGTTTCTAATACATGTGTTCTAATAAAGACATTATATTGATTTTATTATTACCTTAGCGAAAATAATATAGATATTGATCTCTAAAGTCACAAACTTTTGGTTTCAATTTAGGAAAAAATTAAATTCATGGGATATTTTTTATGATCAAATATTAAGTTTTTGTAAAAGACCAAATTTCAGCAAAATTTATAATTTTAGAGAACAAAATAGTCAAGAAAAAATGTTTGTCTCAACTTGGTTATATATATATATACATATATAAATATTTCGTCACATATCTGATCTATTGCTTAACATAGATGAAATGTCCAAATATCCCTTCTCCCCACTCTTGGCTTGGGGAATTAATTTTTGGTCATATATTTTCAGTCACTTACTGAGATCTTAAGCTTTTAATTTGACATCAATCTACCAAATCCATATTAAAACAAAAGCCATAAAACATGAACACAAGAAAGTGAAAAAAGCCATCTAAAATGGATCTTCACATTCTTGAATACCAGAAACAGTTAGGTACACCAAAACCTGTACATACAAAAGTGGCAAAACTAGAGAGCTTCGCTTTAAAGATCACAGACGGGTTAACGGTCATATGCCTCACGAATGAGTGTTTTTCTACAGTAGTAACACTCGTCGTGTGCAGAGAAGAAGGCAATGTATTGTATCGTACAAAATTATGAGGAAATTCATTCAACAGGCGAAGCATAAAATTCTCAATCTTCCCATTCTGATATCCAAATCACAGATCTATGAAGACAGAACCCTTTCAATGGCAGCCACATAGAAATCCTTTGGCATGGTGCCAACAACAGTGTCGCGTTTCTCACCATTCTTGAACAGTAAGACCACCGGCACAGCCTTGATGTCATAGTCTGCAGCAATTTGTGAGTCAGTGTCTGCATCAAGAACAAAGCATTTCAGCCTCCCCGAGTACTCGGTGGATATCTCATCAATTACTCGATGAACCATGCGACAGGGTCCACACCAACTCGCGTAGAACTCCACGAGCACAGGTAATTCGCTGTCTATGATCAATTTGTCCCAGGACTTTCCAGTGACAACTGCAGCTGAAAAGGGGAAAACAAGCACCTAGTTGAAAGCGATAAATTATCTGTGTGTATTGAGATAGAAAAGAGCAATATCTGTTAGTTTGCTTCCTCCATTTTCATCCCAACTTTACCACCAGTAACACAGATGCAATTTTACCATGTTAGCTTCATTTCAATTTTCATGATTCACATTGAAGTCAGCTCCATTTAGTATAAAACAGAGTAAAAAGCAAGAACAGTAAACTTACACAAGCAAACAAAGGCAATGAGAATGATGCAACACTTGGCCAGATTTCTAAGTATAGTCAGCCCTAATAAGCACTAAATCCCATCAAATCAAATGCTCTAAGAAAAGAGAGTTCATAACTGCAATGTCCAAAAGTGAAGAGATATAAAGCATCATTAATCGGCTGACCATAATATGCTCTAATATCACCCCAAGCAGCTATCTCCAATCATCTCAAATGGTCTGATCAACAACTCGTCAAGGATATAACGCCACGATTGGTAGATGCAGATCATAACATAGTTGCAGTTGACAACACAGTTGCTTATTACCTCCAAACCAGTTTAAGCAGAGACAGGACCACAATTTGGGTTCTCCCTATACAATTTTACCATCCTTGGACTTATCTTAAATTTAAAAATCGTGATGAAGCCAAACACAAAAGCAGAAATGCCTCATTTCGCAACACTATGACCTTCATAACTCACCTTAATCATATAGTTATACAAGCTCAGAACCAAGGTGGCTGTACTCCCTATGCGGCTACGCCTAATAATACACTCAACAAACTAAAATCATCACAGCAGAGTGGAGGAGTTTCAGAAAAACAAAGACCACCAGGCGCACCAGCCAAGAAAAAATGAAATTCGCCAACCACAGCAAAGATAACATACATTATACATTGAACGTTTTTGATACAAAGTTATAGGAGTAATAGATGATCAAGATTCTATGATTACCTATTATAATTTCTTCTAATTCTTACTTTTGGTATTCCTTTACAATTTTACCATCCTTGGACTTATCTTAAATTTAATAATCATGATTAAGCCAAACACAGAAGCAGAAATGCTTCATTTAGCAACACTACGATCTACACAACTCATCTTAATCATATAGTTCTACAAATCCATAAGTAAGGTGACTGCACAACCTATCCGTCCACGCCTAATAATACACTCAACAAAATAAAAAC
Organism: Salvia elegans; assembly: GCA_028566235.1. NCBI lineage: Eukaryota > Viridiplantae > Streptophyta > Magnoliopsida > Lamiales > Lamiaceae > Salvia > Salvia elegans. The sequence continues at coordinate 4,756,970 of JAOWBI010000035.1, read as the reverse complement.
ATCACAAAGAACGAAGGAGATTCAGACAAAAAAAAAACCATTCCCACCAGTCAAGAAAATACAATGCACCAACCACAGCAAAGATCACATACATTATACATGGAACTCATGTGATACTACAAGGGTATAATAGTTAATCAAGACTCCATCTCAGTTTCATACTGACCAAAAATATGCAATGTTAGTTCATTCCTTTGTAGAAATATTTACTGTATGAATCAGATTCTTTCCTAGATCATAAATTTCAACGACTAACCTAGAATCACACAATCATATAGATCAAGGCATCACATACAAATATACCATTATTAAATACCACATTAACCACGATCAAGAATAATAATCATCAGATCAGTAACAAATGCAAATGTAAAACACATCAATTGAACTAAATTTAAGAAGAAAAAGATGTTTAAAATTTGAAGAAGTTACTTCTGCTATCCCCATGGCTGGACACTCGCACTGATTTTCTGGCCTGGAGACTCCTCTGAACCCGAAACGAGAGCCCGGGCTGGTTCATCTGCGGCAATTGAGTCGCTGGCACAACTTGGCAACGAGTTTGGGAGCGGGAGATCGAGAAGACGGCAGTGGAGCAACAAGAGGCGGCCATTTTTCCGATTGAAACGCTAAATCGACTTCGAATTTGAGAAATTGATTGGAAGAAAATGGATTAGCAGAGAAGAGAAGGTAATGGCGATGGATCATTCAACAATGTTTCACGTGGGATTTTGATTTTCGGGTGGAGATGGCGACTCATATTCAACTACTTTCTGTTACTACCTTTTTCAGTTTAAATTGTTTAATTATTTTGTTTACTAATTATTGCTAATTTGAATTTTATTTAATTTCAGCTAAAAACAAAATTCCAAAATACTCATCAAATTTTAGTTTGGATCCCTAAACCCTATTTTGTGATTCATAATCATTTTATATAACTTTGTTTACGGTTGTAAGTGTGAAAAAGTCTTTATTTATATTGTATTCTAATTAATTTAACTTGATCAAATAATTAAATATCTTCTTGGCTGAAATTTAGTATCTCTTCCAATCATTTTCAACTGGTTTGTTTTTTGGGGGTGATAGTGAAAAAGTTGACAGATAAGTCACCCTTGCTGCTATTCTACAGAACCATACATGAGATTTTCACCTCATAGAACCATACATGAGATTTTCACCTCATACGGCTCCTCGCTCTATTTGTTTTTTACATGTACATTAAATAAAACTAAGTGATTTTCAGCACATGCTACAGATGACTGGTATAAGGGTTTGGAAGATACTGCTATATTTTTATTTAAAATGAAAATAAAGATTTGGAAGATGTGGAGTACATACATGGGTGGGGGATATTTTTCTTGGCATGTATATTATTTTATGCCACAATGTTTAATTGAAATTTCTTTTTATCAAATTCTACATAAACTTATTCTAAATCATAAAACTTATACTATCATTTTTATTCATAACAATTGTATTCCGCTAATAAAAAATTAGGAAAAATAGTATGCACGCCCGGTGGGACTCGAACCCACAATCGCCTGATTAGAAGTCAGACGCCTTATCCATTAGGCCACGGGCGCTTATGTTTAGACTTTAATGCTTACTTGTTTTATTATTAATACATATAATCACCTTCAAATTTATTCCATGCTGTAATAATTTGGGGCTGTCAAATTTTAAATTGTGTTTATTTTCTACTATTAATTTTGATATGAAAAGCATCACTGTAATTTATGACTTATTGAAAATTGGCAACAAATTTTTATTCATCCTTCCCATCCACCACTCCAAACAGCAGTTATAGTTTCCTCCATTCCTTTACAGCCATAACATATCCTCTAAAATCAGCCCCAACTAATTGTTCTTTTATAGGAGATCAGCATTACATTCTAAAGACGCCATATTTCGTGCTCTCAGGCTTGCGGTTTGTCGTCGCAGCAGCGAGGCAGAGACCCAACACTTTCCTTGTATCTGCTGGGTCGATGATGCCGTCATCCCAAAGCCTTGCTGTCGAGTAATATGCACTACCCTCTCGATCATATGCCTCCACCACTCCTGCCTTGAACTTCTCCTCCTCTTCCTTGTTCCACTGTGAAATACGTTTGTGTTAGTTGGGTAATAGAAGGTTCAGTCAATGGAAAAACTAGCCTTACTGGGTTTCCAGTCTTTTTCCGGCTGGCCCCTTCTATCTGAGCTAGCACGCCAGCAGCCTGCATAAATTGATAAGAGGGAAACACTCAAGAAACACCTTATATACTCTGTATATCACATACAGCCGATGCTAAGGAGTTATGCCAAACCTTAAAGCTAGATCCAAATTGCTACCGCTTAAAAGGAAAATGACGTTAAGCAGAGACATTTACGTTTCCTCTCAAGTGTGTGCGTGTGCATACGCACGTTTGTGTTTATAGATATAATATGTATCAGTTTTAGATTAGAAAGAACCCAATTAAATCAGACAAAGTTGCCAATTTACACATGTGGGAATAGGTGACTACCGGCCCTCCACCACCCATTAACAATATTCCAGCATTTGGCCAAATTAACATAAATTCAGTGATGTATTACCTGAGCTCCACCCATTACTGATATTCTAGCATTTGGCCAAAAGAACATAAAATCAGGGCTGTACGCTCGCCCACACATTGCATAGTTTCCTGCTCCGAAGCTTCCACCAACAACCACTGTTATCTTTGGAACCTAAAGTCATTGAAAATAGGAGAAAAAAAAACAATACTTCTATTAAGTTTCCATTATCACTCCATACAAACAGTTATAAGGATAGATACAGATAAAAAGAGCATGACAGCGAGTTTCTCAAATCCTATAAGAAAGAAAAGACAACGAGTGGAAAGGGATGGACATATTTTTGGGGTGGGGCGGAAACATGCATGATGCTCATAAGAAAACTTAACCTTTGCACATGAAACTGCCATCACCATTTTAGCTCCAGATTTTGCTATGCCATTAGCCTCGGATTTAGAGCCAACCTGAAATATATCAATTTACTAAGAGTTTCATGAATCATAACAAGTAGTCGTATCCATG
>JAOWBI010000035.1:4242496-4256173 GCA_028566235.1 Salvia elegans | reverse complement strand
ATACACATCCGATGCCTCTATGCTCATAACATGAGAGTAGGGGTTTTTAAAAACATTTTATCCACATTTTGCATATTCATCAGAATGTTTCAGAGGCTTCAATGAACACGATGAGGAAGCAATCTATAAAATGTGGAAGAGATACACCTGACCAGGGCCGTGATAAGTAACTTCACCACCGCGTTCGGTTCGATACAAATCAAAAGGCGCATCGTTGAGATCGAATTTCAAAAATTCATCTGAACTGCCGGCACCCAGCGTGTAAACAGGTTGGTGCTGCAAAATAATCAATGATTCAGCTACGTCTTCATCCGTTTCACTCAACGCTTTCTTCTCTTCAACGATGGATTTCTGCCATCGCCACGCCTCGGCGTAGGGCACCAGCTCGTTGTGCAAGTCGTAGAAATCACACCTGAAATTGGAAGCGGAAAGGGGGGAAATGTAAACCTAACTTGCTCTGAGGTACAGATTGAGAAGTAAAGAAGGAAAGCGACCTTCTGTTGCGGCTAGGGCTTAGTGAAAGAGATGGAGTAGCGCAGCAGCGATGATGAATTGGAGTTAATTTCGATGGAGTGGAGCTCAAATTTGGATTGAGTGGGAGAATCATTTGGTAGGATGAAGGAGACGGACACCATAGAAGAGTGAAAACAGAGGAAGTGGCGCCAAAGACCGTCGGATGATCAACACTCAACACAATGTCAGTTACGAATCTTTTTTAAAATGACCAATGGCAATAAAATATCTTTAAGTTTAATACTTTTTCTCAAAATTCTTAACTAAAAATTAAAGATATGATTGACAAAATATATTCAGTGAACGTCGATTCAATAATCTAATGTTTTGTCCGTATGATAGTATCTATTATTTCTCTCAAATTATAGACTATGAGATAATTGATAAAAATATCAAAATTATAATACGCACGGCAGATCCAAGGAAGGTGTTGTTTTCTCAAAGGTAGACTTGAGGCAGCAAGGAGAGTGTGCCTTTCAAGTGTTTCAAGCACATTATTGGAGGCTCATCATGTTTATGACATGAATCTTATATCTTCGACGTTATGTATGTATGTATTATTTTACATAATTTGATAATTGAAGACGAATTAATGTATAGGTATATGATATGAGGAATTAATGTATAGGTATATGATATGAGGTACATAAGGTTGTAGGAGTTTTGGTTTGATTCGAAAATTAAGAGGAATAATAATATGACACAAGAATATACTCTATAAGTTAATGAATGAAATGAATGTGTTAGAAGAGGGTGTGAAATCGACTTGGGTTAGCCGCAAATTATATATTTTCATGTAATATTAAAAATTATTATTATTTAATGCACAGGATATACATAGAATTGAAGGACCGTCCATGTACTGGAGTTTGGGAGTGACATGTAGTTAGCTTCGACCTGTTTTGGCGTTTGACTTCAAAATTGTGTTGACTATTCTAGACGAGAACATGTGTAATAAGCCGACGGAGAATCAGCCCGCCATATTTATAGACACTGTATAATTTGATTCGGTATTTAATACTCTATTTTCTTTTTCATAATTCAAACCTAAAAACCAGGACTCAATTTATAATGTCTCAATTCTCCCAACAATAATTGACACTTACTTTCCCTCTTTAATACTATTTCATCCGTTCCAAAAAAGTTGAGTCGTATTTCTTTTTAGCTCGTTCTAATAAAGTTGAGTCATTTCCCTTTTTAACAAAAGACAAAACATCTAATCACTCTTACTTTATTCAATAATTTACTTTATTTTCTCTTATTTTTCTTACTTTTTTCATCTTCCCTATTTATTTAATATAAATTCTTAATTTCCGTGTCCAAGAGTTTTGTCTCAACTTTCTTGGGAGGGAGGGAGTATATTAAACATAATTACCATCTAGAGGGAGTATATTAAACATAATTACCATCTAAATTCACTTCAAGTTTTAAACTTTCGTAACTAACACCAAATTTGTCCGTATATGTAAAAGTAGCTTCAAATAACATTATTTGAGGCCGAGCGTATATTTTGTTACAAACCTACAAATTGTGACATTTCTAGGAAACCGGAATTCAGCCTACTTTTCTCGATTTCACTATTCCTTTTTTGGACGGCGCCGGTATTAAAGTACATAACTTCCGACCCATGTTTATAATCTATCTTACTTTCAACAAAATTTATATATTATTCTCATATGATATCTATTTATACCCACCACCAATAGTCAACAATGAATTATCAAACTCAAATCTACTCATCAATGGCTTCTCTCTCCTCTCTCTTCTCATCTACCTCAAAGCTACCGTCTTTCTCAAACCCCAAGAGATCCCACCCGATCACCACCGCCACCCTTTCCGAGAAACCATACATTTCTCAGCCACTTCCGCCGCCGAAACCCTCCATCCTCCCCATCCGCAAAATCCCGGGAGACTACGGGCTTCCCTTGATCGGGCCGTGGAAGGACCGAGAAGACTTCTTCTACAACCAAGGTCGCGACGAATTCTTCAAATCGAGGATCAAGAAATACCAATCCACCGTGTTCCGCGCCAACATGCCGCCAGGCCCCTTCATCTCTCTCAACCCCAACGTCGTCGTTTTGCTCGACGGCAAGAGCTTTCCCGCCCTCTTCAACACCGATATAGTCGAGAAGAAGGACCTCTTCACCGGCACCTACATGCCCTCCGTCGACCTCACCGGCGGCTACCGCACCCTCTCCTTCTTAGACCCCTCCGAGCCCAACCACGCCAAGCTCAAAAAACTCATGTTCTTCATGCTCTCTTACCGCCGCGACCGCGTTATGCCGGAGTTCCACCATACTTACTCACAGATGTTTGAGAATTTGGAGAAAGAGTTGGCTTCCAAAGGGAAAGCCGACTTCGGCCCCCCGAGCGATCAGGCCGCGTTCAACTTCCTGGCCCGATCGTTCTTCGGGGTCGACCCGATCGAGACGAAGCTAGGGCCGGACGGCCCGAAACTCATCACGAAGTGGGTTCTGTTCCAGCTGCATCCGCTGCTGACTCTGGGCCTGCCGAGGCCCATTGAAGATGGGCTTCTGCATAACTTCATGCTGCCGCCTTTTCTAATAAAGAATGAGTATGACCGACTTTATGACTTCTTCTACAGCAACTCGGCCGAGCTTCTGGGCCAGGCCGAGAAGCTCGGCCTCTCCCCGGACGAGGCCTGCCACAACCTCTTGTACACCACGTGCTTCAACTCCTTCGGAGGGATGAAGAAGCTCTTCCCGAACATCCTCAAATGGGTCGGCCGCGGCGGGACGCGCCTGCACACTGATCTCGCCCGCGAGATCCGCGCAGCGGCCGCGTCCCACGGCGGCGTCACCATGGCGGCCATGGAAAGCATGCCGCTGATGAAATCAGTGGTATACGAGGCGCTACGGGTGGAGCCGCCCGTAGCGTCCCAGTACGCCAAGGCGAAGCGCGACTTCTTGGTCGAGTCGCACGACGCGGCGTTCGAGATCAAGGAGGGGGAGATGCTGTTCGGGTTCCAGCCGTTCGCGACGAAGGACCCGCGGATATTCGACCGGGCTGAGGAGTTCGTGCCGGCCCGGTTCGTGGGGGAGGAAGGGGAGAGGCTGTTGAAGCACGTGGTGTGGTCGAACGGGCCGGAGAATGAGCACGCGACGGTGAACAACAAGCAGTGCGCCGGGAAGGACTTTGTGGTGCTGGCCGCGAGGTTGCTGGTGGTGGAGATTTTCCGGCGCTACGATTCGTTTGATATCGAGGTTTCGACGTCGCCGCTGGGGAACTCGATTAAATTGACATCGTTGAAAAGGGCGAGTTTTTGAAGCGGGGTTTTTTGTCGGTGGTTTGGATCTGCGGTGGAGTGGTGGTGGTCATGGTATGTAGTAGTGGTTTGTGGGGTTATATATTGTAACCTTTTTGTTTTATTGAATTATCTTATCATTTGTATAAAAATATAATTTCTTAATTAACCGTACTGATATTTTTCTAGTTTATGGATGTTGATAGTGTTATAAAAATTGTTTGTGCAAGTTGCACATATGGAGTACTAGTACTATTTAAATTTATTTGGTAAATTGTAGTAGTGAAAATATATTTCATTCGGGCATCAAAATGATTCTAATTTAAATACTACTTTCGTCCTTCAAAAATAACAATTATTTTCTTTTTGATGTGTCTCTTAAATCACTTTTCTAATTTTGAAAAACTCTTTTTTTTCTTTTTGTTTGTGACTTTTTCATAACTAAAAATTCTTTAATTATTTTCTTTCATATATTTTTTATTTTACTAATTGTGCATCAAAATACTTACTATATAGAGGTAATATATTTTCTAGCATCAAAATAAAATTATTTTGAATCTTATTTTTGCAACTCACCCAAAATAAAGTTACTTTTACTATAGTATTAACTATTTCAAGAATACCACACGCTGAGTAAATCAAGTTCTATCTTGTCCGCTACTAATGAAGAAATTTAATTTGGTGAAATTGCCACATATGATTTCGAGCACAAATCCATAAAGAAATACTAGTCCACTTCTTTAGTTCTTTGCCGTGAGACGATGAGAAACACGTTCAATATTATTGGATTGAATAGTTGACCCACCTTATATTGTACCCCTGAAATCTATATAGATATTACCATCTGAAAATACTTAGTTGCTTTTTTCTTTCAAAATGGCTTTCCTTATATGGCAAACTCATGTCGACATAATGCTCCTTATAAAAAGTGTGTGGCCCATTAGATTGTACACGTCGCTTTAATACCGACAGTAACAAAAGTTATTAAAGAATGCCTATCAACTTAGAACAATTGACTTTGGAAAGTCTATCATACAAAGTTTGGTCCGCCTGACTAGGTAGATGGTAGTTGCATGAATACAATTGTGAAATTAAGTGTGATGGGTTATTCGCTATATTTTATAGTAGGAGCAATATTGTTTCTTCTGCAATTAAGGTTATTTGACAATTTTGAGAAATGGTGTCACAAAGTGCACATTATGAATACTGTATAACACTTATCATCACTCTTTGGGCAGACGAAAATTAATTAATACTACTATAGTACTATTAGTAAAGATTTTACTATTTTTTCAATTTTCGTTGAATTTTATATATAGAAAAATAAAATACATAAAAATTTTCATATTGGTTGATACACTTTTTATTAGCATTAGATAATGCTACAAGTGAACAGTGCTATTCACGTATAGCTAAATGTATTGACAGGTATTTTATCCACGAAAACTAATGATTATCTTCTAAGTATTGCAACATAAATCTTATGTAATATTTAGCCCACATGAGTTTAAGGTTGTTTATATCTAATTAAACATATATAAATAATAATAAATGAATCAAATATAGTGTGAAAGTTGAGATTTGAATCAATTGAAGAAGAGAATTCCAAGATATTGATTTCATTAACTCTTCAATTATGATTCAAGTTAGACTAGAGTGATCACAAATACAAAAGTTAAAGCAATTTCTTAAAATATGTACCGAATCAAAATGAGACTATAAATAAAAGACAAATGGAATATATATTACACACAAAAAAAAAATACGGAGTATGCTCTATAATCATCATGGGATGACTGAATGCCAAAATCCTCAAAAATCAGCTATCATAGGAATGGCCCAAGGCCAAAACCCACATATGGTGTAGTAGAATGGCAAAATCATAAAATGGACTCATCATAGGGTTTGGCTTCAAAAAGAACTCAGAACCATGAACGTTATGAATTCAAAACCATAAATTGAATCGTCGATCCTCCGTTGAGGTTCGGGAGCGACGGTTTATAATAGAGTTTCATGGACAAAGATTGATATGAAATCGAACTCAAAGAAGAATTTTCCCTCAATGGATAGATAAAAATTGAGGGAAATGGATCGCAATAGACGTCTCAATCAATTCCATTATGGGATTGAAGTTTGTCCCTCGATTGGTCACAAGGTAGATCTGAGGTTCAAAGCGAGCGGAGAGTCACCCATATAGAGCAAGAAAATTTCAAGGTGACAAAAATATCCCTTCGTAATCTACAGGGGAAGAGAATTTTCAAAGAAGACAACTAATTACGAGGGCATACATGCTTTATTTAATGGTACTGAGAAAGTGTTAATTATATTTTCAACTATTTTTTGTTTGGGCCAAGTCCCTCCATTTGTGTCCTCACATTAGTGAAGATTTTTCAAGAAGTCTATTGTGCATACCAATTAATCAAATAGATTTAGCTCATTGGTTGAGCAAACTAGCTAGCTCTTTGACGACGAGGAAGAACTCTCATCACTTCCCAATGAATCAATAACTGAAGCAATTGGAGATAAATCCATCTGCATTTTCAACGACTTCTTGCTACTACTAACCTTACACAAGCTGCCATCTTCTTCATTCACCATCAAATTAGATGAAGACTTACTCCCCGCCGCCGCAATCTGCTCCAACTCATCCAAAACATCCATCATCGACGGCCTCAAATCCCTATCAAAGGCAAGGCACCTAAACGCCAGCTCACCCACCTTATTCACTGACCAAAGCGTCCCCTCACTTCCGCCGGACTTCAATATAAAAGGGTCAACAATCTCCTCCAAACACCCCCGCCCGATCCGATCCACCGCCAGCGCCGCCAGGTTGATCTCCCCCGGCGGCCGGCTGAAATCCACCACCCTCATCGCCGTGATGATCTCCACCAGCACCACTCCGAAGCTGTACACATCGCTCTTGTCTGACAAGTGGAAGTGCTGGTGGTACTGCGGGTCCACGTACCCTGGCGTCCCCTGGGGGGCCGTGGACACGTGGGACGCCTCTTCAGACATCCCAAGCCTCGACAGCCCGAAGTCCGCCACCTTGGCGGACAGGTTGTAGTCGAGGAGGATGTTGCTGGTCTTGACGTCACGGTGGTAGATAGGAGGCTGCAGCGTGTGGTGCAGATAAGACAGGGCGCGGGCCGTCTCAGCAGCAATGCTGAGACGGACCGGCCAGGGGAGGCCACCGGCCTTCTCTCCCTGCAGGTGCTGGGAGAGGGTGCCGTTGGGCATGAACTCGTACACCAGGATGTCCTCGCGCTCGATGGAGCAGCCGAGGAGCTGGACGAGGTTCGGGTGCTTTACTGAGGAGAGGAGTTTGATCTCGTTTATCACGTGCTGGATATCGCCCGGTCCGTGGTCTCTTTGCTTGAGCCTTTTGATGGCGACCCATTTGTCGTTGCTGAGCTTGCCGGAGTAGACTGTGCCGTAGGCGCCGGTGCCGAGCATTTTCTTGTCGGAGAAGAAGTTGGTGGCCTTCTCCATTTCTTTGTAGGGATAAATTGGAATGGTTATGGATGCTGTTTCTTTCAGTTTCAAGCTCCGGTGACGTCGGCTTCTGCTCCGAACTTTTGATAGTTTTACGACGAAGCGCAAAGTTATGGCCGCGGCCGCTGTCACCGTAACGGATGCTGCAATAACTGAGTAATAAAACATTCTCAGAATGCATAACACCCATTTCCAGAATTTAAAAAAAATATCCTATTTAAGAATATAATTTTCCAAACATGACTACTTCAAGAATTTTGCTAGGTTTTGTCATTTTGTATTGGAACATTTTGTTTTTATAATAATAAATTTTAAAACATGGAACTAAGAGGGGAAAAGGTGTGCAAATATTTTTAATCTCATTTGGAAATTGAGTGGTTTCTTACCTCCTATTATAACAAGTATTCTAGTAGCTCCTCCACATTCGCCAGATAGATATTTGGAAAGGTTGCATTCTTGATCTGTTTATGAAGCACATCAAAACTATATGTATCAAATTGAAATCACTGTAATAAAATTTAATAATACAAACAGTTCAAGTATTTTTGCAAATAAGAATCATGAAGATGCTAATTAAATTTGAAGCATCTTTGCTGTAGGAATCTCTTGTCCAGGTCTAGCAAATAAATTAATCAATATTGTTAGGTATAATTAATAAGATTAGCAGTTCTTGGATTTGATGATTACGCTATTTAGACTTTTAGTGCTACTAATTATTTTATGTCAAAACAAAATTATTGAAAGTTGGCACATTAGACTAGTGGATTGGTTTGACCCGTAATATCTCCTGTATTTATTATGGCAATCATTTTTTGGATCCCTAAGTCGCAAGAAATTTAGTAGTATGACAGTGCTAAGCCTTAACAGAAACGCCTTTTTTGTTATTTATTTATTTCTCAGTGGCTAAAATTTTTTATTGGTGTACAATGGCTTTTCACTTCTCAGTGGCTAAAAAAATTATTGGCTTGTGAGTGCATGCCTATGTATGAGGGTAGAGTGCATGACGTATGACAATATAGTAATTCCCACATGAAAAAGAACTTAAAATTGAAATTGTATTTCCATTATAGGTGCCTAAAAAATGCACTCACATATCATCATTTAAAAATATGTATAATAGAAATAGATATATTAGAATGATGTTTAACTTAGAAACATAAAAAAATATATATAATGATGTTTAACTCAAAAACTTATATAGAAGGGGATCTTTTGAGTTACACAAATAGACCTTTTTCATTTCTACCTAGCAACGACAGCGACTATATTTTATAATTATAAAATGCAGTGAGTTGAGTGCTAGTTAAGTCACTTAGTTTCCAATGTGTCAATTAGGATTTCGTTAATGAAGCATCTGGTCAAAGATAGATATTAATTCGATTTTCTTCTGATCACTTAATTTATGGAAAAAAAAAATTCACACATACCTGTATCGTGAGAAGGTATATGTTAGTGATTTAAAAATTCATATGCTGATTTATTCTATTATCAAAAACCTTATTTAAACTAGAAAATAGGATTTTTTTTTTCTTTTTTTTTTTGGACCTTTTTCCATATAAAGTATCTGCACTATATCAATAATCTTTATGAAAGTAGGAAGAAAATGTGTGTACTAATGAAAATCGTGCTTTGAAAATTGAACACATGACCAGTACCTACTCCCATAACTAACAACTTAATTAATCTAAAATCCAATTTTATACTCCACGTCAGCTAATATCCATTATTTAGGATTACCATGGAAGAATAATGATGACAATCAATAATAAAAAAAAAAATCAAAATAAAACAAAGAAAATAAAAATAAAGAATGATCATAACTAACCTCTCCGGCAGCCCATACCATCCCTAAAACCATCGCCGACGAACCCATCAAGGCACCGGCACCGATGCGCTGCGGCCTCCCCGTTCCCCGGGGGCGAGACAGCCTCGCATTTAGCATGATCGGAGCAGCCGCAACTCCCTAACCGCCACCACCCCAACCTCACAATCCTCACATCCAAGGAAACAGACAAATTACTCATATCCAACGATTCAATCGAAATCGCCGAAAACAGCGAGGTGCAGCCGCTCCGCCGCAGCCTGCCGTAGTCCATGAAGAGGCTGGAGTTATCCGCCTGCGAGTAGCAGCGGATGCTGTCGTTGGCGTGGCCGCCGCAGTCGAGCAGCTCGAAGTTGGCCCTCACCTCCGTGGTGGGGATGAAGCACGAGTTCGGCCCGCCGCTGCAGTTCTGGAGGAGCACGGCGTTCAGGAACGTCGGGGCGTAGTTTCTGGTGAAGAGGCGGCCCAGCGCCTCCACGGGGCGGTTGCACATGGCCGGGAGGCTCGCGAGGATGGTGTCGCTCGAGATGGAGAGGATCGGGAACTCCGCGGCCAGGGCCGTGCCGTTTGGGCTGCAGTTCAGTTGGATTTCGCAGCCGGAGGAGAAGCCGAACGGGAATGGCACGGTCCTCCAGCCGCAGGTTTGGTTGCACGCGGCCGCGGCCGCGGCCGCGCATAGAACAAGAGAAGCTGCGTGGAATAGGATTCGATTTGAGGATTTTTGTTTCATTTTTTGAGATGGCAAAGTTTAATGTGATTTGTTGTTGTTGTTTTCAACACATAAATGAATGACAATTTAGTGTATGTGTATTATGGTTGAATCCATATAATGACATGTTTCCATTATTATGATTTGGGTTTAATATTGTCGTTTTAGTAATTTATAATATGTTTAACTGGTGGATAATACAAAATTGAGGAGTATATAATAGTGTAATGTGTATTACTACAATTTAAAAAGATGGAAATTTTGACTTTATGTCCTAACGGAGTGGATACTAAGGATACAAAATGGGAAGATTAAATTAAGAACAAATGATGATGGGATATGATTGTTTTTCAGTGGTTCTACATACTATTTCCACTTCGTGCATATCGATTTGCCCTCTTTTCACACGAGCTAATTAGTCCGTTATAAGAAAATAAATCAAAATATTTTGGTAAAACGGAGACTTTTTTTATTAAGGGAGTTTTGGAAATAACTAATTTTTTTATAGCTAACGTAAAATTTAAGAGGTGATGGACAATTTGTGAGAGCATCCACGGTGGCGCCACACTCATGGCTAGTGTGCGGCGCCCCTGCAAGGTGAAGTTGGAAGCGGCCATCATAAAATCGGCATCGAAATGGTTCCACAACTATCGTAGTTTATTTTGATTGTTTGTGGGAAAATTTTTTGGCCGGTGTTAATCATAAATTTCATACTTCGCTATCATCTTCGTTGATATAATACTAGACACTATGCAAAGATGAATGAGCACGCAAATCCAAACAAGTAGCGGGGACGCCTATCGACTTGCCCAGTACCCTCATCGAAGAGTATACCATCATCGAAGAGACTACCATCAATGAGACAATAGTGACGTTGCACCTGAAGATGGTAGATGTTCCAAGCGACTTTCCTATGATGTTGCCGCCTATCAACATGTCTGATGCACTCGTTGAAGAGGCTATCATCATCGAAGAGACTACCATCAATGATGACGTTATTCCCAATGATGGCAATGCTCATGATGTTCCAAGCAACATTCTCAATTACGATGTTCCTTTTGTTGTTCCTGATTATGTCATTACTTTTTTTATTGTTTCAATGCAACGTGTAACACAGATTCACTCTCTGTAACAATTCCCACAAAGAAAACAATGAGTTGTCATATGCGCGCTTGTCGATACGGGAGAGATCCATACAGATGAGAACCCGGCAATTAAAATTGTGTCGCGCACCTGTGGACTATTTTAGTTGACATGGGAGTTCTATATATTACAAAAATCTTTTTACATTCTCATTGGTATCTATATTATTATCTCTTAAGCTCTCCTTTTATGTCTTTTTTCCCTCCGTCCTATAAAAATAGAGACTTTTCGGACGAAACGATTTTTAATTACAATTGATAAAGTATGAAAGATGAGGGAAGAAAAATAATTAGTGTTGTTAGTATAGAATGTGAACCATCTCATTAGAGAGAGAGGAAAAAAAGTTACCCCAAAATAAAAATGACTATTTTATGGAATGGGCTAAAATAAAAAAAAAATATTTTTATGAGACGGAAGGAATATTATTTATTATAAATAAATAAAATATTTTTATCATCCTCCCATTTAAAAAAAGAACCAATTCCTTTTTTTTCTTCGCTCTCTTTCCCCTTAAGGAGAGAAAATCGCCACTCTTTTCAAATAATTTCTCCAATATCGTGACGTTTGATTAGTATTTAAAACAGTTGAAACTAAAAGTTGGCTCCAAAAAAATTGGATATAAATCTATGATAAATTTTCAAAAAAATAAAATGAAACCAAAAATACGCATGATCTACAACAGGCCTAGAACAAGATTAATTGACAACTACATATATGGTATTGCTAAATAATAATGACAAATTTTCGAACTAAAACTCACCAAGGAAATAGAAATGGATTCCAGTTACGCATTTGTATTCAATCCCTGCAGGTGCCCGCTTCGACAACCAACCGAGTCCCTACAACTAGCTGGACTTCCTCCTTCTAGCATCTTAACTACCTAAAATCAAAACAAAATTTGGTGAGTATAACAAAACTTAACATTTACAGAAACCATGACCTTGACAATTGAATTGTGGGACCATGAGGAGTGTAAGACCTTTGACATGGGTGGTCGGAGGTCGGGATCTTGTTGTAGACACAATGAGGCCGCGTATACTATTGCCTGAAGCTCAAACGGTAACATAGGTTGGAGTTGGTACGGGACCAACCGGGGATCCAACAATTGGTTGTTGTAGCCGAATATATGTGGTGTGTCACCCGTGGCCAAAGCACGGATATGGTCTAACAAGAACTGATTGTCCGAGCAATATTGCAAGTCATGGGCCCGTTGCCCGGTGATTAGCTCCAGTAATACCAGGCCAAACGCGTATACATCGACCTTCTCAGTCATTTTTCCACCACTAACTAGTTCTGGTGCAAGATACCTACATGAACAAGGGAAGAAACTGAATTTCCATGCATACATTTAAGATCAATTGAACAGTGAGGAATAGAACAACTGAATTAAATTAGAAACACAAATAATAGTCTAGAATGCTGGATTTACCATGAAGCTCCGACGATTTGGCTACTTTCACATGACTCCCACTCGTCATGCAATCTTGCCAGTCCAAAATCAGCAACCTGATATAAAATAACGTTTGAATTGGTATACGATAAATTTATTGCTTATTGTCACATCAGATTAACATTATTCTTTTTGTTTATTCAACTCAGCATTATATGTTTAGTAAGTGTAAAAAAACTACATGCTTCAGAAGATGAGATTGTATACCAGAGGTTCAAAATCATGAGTTAAAAGGATTTTGCTCGGCCGCAAATTTCTGTGAATTATGCATCCCACCCTGCAATCTTCATGAAGATACCGTAGTCCTCTTGCAGTCCCGATAGCTATCTTCAAACGAGCTTGCCAATCAAGAACTGGATTTCCTCTTCCTGCAACTTAAGGCATGAAACAAATTTCAAGTTGCTGCTGCATTGTACATAAAACATGATATGTATAAAGAAGATACCATGTAAATGAAAGTCTAACGATCGATTGCAGATGTACTCATACACCAACAATCTCTTCTTCCCCTGAATGCAAAAGCCAATAAGCAACACTACATTCCGGTGCTGAGCACAACTCAGTACACATACTTCCCTGCAGAAATCAGCATCTCTCTCGGGGCCAGCAAACTTCAGTTGCTTCACTGCTATGACCAATCCATTCCTCAAAACCCCTCTGTGAACCAAACCAAACCGGCCTTCTGCTAAGAAGTTTGTGTGTGAGAAACCATCCGTAGCTTCCTCTAGCTCTTTGTAGTGAAACTGCTTTGGAGGTTCTCCGAATCTTGGAGCCTTGGATTTACAAATAACACATAAAGGAGGAGGAATTGGGGAAGTTGCTCTAAAAGAAACAGCTTCCCGGATGCTAGAGTTATACGCATAATCTCCATCAGAAATTTGACTGTTTTCAATTCCTTCGTCACTATATGCTCCTGTTTCAGTTCTGGCCAAGGTATACGTACTCCTAGAGATCACATCCGAGTTTCCAAGATCCGAGCCATTTTCATAATTCTGAGCAATCAAGAACCTCGGACTCAGAGAAGTTTCTGATTCTGCATTGTGTGCAATAACTCTATCAGGTGGATAGGTACCTTTACTTAATCCTTGATAAAGTGGATTATTTTCACAAACGACGTAGACAGAAGATGCGGTGTCAGGAGTTGATATTATGTTTTTGGTTGACATTCTTGAGGAGGAAGCATTTGGGTCCTCACGACTGCTAACACGAGCCGTATGTTTCACACTTTGACTCTGCAACTTCTTACTATCCCTAATAGGGAACGAAGCGGGAGTATAGAAAGG
>JAOWBI010000035.1:3903084-3916409 GCA_028566235.1 Salvia elegans | reverse complement strand
GTTCAGAGTTGTCTGTTAATATTTTGAAAGTCCAGGGACTAATGGCGAGATAAACGCATAGTCCAGGACTATTTTTGTAGTTCACTCAGTAAAATAAGATATAATACTATGAGTTTAATAAACGCCAAAAGAGTTGTTATTGCTAAAAGGGAAGTACTATAATATTATTAAAAAAAATAATGATAATAATTTTCGGTAAGAATGGAAAATAAGTTTACTTAATAATGTAAAATTTGAAGTTTTTTTTTTTTTTTTTTTATATATATATTTGGCATATAATTCATGAACAATTGAATTTATGTAGGTCAATTCTACAGACGACAACAGTCTTCGATTCTGAATGTGTGAAGTGATGCCAACAACATTCCAAAATCAATGTCTTCTGGTAATTAATAACGAGTTGATTTGGATACGAATTAGGTAGTAGTTAGTACTCCCTCCGTCCCACTCAAGATGGCCACGTTCTTCAGTGACACGGAATTTTAGGAAGTGTTGTTAGGTGGAATAAAGTAGAGAGGTAAAAGGTAGTTTGAATATTTTAATGAAGAGAGATGAGAGAGGAGGTTATTTTCAAAATTGGAAAGTGGTCATCTTGATTGGACAAACAAAAAAGGAAAGGTGACCATCTTGAATGGGAGGAGAGACTGCTAATTAACTTCAATTATGGCTTTGCACTCATAATCTCCTCTACTATTGCTTCAATATTCATATTCTCTCTGTTTCTAGATTTATACTTGTAGGTTTTTTGAGTGAATGGAGGTAGCCAGAAGAAGAACTAGGAGGCAGTGGGATGATTTCTATCTACAGCAACATGACGAGCGGAAGCAGCAGCAGAAGAAGAATGATAGTGCTGTTGAAACGTTGAATGCCGATGCTCAAGGGTTTTTGAGTGAATCGGATGTGAAACAGAATGATGGCGATGTTAATAAGAGTGATGATGAGGCGGAGGATTCAGATGAGTCTGCCTCTGAATCGGAGACAATTTCTGTTGACGAAGATGATGACTGTAAAGGGAGTGATGATGAATCATATAGTGTTGCTGAGAAGAGTAGGAGGAGAAAGAATCTGAGAAATGAGATTGATTTTAGGTTATTACTTCACGATTCGGATTCGGATTGTGAAGTATTGACAGAAAATGTCGATGACAGGTTTTTGAGGTCAAGGAAGAGGAGAAGAAGAATAGTGAATATGGAGAAGGAGAAGGGTAGAGTTAAGATTTTGGGGGAAAAAAGGTCTCATTCTACAAAACATCACAACTTGATCAAGATTTTGGTGGACTCCATGAATGCATTCGAGGAGAAACAAAATGTGCCTGAAAGTGCCCTTCCATCGAGGTTCAGATTTGAGGACGAGGTGGTGCTTCCCTCACACAAATCAGAACATGAAAAGTTCATAGATGAACTCTTTCATGATCTAGAGTTAGGATTGCGACAAATCGATTGCACTAATCTAGTGGTAAGCTGTAATGCCTTTTTCGCCTTCAAGTTGCTTCGATTCCAATAAGTTTCAAATCTTCTTTGGTATCCTTTCTCAGGCTGAGAGTGATGAGCTTAAGATTGATGGAAGTTGTTGCTACCGAGGGAAGCATCAAGCTATTCTTGATGAACAGATAGGGCTCATTTGCAAAAACTGTGATATTGTGATTATGGACATAAAGCATGTCTTACCACCTTTTGTAAGTGATCTCCACTTCTTGTATAAGGATGTTTTTCAATTGATTTTGGTAAATGTGAGCTTTCTTTAGCTACCAATTGTTTGCAGTGAGTACAATGGTAGTAATTAGGGAAAGATGGTGCAATTTGTGTGATGATTCTTAGAGATAGAAGATGTTTGATAGTTAAAAATGATAGATATTAAAGCATGCACGTAGTTGGAGCCGATAAACACTATTTAGTTTGTGTAGTTTCTGCATGTCAGCTTGGTTTCCATGGGACAGTAGTGATGGCATCGTTCTTTATATTGTCATCTCATTGTTGTGGTTTGCTTCATCTCATGTGATTTTTCTTAATATATGCTGCTCTTTCGTTGATGCCATCATTCTTTACGGTATCATATCATGCAGCATGTACCAATTTGGGAGGCACGAGACAAGAGGTATTACCGTGATGAGTTTCAAGGCTCCTACTTTAGCGACATTCAGTTTGAGGGCACTGATACCAGTGTACCCAGTTCAACAAGTTGCATGAAAGGAATAGAGTGGGATTTAGTCCCTGGTGTTAAGGAAGATCTGTACCCTCATCAGCGGGAGGGCTTCGAGTTCATGTGGAGAAACATAGCAGGAGACACCAAACTTGAGAACCTGAAGCAGACTCTTGCTGATGATGCAAGAGGGTGCATAATCTCACATGCCCCAGGCACTGGAAAGACTCGTCTCACCATAGTATTCCTGCAGTCATTCCTGAAGATGTATGCAGCCGGCAGCCCCTTGATCATAGTTCCTAAAGGGATGCTTCTGACATGGGAAGCTGAGTTCAAGAAATGGAACTTCAACGTAGCATTTCACAATCTAAATAAGAAAGAGCTATCCGGAAAAGAACATACAGTTGCTACTGAGGTTCTTGAGGAAATTGAGAGCGGAATCTTGAGTCAAGACTGCATTCGCCTGCTTAAATTGTATTCCTGGGAGAGAGGTGGTAGCGTGTTAGGGGTCAGCTACAAACTGTTTGAGAAGCTTGCTGGACAAAGAAATGGGAAAAGTTTGCAGCATAAGAAAATCAGGGAGGTGCTTCTTCAAAGGCCGACCCTTTTAGTGCTTGATGAAGGGCATACACCTCGTAATAACAATAGCCAGATATGGAAGGCCTTGAAGAAAGTCTCAACACGACGACGTATCATCTTGTCAGGCACTCCATTCCAAAACAGTTTCATGGAGCTATTCAACACTCTGTGCGTCGTAAATCCAAAGTTTGCAGACCAGGACAACAACGTGCGTGGACCGAGATGGAAGAATTTGGACAACTCATCTGGCATAAATATGGGCACGATGTTGGGGATGAGGGCTGTGCTCGAACCATACATTCATGTGCACAAGGGAACTGTGCTAGAGGAAAAGCTTCCCGGACTGAGGCACACGCTAGTATTCTTGCATCCAACTAAGTCTCAACAGCTACTGCTAGAAAAAGCTTGCAAAGAGGAGATGTTTAAGATGGTTCGGATGGTATCCCTAGTCTCTGTTCATCCTTCGATACATGCAGTAGTGAAGGAGTACTACACTAGAAGAGAGGAGATTGCAACGGATATTAATGCTGGGGTGAAGGCAAGGTTTCTTCTGAAGCTAGTACAGTTTGCTGATGCACTCGGTGAGAGGGTACTCATCTTCAGCCAGTTCTTAGACTCTCTTGTATTCATCAAAGAGCAGCTTGAGTCCATTTATTCTTGGAATGAAGGAAGAGAAGTGGTTTACATTGATGGACAGGTTGATGAGAAGAAACGCCAAGAGTCCATATACCGCTTCAATGATGAAACAAGCGAAGCAAAGGTGCTTCTGGCATCTGAGAGAGCTTGCTCAGAGGGTATAAATCTGACAGGGGCTTCAAGAGTTGTGCTGCTGGATACCATGTGGAATCTTTCGGTTGAAAAGCAAGCAATCTGTAGGGCATACCGTCTTGGACAGAAGAGAGTGGTGTATGTATATCGCCCATTTACATCTGGAATTGAGGTCGGACAATATAAACAGCAGCATCTGAAAGAGGGATTGTTCTCTCTTGAGGAAGGACATAGTGCATATGCAGGAGCAGTTGCCGAGGACAAGGCTTTGGAAGCCATGCGCAGTCTTGAAAATTTCAATCAGATATTTGAGAAGATTATCTCCCAACCAAAGGAATCCGACCTCATCAAAACATTCGGAATGGAAGGGCAGAAGTAGGAACGTTTCAAGATGGTATTCATATTTTGGCTGCATATAAGCGAGGCTTGTCGTTAAGCATGGAATTGTTTTGGAGAAGTTGATAGGATAGTCTTTCTGTTAGAGATGGTTCTAATATATAGCTATTTCTTGCTGGATGCTTGTGAGAGTGATCTAACTACTACTACACCTTGCCTTTAGTTCCCAACATAGATTTTGCAAGTTGAATGTGCTAGTTTTTCATACAATTTAATTCATGAATCCAATTTATATTAGATAATAGTTTAAAGAATAAGTTAATAAATAAATGAATATAAAAATAGATAGAACATGAGAATATAATTTCAAAGATGGATGTGAGCGAAAATTTTCGTATTGGTATTTCATTGGAGGGAGACTTGGCTTTGACGACTGAATTGTCAAGGACGGTTGGTGACTAATAGAAGGTAATTAGGTGATTAAGAAAGAGTATGTGTAGGTGATTAAGAGAGGGTATGTGTAGGTGATGACATGGCAGATACCGAGTCTAGAGTGAAGGAAAGAGACTTACTATAGAATGAAGATGACTTTGAGAGAGAGAGACTACCTAATTTGGTAACATCTTAAAACAATAAATCAAGTGTAAATAGGGTATTCAAGTATATTTATTCAATACTCAATATATTTTAAATTCTATAACTTAATCTCATGTATGATCATGTAAAATTGAATACTGGGTATCCAATACTTGGAGAGTATATAGTTAAATATGAGTAAACCCAATATTCGACATCCGTATACTCACCATGCTTTTAGTATAGATATGTAAAAATACTTACTCATTTATCTCTTTAAGCATGAATTATGGACATAGTGAAGTAAAGAGTGAGACGATACATTAAACTAGGAAATGGACATCCATATTTGATGTTGACCCCTAATGGACATATGTATTTAATATTGACCCCTGTTTTGTTTTTCATCTTTTATTTATTTTTCCAATTGCCACATCAAATTTTCACTATGGGCATTCATAATAAGAACCTATCTCCGGAGCCCATCTCAGAGAAAAAATATTGTGACTAAAGAAAAGTAAAATGTAGAGTGAGATAAAATAAAATAAGATTAAATGTGAATAATTGGTGGTGAATGGAGTACAAAAACAGTATAAAAGTGAATTAAAAGAAAAAAAAAAAAAGAATCGGTTGAGGCTTAATATCGGCTCAAGGGCGGAGGCGTTGGGGAGGGGGAATCGGCCCTCACCCCACAATGGTGACCTAGGGCCTATCTATCGGCCCCCATTGCCAATGCCTTAAGAAAACAAAATGAAGTACTTATATTTAATAATGTCAGAACTTTTTATTTAAATTTTATATTATCTAAAGGTTTAAGAGAAGGAGAAAGAGAATAAAAGATGTTTAATACAAAATGATTGAAAAAGTGAAATCATGTATTTAAAAAATATCAAATCCTGTACTAGAGAGTACAATGTAATAAAGAAAATATCATACTTAGTTCGTCCGTCATTAGGAGTCCTATTTGAATTCGAGTTTAACACGAGTTTTAAGAAATATAAAGAAAAGTGGGTGAGGAAAGATAGAGGAACGTGAGAACTATTTTTATATAAAAGAATGTGAGTGTAATGAATTAGTGGAAAGTACTGTGAACCAAGATTCATAAAGGCGGATAGACTAAAATAGTAAATCAGAATTCATAATGGCTGGAGAGAGTACTCACTGCCCAACTATCTCATTTTTTTAAATGGATAAAATTGCCCACCAGCTACAAAATTGCTTTCGAGGTATTTTCGTCCAAAATTTGTGATGAACAGTATAAAAGGACACAACGTGATTAAGACGAAATCTAGGAATTTCCGAATATATTTTTAAAACTAGAGACTAAACGTAGTTCAGTCATTTTTTTATTTAGCACACTCAGTTTAGATTTTTGTTTTGGGCTTGATCTCGGGTAGTACAAAATTTTAGTCACTTCAATTTGTGCTTAAATTTAATAATTTATTTTTTTACTCCTTTTAACGCTTAAATGCAGAGAAAATTCTCCACTACACGACAATTAATTAGACGACAATTGTGTCAACTCAAGATCGGGATTCCGATGCGGATTTAAAAATCTCTGTCCA
Source organism: Salvia elegans (assembly GCA_028566235.1). Taxonomy (NCBI): domain Eukaryota; kingdom Viridiplantae; phylum Streptophyta; class Magnoliopsida; order Lamiales; family Lamiaceae; genus Salvia; species Salvia elegans. Next base: position 3,910,446 of record JAOWBI010000035.1, on the reverse strand, counting down.
CTGTAATAGCGTGTTTAAATAGACAAATAGATCGAATTAGATTTTTACTTAATTGGTGCAACGATTCATATTCTCTGAGTCTACATATTTACTTCACAGTTCACCCTCTACTCTACTCTTCTCTTCTCTTCTCTTCTCTTGTCTAGGTTTTTCATAAAATCAGAGCGAGGGAGTTTTGGTAGAAGAAACAGAATGGAGGTCACGAGAAGAAGAAGAACTAGAAGCCAGTGGGATTGTTACTGGGAACAGGTGTATGCCGACCGGAAACAAAAGCAGAAGAAGAATGATGCTGCTGCTGCTGCTGCTGCTTTTCAAACGTTGAATACCGATTATACGGAGCAGAATCATGGTGTTGACACGTTGATTACCGATGATACGGAGCAGAATCGTGGTGTTGAAGTGTTGATTACCGATGATTCGGAGCAGAATCATGGTGTTGAGACGTTGAATACCGATGATATGGAGCAGAATCATGGTATTGAAATGCTGATTACTGATTATATGCAGCAGAATCATGGTGGTGAAACATTGAATACCGATGCTGAAGAGGTTTTGATTGCGTCGGATGTGGAGCAGAATGATGGTGTTGAAGCGTTTGACAAGAATGATGCCATGAATGTGGATGATTCAGATGTTTCTGTGGAGGATTCAGATGAGCCTGCCTCTGAAGACGAGGACTGTAAAGGAGGCGAGTCTTCGGTTTCTGAATCATCAGATGATGAGTATAGTGCTGCTGAAAACACTAGGAGGAGAGAGCATCTCAGAAAAGAGAGTCCTGCAAAGCAAGTAAATGTTGTTGTTGTTGTTGATGATGATGATGATGTTAGCAACAGTGGGGAAGATGGTGTGGAAGATTCAGATGTTTCTGTGGAGGTATCAGATGAGCCTGCCTGTGAATGTGAGGAGGAAGATGATGACTATAAGGGAGGCGATCCTTTGGTTTCTGAATCATCAGATGATGAGTATGCTGTTGCTGAAAACACCAGGAGGAGAGAGCATCTCACAAAAGAGAGTCCTACAAAGCCGGTAACTGTTATTGTTGTTGATGACGATGATGATCATAGTGATAAAACCAGTGAAACAAGGTCTCATGAGCACAACTCAGATTCTGAAGTCTTCACCGGAAATTCCAATGAGAGGTCTGTCAGGTTAAGGGAGAGGACAGTAATTGTGAATATGGAGAAGGGGACAGAGACAGAGAAAGAGAAGCTCAAGGAGAAGGATAGAGTTAAGAGGGTAAAATTTGGCAAGAAAAGGTCTCATTCTGCGAAAGATCTCAACTTCACCAAGATTTTGGAGTCCATCAATGCAGTCAAGGATAAACAATATAACATTGATGACAAGCCTATGCCTGTGCCTGAAAATGCCCTTCCATTGAGGTTCAGATTTGAGGATGAGGTGGAGCTCCCCCCACAGAAATCGGAACATGAAAAGTTCATAGATGGACTCTTTCATGATCTAGAATTAGGATTGCGACAAACTGCAATGGTAAGCGTACTGCCTTTTTAACCTTCAAGTTGTTTCGATTCAATAAAGTTTTTAATCTTCTTTGCTGTCCTTTCTCAGGCTGAGAGTGATGAGCTTAAGACCACTGTGGAGATTGATGAAAGTTGTTGCCACCAAGAAGCTATTCTTGATGAACAGATAGGGCTCATTTGCAAAAACTGTGATACTGTGATTATGGGCATAAAACATGTCTTACCATCTTTTGTAAGTAATCTCCACTTCTTGTATTAGGGTGTGTTTTAAATTCGTTTTGTTAAATGTGAGCTTTTCTTTGTGGCTACTTATTAGGGACTATCTTGTGCAGCTAAATCAAATAAAATGGTTGTTTATAATGATGGTCATAATTAGGGAAATGTGATTATGAATATCTAAGCATTCATGTCATTTGAGCTGATAAGAACTATTTAGTCAATGTAGATTCTGCATTTCAGCTTCGTTTCCATGGGGCAGGGATGGCATCGTCCTTTATATTGTCATCTCGATCGTTGTTGTGGTTTGCTCCATCTCATGTGCACTGTCTTAATACATGCTGCTCCTCTATGATGCCATGATTTGTTATGTTATCATCATCTTATGTTGCTACGCTGTGCTCCTCGTCTCATGCAGCATGTACCCACTTGGGAGAGGCGAGACAGGAGGTATTACCGTGATGAGTTCCAAAGCTCCTACTTAAGCGAGATTCAATTTGGTGGCCCTGGTTCCAGTACCCCTGGTTCGACAAGTTGCATGAAAGGAACAGTATGGGATTTAATCCCTGGTGTTAAGGAAGATCTGTACCCTCATCAGCGGGAGGGCTTCGAGTTCATGTGGGGAAACATTGCAGGAGACACCAAACTTGAAAAACTGAAGCAGACTACTGCTAATGATGGTAAGGGGTGCATAATCTCACATGCCCCTGGCACTGGCAAGACGCGTCTTACCATAGTGTTCCTGCAGTCATTTCTGAAGCTGTATCCAGCTTGCAGCCCCTTGATCATAGCTCCTAAAGGTATGCTTCTGACATGGGAAGCCGAGTTCAAGAAATGGAACTTCAACGTTGCATTTCACAATCTAAATAACGAAGAGCTATCTTGGGAAGAAAAGGCAGTTGCTACTGAGCTTCTTGGGGAAGATGGGAGTGGAGTCTTGCATCAAGACTGCATTCGCCTTCTGAAATTGTATTCATGGGAGAGAGGAGGCAGCGTCTTAGGCGTCAGCTACCAACTGTTTGAGAAGCTTGCGGGAGAAAGAAATGGGAGAAGAAAGCAGCATAAGAAAATCGGGGAGTTGCTTCGTGAAAGGCCAGGCCTTTTAGTGCTTGACGAAGGGCATACACCTCGTAATCACAAGAGCCTGATGTGGAAGACCTTGACGAAAGTCTCAACACAGCGACGTATCATCTTGTCAGGCACTCCATTCCAAAACAGCCTCAGGGAGCTATTCAACACTCTTTGCATTGTTGCTCCAAAGTTTGCAAATCAGGACAACAGCGTGCGTGGACCAAGATGGAAGAAATTGCTCAGTTCATCCGACATAAGTAGCGGCAGCATGCTGAAATTGAGGGATGTGCTCGAACCATACATTCATGTGTACAAGGGAACCGTGCTAGAGGAAAAGCTTCCTGGACTGATGCACACACTAGTATTCTTGCATCCAACCAAGTCTCAACAGCTACTGCTAGAAAAAGCTTGCAAAGAGGAGATGTTTAAGATGGTTCGGATGGTATCCCTAATCTCCGTTCATCCTTCAATAAACGCAGTAGCAGAGAGGTACTCCATTAGAAGAGAAGAGAATGCAACGAATATTGAGGCTGGGGTGAAAGCAAGGTTTCTTCTGAAGTTAGTACAGTTTGCTGATGCACTCGGTGAGAGGGTGCTCATCTTCAGCCAGTTCTTAGACTCTCTTGTATTCATCAAAGAGCAGCTTGAGTCCATTTATTCTTGGAACGAAGGAAGAGAAGTGGTTTACATTGATGGGCAGGTTGATGAGAAGAAACGCCAAGAGTCCATATACCGCTTCAATGATGAAACAAGCGATGCAAAGGTGCTTCTTGCATCCGAGAGAGCTTGCTCGGAGGGTATAAATCTGACAGGGGCTTCAAGAGTTGTGCTGCTGGATACCGTGTGGAATCCATCAGTGGAGAAGCAAGCAATCAGTAGGGCTTACCGGCTTGGACAGAAGAGAGTCGTGCATGTATATCGCCTATTTACATCTGGCATCGAGGTCAGACAATATGCACAGCAGAATCTCAAAGAGCGTATATCACGGTGGATATTCTCTCTTGGCGAAGAACGTAGTGCAAATTCACGAGCAGTCTCAGAGGACAAGGTTTTGGAAGCCATGCGTAATCTCGAAAATTTCAATCAGATATTTGAGAGGATTATTTGCCAACCAAAGGAATCCGACCTCATCAAAACATTCGGACTGGAAGGGAAGTAGAATCTTTTGAAGATGGTTCATGCCACGTTGATTATCATTAACAATGCAAATTTTTGGTGAAGCTAATATGATAGTCTTTTTGTTGGAGATGTGAAGTAGTTAAGCATGGTTCAATATATATTTTGTAAGTACGAAGCTGTTTGTTACTTCTGCCATTTATCTGTGTTGATTTAGTCTTTATATGGCGTTGCTGGTTGTGAGAGTGATCTCACTACTCACTACACCTTTCATTTAGTTCCAAACACAGATTTTGCTAGTTGAATTAGCTCTCACTGATTTACTTATACCTTCCACCAATATTTTCTACTTATATCCAAAAAGAAACTTTGACTCCTAAAGATTCTTGATCCTTCTGCATGCGTAATGACTCATCACCCATTTCGGCTGTCATTTTCACTTAATATTCATGGAGATTCTTCGTATCTTCTCTGATCTGTTATCTATATTTGATGTGATGCAAAGTTGATATTATTGGTGGGATTGACAGAGGCTATAATATTGACGAGTTACAAGCAGCCCTATCTCGATTCTCATCATTGTTATTAAGAGAATTAGTAAAATTTATAGAATGATTATTTTTTAAAATGTGACAATTAAAATGGGATGTTTCCAAAGAAAAGTAACTTGAGTGGGACGAAAAATTGTTCATTTTTAGGGATAATGGTTTCTAAACTTACATAGCAGAAATTTGGTGCTTTCTTCAAATTCAAAACTTGATCACTATATAATGAATTTTACACTTCATAGTAAATTTTTCACAAGTTCAATTTTTCGCTAAATTAAAACTCAGTGTGTCACATCGAACTATGTAAGTTAACAAACGGTTAAAGGTGCGAACAATATTGTTTTGTGCGTTACTAGAATTCAAAAGTATCTCTCAAATTTAACTGGGATTTCAAATCATGGAAAATTCACTGCACTGCACTACATATATTCATGATTTTTGCGTATCAAATTTTGTGTGTTTATTGTAAATGTCAGTTAAGTATGCTGTGATTGTAGAAGTTTATTATCCACAAAAGGTTACTCAAGACTACTGCGAAAACAAATATTTTAAACCAAGGTTAGAAAAAGAACAAGTCTGTCACTTGAAATAAACCGAGGAGTTCATACTAACGTTATTGTTTTGTCCGAAAATAATAATCATCCAAGGACACTTGAAACATGAAAAAAGATAAGCGTATAACATGTTCTAACATTCCCTTACTTAACCCAAAACCAAAATAATAATCATCCAAGGACACTTGAAACATGAAAAAGATAAGCATATAACATGTTATAAGAAGCCCTTAAACCCAAAACCATGATCTCAAATACCGTAAAAATGTATAATCAAGCAAGCATTTCCCGCAGTTAAAAATACGCATCGCTCAATGTGAACACCTACCAAAACTTGAACTACTAGTTTTTACGCCGCCGAATTAAGTGTGGCAGTTTTATACATTCTCAACTCTTGTAACCTCGATCATCCAACGATGAAAAAAATACCTTTTTTAATTGGCAAAAGGAAAAAAAATGAGAACTGTGTATCGATTGCTGTTGTTGTTAGCTCCAACATTCTTTTCTGCAACGCATCTCTTGCAGAAATGTCAATAGCATGTGAAAATGTAAAAAAGGCACTAGTTCGCTCCATCAAAAGTCCTCCGTCGATGACAACATCGACTTCAGAGAGTGCACTTATTTCTGTAAAACTCGTGTCAAAACACGCAAATATCTCATCAATTGATTGGATCAGGCTGCACGGCTTTCTGGACTATTCCGGTTTGCTCTTTCGTGTGGACTTGGTAAAAGCCGGTGGCAGTGGCAGCGGACGGAGCACGTCCTACGTACTTGATGTCATCCACGTTACCTCTGCTCGCAGCTTTCATTGTAGTGCCAAGACGAGGTGCTATGTAGCTGTATGCCCCCATGTTCATTGGCTCTTCCTGGCACCAGACAACTTCGGCATCTGAAAGAGTCCAATTGGTCCGATGATTTAGTTAAGATGAGATAATGGGTATCTATTTAACAGGCAAATAAAAATAGAATTTAACATGGAGATAAAATATGTTCGAGACATACTTGGATATCTATTAAGTTCACGTTGCACGAGGTCGTATGGGAAGGGGCAAAGCTGCTCCACCCTACAGATTGCCACGTCCTTTGCACCAACCCTTTTCCTCTCTTCATCAAGCTCATAGTAGATCTGCACTCAAAGGTAAATTTTCGAATTACGAACCACACACAGCAAAATGAAGAAAAAGGGAGACACAAGTAACAGGCATTAATTGACCAGCCAGTGATGCGTAACACGACAAGTATAACTTTTCACACCTTTCCGGAGCAAAGAACCAAACGTCTTATGCCCTCCTCAAGGTCCGAGTGATCATTTTGGTCCTTGATTAGGCGTTTAAATCTGGTTCCTTGCTTGTCAAAACCTGAGTGGCCTTGAACATCATCAAACTCTGACAGATTAGATTTGCAGTCCTTGTGACGTAGCAAGTTCTTTGGTGACATCACAATGAGAGGTTTACGGAATTCTCTATGTATCTGAAATCACGAAGAATATAGAATGAGAGTTCAAAATTTCTCTAATTTTGCATATCTTTAGTCAAATCTGCTTACTTGCCGCCGCAGAACGTGGAAATAGTTTGCAGGTGTAGTCACATTCACCACCTGCCAGTTGCATTCCTGAATCTGTTTCCTGAGGGTTGATTCCATCTCAGGTATGACAAAGGGGTGATCATCACTCATCTGCAATATAACATAAAAGGTGTAACTTTACATCCCTGGAAAAACAACATACAAGATATATATCTGGAATATTAAGCCTATAATTGATTAACAATGTCAAATACTTCATGAAAGTGATAGCTATGTCATGTCTGAAGTTGACACAGGGGGGCATGTCAGAAAGAAAAATGGACAAATGTAACATAGCTAACTAATGATACCTCATTTTCATTAATAAGTTTAGGTCCTTACTACTAATTCACTAAGAAGAGAAATCTATTACTACTAATTCACTAAGAAGAGAAGAAGCAACTAATTTCAGGAAGCCCCTACAAGGATTCTTTGAATAGCCACATCAATCTACAGGGTACTGAAAAGGATAAAAGTTCAGGGATTCGAAGCAATTATTCTCTTGTGTTGTGGACTTCTCCTTGTTGCATCCTAATGACACATAGATATTCACCATGATTCTAGCAGACACATGGTTCAAAAGGACAAATTGTAAGAATAATTAAGACAACTAACATGGAAAGGAACAAACTAAAACAGAAAAATGGCCTGCATACATGGTTGGTTTTCTGACATTTTTACATGTAGATTCAAATACAAGCTAAACTCTAATGAAACAAAGCAGCATTATGATGAAGAAAAAGAGCAGTACCTGAAGGAAACGTTCTAATCGTGCACTTGAGTGTTCTGGACCTTGGCCATCATACCCATGAGGTA
>JAOWBI010000035.1:3584812-3596851 GCA_028566235.1 Salvia elegans | reverse complement strand
ATTAATGACTGTAGTTGAAATCTAAAATTAATGACTGTATTTTAAATTTCATTTTTTTTTTTTTTTTTTTTTTTTTTTTTTTTCCTATTATTGCATATAATCTATTAAATGTAACTTTTGATGAATAATTGATTTTGTTTGTTTTGTGGCCGCAAAAAATATAAAACTGAAATATTAGATGCTGTTTCTCCGTGATCTGACGTCATATGATTTCTTTGTACTACTTATTCTGGACTTATGATTTTTGTCCATTTATTTTAAGAAGTTGGGCTCATACTATTTTCTATTTTCATAAATATAGCTGCCCCTGCTACCTCAAATGGCATAACTCCTGCCTCATCTGCTGTGGAAATGGATTTGCTGGCTCTTGTGCCTGTTGGGCAGCCTGATGTTGCATCTGAAGCTAAACCAAATGCAGGCTTTACCTCTGGACCCACATTTGCTGGTGGGCCGCCACCACCATTGACTAACAATCAGGTAATTTGCTGATATTGCTTTCTGACTGATGACATGTTTCGTGTACAATCAATTTTGTAGTGTACATATCTAGTGAAGTGGTTAATTGTGAGAAACTCACATGCCAAATCAGAATGGTGAAAATGGAGCCCAGAAAAAAAATCCATTTTGCTTGTTGCTGTGAACTGGACATGTGGTTTTGGTGTGAACATTATGGAAATTTGAAACCATTTTTTTTTCAATTTCTTTCAGCCTTTCGATGATCCATTTGGTGATGGTCCTTTCAGAGCTATTAGATCTACAGATGGTGTACCAACTGACCATCAGATCAGTACATCCTCTAATTCCTTCTCTGCAAATTCCAATCAGAGCCTCGATGTGCCTGAGTCTCAGAAACCAGCAACTGAAGTTGGGGGTGCATTGTATAATGCAACAGACATACCGTCAGGTCCTTTTGGAATGCCACCCACTTCAGGCGCATCGTTTCCACAACAAGAGTCATCAACTACCAGCCACGATATTGATATATTAGCAGACATTCTACCTCCCTCAGCCTCCCAATCTTTTGTTAATACGCAAACTGGTTACCAAGCTGCACCAAACCAATCTGTGCCTCACAGCGGATTTCCGCCTCAAACCAATCAACCCACAATGCAGCCATCTCTAACTGGTCAGTATGCACCCCAAAATGGTTTTCAAGCACAACCTGGCCAACCTACTGGTTTTCCTCCTGCTCAACGTGGTCTGCCTTCATTGCAAGTGAACTATCCTCCTCAACCAACACACTCTACTCCACAAGCAGGCTTTCCTTCTCAAACCATGGCCTTAACCCTCCCTGGTCAAGCTGCTCAGGCACCACATTCGGGTTTTCATTCTCAAGGTGGTTCTATGCAGCCAAATCAGTCAAACTCGAACTTTTATGGAGCTTACCAACACCAATCAGTGGCTGCGGCCCCATCTGGTGGGTACATGGTTCCTCCTACTTCAACAGGAGTTGTTACAAATCAAAATTTCCTTTCACAAAGTGGTTCTCAAGCTCCACAAGCACAATCAAGCAGTCTTGTGGCTCCAGTGTCAGTTACTCAAGCTTCAACAGGTTCTTCTGCTGTAGCTCCTAAACCATCCGCAGACAAGTTTGAGACTAAGTCAACTGTTTGGGCAGACACTCTGAGCCGCGGACTGGTCAATCTAAATATTTCTGGATGTAAGTTTGGCATTTTCATTTTATTACCGAGTATATTTCATCACTGAGCCTAAATCATTTTATTGAAATTTATGCAGCAAAAACAAATCCACTGGCTGATATAGGAGTTGATTTTGATGCCCTAAATCGCAAGGAGAAAAGGATGGAAAAACAACCAGCAACAACTACTGTAGCATCTACAGTTACCATGGGCAAAGCAATGGGCTCTGGATCTGGGGTTGGACGTGCTGGTGCTGGATCTCTAAGGCCTCAGCCTAACCCAATGATGGGTTCTGTTGGGAATTTTAACATGGCAGGTGGACCTGGTGGGGGCATAGGGATGGGCATGAGTGGCTATGGGGGAAGCCAACCGATTGGGAGAGGGATGGGGATGGGACCGGGTGTAGGTATGAACATGCCGGGAGCTATGGGTATGGGAATGAACCTAGGTATGGGCCCGGGGATGAACACTCAACAACCTATGGGACATCCTCCTAGAAGTACTGTACCTGGGAGCTACATTCCGATGATGGGAGCTGGAAACTACAGTCAACAACCATATGGTGGCTACCGATGAGCTTAGAACCACTACATAGAACCATGGTAAACTGAGGTGATATTGCTGGTTTATTTTATGGAGAAAATGAGTCCCCACCCATAAACGACAATTGACAATCAGATATTGCAACCAACAAGTTTATGTTCACTTGTAACTTTTTATGTGGCTGTGTGTAACGTGCGTATTCATTCTTTTTGGGGTTCTGTTTTCTATATGATATATTTTTAGGTCACAATGAGCTAATATAGTTGTTGCTTATTGATCTTGTATATTATCAGTATTTAGGTTTACCTCTCAGGTGGCCAATTTTTTTGTGATGTTCCTATGCACCATTTTATATTTTGATAGTACAGTACTTGAAAGGTGGTTGCTTACCATCAATAAATTTGACATTCGTTTTTAATTCCATAGTTATGCTTTGGTTGTTGGTTTCTCCGGTATGACCATTTCTCGATGGAACTACTGTTTGCATTTGATTTGAATGAGGAATGCACAAGAACGTGGCAAATTTATTAATGGTGTGAAAGTAAATTTGGAGTTTTGTGAAAATTGATGGAACTTGACTAATGTAAAAACTAGAAATTTGTTTAAATTATTTGTGTGCTCGAATCATTTGACTGTGTAAAGAACTATTGACAATGCATGATATAATGTTTTCACTTCTCTAGCCTTTAAAATCAGAACATAGTAAGCAGATTATACTACTTAAATTGGTTGTCAACATTGCAATGCAGGTGTACATTGCAATGCAGGTGTAAATTTATAAGGCTAAATATAATTATTTTGATTGTTAATGGAGTAATGAAGTAAGGATGTCCTCATTTCTTCCCTATCTTTCTCTGCCTTTGTCTTTTTCAAATTATCAATTGGTGGAGTTGTATTGAACTGAGTTGGCTTAAAAGCATCTGTAATTGTAGATAAAGTTTGTGTCCTTGCATCAAATCTGCAGAACCACAGCGATCTTCCCTTTGTATAACTGGTAATAAAATTGAATGCCCCCTCAAATATAGGCATGCATGAAACAAAAGCTATTTGAGGAAATGTGAAGACACTAAAAAGATGAAACAAAAACTAAACACTAAAGAGGAACCGTTCCTGATCTTACACATTTACTACCATACACACACAGCCCCCTCTTTATTTCATCTCCCTCTACATTAATCCGAGAGAATAGTTGTTAGTTCCGGCGTAAAAGCGAACCGAATTCCTTCTTCATGTTCTGCACCGGAGATTTTGCCACGAAACTGGTAACAATTCTTAATCTATACTACTAACGTTCATGAATGTCTATGTCTTACGGTTTCGAAACACGCAGCCTGTACCAGCTACGTTCGTAGAGGATCACGGATTGCATCGTCAACGTCAAGTGTCGCTGCGCCTCATAACCCGACCGGCGGCAGCATCTTGGGCCGTCAAGACCAGGAAAATCGATGGAGTTTTCTACATCGTCGATGGTTGGTCGAAGTTCGTCGAGGACAACCAAATCCTCGAAATGAAGCTACTTAACTTCCACATCGTCGGAAATTCCACTCTCCACGTCGCTATTTTCGGCCATGATTCCTGCCTTGAACTCGGTAAGCTCTTTATTTCATTAGGAATAGTGACCATAATTTACACTCCACATATAAATAATTTCACTTATTATAATTGACTTTCTATTTTTTACTGTTGCATTTTTTTATACCGATTTTAGATATTTTAAACAATATAAAATGTCTATGAAATTTTTCAGAAGAAATAAGATAATGAAAATATTAGCCAAAGTTAATGTTGTGTTTTGAGCAAAGCATGCCCTGTTGTACTTGAACCCTTAAATACTTTGTCTTTTGGTTTTAATGATGATTTTACAAATTTTATGATTAAAGAAACAGAGCTACAAAGAGTAGAGCAGCGAGTAAGGCAGTTGAGATTCGTGAAGAGATTGAAGGAGTACCATTTCATGGATCAAAGACTGGTGATCACACTAAACTTTTATACAGTATTTTTCTATTCCATTTTTCATGAAAGTGTATCGTTAAAGTTTGATGATTTGTAACAGGAGATCCCAAAAGATTTCTCCGATGCGATGGAGATGGGAAGTAAGGGGAAGATAAGTCTAAAGGATTGGAAGGGAAGGAAGTGGGCGATCAGCATAACGAATCGGAATGGTGGGATTTGTGCTTTTAGCGCTGGATGGAAGAAATTCCAAAATGCTAACAACTTGGTGGTTGGAGCAATCTTGCTCTTCGATTTTGACATGGAGGATTCTGGTGATGTGATTAAGGTAGTGCACCTCGAAGCTCAAGATGGAGAGGAAATGCTCGGTCGAGCTACTTATGGAGGGTTCATCCCCGATTACTAGTTATTACTATTGAACATATTTGGATCTCACATTGCATTGATAATAGGGTGGATTGTGGTACTGGTTTGAGTGAGTGTACATTGTTCTTCCCTTTTAATGCACACCATTAGTTAGTACAATGTACTAATTACACATGGATTATTCTGTTCAAGAGTGATTTTTTTTGTTTTAAAGTTTGGTTGGGTAGATACATTTATTGTATGTAAACTAATGGTTGGTTTACTTTGAGTCTCTTCTCACTTAAATCTTTTTATGGTTATGAACCCTTATAATGGATGAATGCATACACATATATTTAAGAGCTGTTAAACTAATCCGATGGATTTGTTATTTATTATTTTTACAACTTTTCTTTTCTTGACAAGGTACTAACTTTTAAATTCCAATGCTTATAAATATAAGCATCGAAGTGTCGTGATCACTTATATCAAGAGAATTTCATAAAGATAAGTTTCTTAATAAAGAGGATATGTTCTATTACGAAACGTCATCAGTGTTTGCCTTTTTGCCACTTGACTAAATATGTATTAGTGTTAATTGCTTGTGTTAATAATAATAATGATAATTATTACTCCATTATGTATGGCTTATGGGTATTATATTAAATCCTCTCTCAAAAAAAAAAAAAAAATTCTATTTACAACTCCGCAGTCATACTAACTTTGGCATGCTTGTAGACATGTTGCTAACACATTAATTTCACGTACGTTTGTATCAAATTATATTCACAATAAAAATTGTCAATCTTAATTAGATAAAATAGGAAGCAGGTCTATTTTAATTGCGTTCGATTTATTTAATAAAATAATAGTCGAATATACTAAGGGATAATTCAAGATGAACTAAATTAGTTTAGAATTTTATGGTATTATTTGGTTGATAAAATATAAAAAAGATTAATATAGATTTAAGCTTATTTACTGTATAATATATATTGAATCAGTTTTTATAAATTGATTGACTGGGGTGCGTTAAAATGACAACATCTTTTAAAGTGACATTGTGACATCACTTATCCAGTAATTGTATAAACGCTACACTGTAATAGCGTTTGGATATTGCAGGCGGACAAAAATTGCAGTCTACCGTATTGGATATGGCAGCCCGAGAAAATTTGCCCTTGGGCATTTTTTATGATTGCCACATGGCAGCTGATTATTCGTCCACGTATACAAATGATTGGCTAGGAATGGTATTATAGTGTCACTTTATTTAACACAAACCTTGATTTGACTAATTCAATAAACAAATACAGATTAATTATTTAATCACATCAAATACTATTAATGAAAGCTTATTTAATTATCGTGAATCAATAAACAATTGGACAATATTAAGAAACAAACAACACATGTAGCTTCACTGATTAAGAAGCAATCACACCCATTATTTATAACTACTACAATCCAATTAATCTCTATTAATCAAGAAATAATCGATCAAAATTAAGAAGTAATTAATCAACATCCATTGATCATGAAATAATAAGTCAAGATGATAGTAGCCCCATTAATAGGAAAAAATAAAAAACATAATAACCCAATTAATAATCCTAAACAACGCCAAATTAGCCAAAATCAACACAACGATGGTGGTGTGAGGGCAAGGACCGCGGTGGCGTAGAACTAGGGAGGAAGAGGGATGGGCGAGTTTTTTCAAAAAGAATAATCTATTTTTATTCAAAAGAATACTTATTTTTATTTATTAGAAAAATAATTTTAATTATAAAAATAATTAATTTTAAAACACTTTGATGTGAAAGCACAATAATTTTTCGTCGAGGTTGGTAATAATAGGGAGGTCACGAAGTTTTACCAAAATACAATTAGAAAGAGAGAATTCCACATGTAATCCGACATAAATCATTTAAAATTATAGCAATAAGCCAATAAGAAAAGAGAGAATATCAAAATGAAATAGAACTCTCATGTAGTCCAATGAATTCATTAGAAACGCTTATCTACATAAATTCCACTTAAAAGATTTTAAACGTGTTATTCCCTAAATTGATGTGCAAGTTATAGTAGTACAAATTAATTATATAGTAGTATATTAGTACTAAATTCAAAATAGTATTTTACAATTAATTCATTCCCCTATAAAACCCCGCCCTTTCAAACTTTCCTTAATTAGAATCCTCACTCTCCACATCAATGGCGGCTTCCCTATCCATTTCCCGCCACCCAATCCCACCGCGCCTCTCCAACAACACAGCCCTCCTCCGCTCCACCAATCTCAGAACCGCCGTTCGCTGCTCCCTCCCACGCCCCGACTACGTCCCTAATTACATCCCCGACCCCAGGTATGTCCGCGTCTTCGACACCACCCTCCGCGACGGCGAGCAGTCCCCCGGCGCCATCATGACCGCCGATGAGAAGCTCCAAATCGCCCGCCAGCTCGCTCGCCTCGGCGTCGACGTAATCGAGGCCGGATTCCCCGCCTCCTCCGCCGCCGACTTCGACGCCGTCAGGATGATCGCGGCCGAGATCGGGAGCGCCGATCATCACGTCCCCGTCATCTGCGGCCTAGCCAGGTGCAACCAGAGGGACATCGAGAGGGCGTGGGAGGCCGTCAGGGTCGCGAAATATCCGCGGATCCACACGTTCATCGCCACGAGTGAAATACACATGAAGTACAAGCTGAAGATGACGCCGCAGCAGGTCGTTGATAAGGCTAGGTCTATGGTGGCTTTTGCCCGGAGCTTGGGCTGTGGCGACATCGAATTTAGCCCCGAGGATGCCGGAAGGTATGCCCGCCCGCCCTAATTTCGTTATTATCTCGAGGAGTAGAAAAAAAATTGTTCCGAAATCTCATCTCTGGTCTATGGTTGTGAATTAACGTGACATTTTGCATCAGTCTCATCTTCTCTAACTCTCTAACCTTCTCCTCTCACAGATCAGATAGGGAGTTCCTTTACATGATTTTAGGAGAAGCTATAAAGGCAGGAGCAACAACTATTAATATTCCTGATACAGTTGGCTATACATTGCCCACTGAATTTGGTCAACTGATTGCTGATATAAAATCCAACACTCCTGGAGTCGAAAATGTGATCATCTCAACACACTGTCAGAATGATCTTGGACTTTCTACTGCTAATACCTTAGCGGTATGTATTTATTTCCTTGCTGTGATTAATATGCCTGAGTTCTTGTTGTGAGCATATCTGACTACAGGGGGCACACGCTGGTGCAAGGCAAGTAGAGGTGACCATTAACGGCATTGGTGAAAGAGCTGGAAATGCCTCGTTAGAGGAGGTGAGCTTCTTCTCTCACCTTTCATTTTGGTGTCTCTCTTACATAGTTAATGGGATGTAATGTGGGGATTGTTACTCTGCTTTTTTTGCACATTGAATATGTGGAGGTTTTTCTCCCTATGAACACTGAAGGAGATGCATTTGTGGAACTTCTGTCAGATAGTGATGACATGAAGTTGACTGGTTTGTGAATGATGAAAGGACAAATCAAAATTGAGAGAGGAATGGAGAAGCAGTTAGGCCATTTTGCCTCGTGATCCCTGTCCCCTGTGGATGCATTCATCATTGTCTTCTGAAAACTAACCAAAATTTTCACTTCCCTGCAGGTTGTGATGGCCTTGAAATCACGCGGAGAGCAATTATTAGATGGTCTTTGTACAGGGATCAACACGCAACACCTTATTGTGGCTAGTAAGATGGTATAATCAAACTACCTTTTAGTTTATTGAACTCTTTTTCCCTTTTCTGTTACACTCTTAATATTGGAATTATAGGTTGAGGAATACAGTGGGCTGCGAATCCAGCCTCACAAAGCAATTGTTGGAGCTAATGCATTTGCCCATCAAAGTGGCATCCATCAGGTTGGTGTTGAAAACAATCTGAGTCTGGGAACTTGATTTTCTTTCAGTAAGAATACAGGGTAATTACATACTCCTCTTTTTTTCACTTTGTTATACACGTGTAGCACAGAACCCCCTCTTAGATGCAAAAAAGATCTAACTAGTTGTGTCAATGGTTAATTTAAACAGGATGAGAACTAAGTGCTTGTCAGTCCTAGTTTGCAGCTCCAAATTATCCATCCTAGTTCTGAACTCATTTTGTCTTTGTAAAATTTTCATCAGTCATAACCTGATATTATGATATGAGAATTATGTGGCCACGTTCTGATTTCAATTAGTGCAAGCTGGCTCCTAGACCTAACCTGGTCTGGCAGGTTTGAAGGTTTTTGGAGTTTTGTAAAGGACATAGCTACTTGGTCCTAGATAAGCTCCTATGCATAAGGAACAAAGATCGAAATTTAATCTGTTCCAGATAGATTATTAATGCTGAAGAAGAGGCCACATGTCTAAACATAGAGCAGCATTGTATACAGTATTATTTCTTGTTATTGTTTTTTAACATCTTTCTTGTGTTCCTTGGTGCATATATAACTGTGCTTTCATGCAATCATGTTCCTTATACATATTTTGTGAAACCAGCATAGTGTGCTCTCTCCTGTCCCAGTGTCCCTTTTATATCACATACATTGGACTTCTGTTTTTTTAGGATGGGATGCTTAAACATAAAAATACATACGAAATTATATCTCCAGAAGAAATTGGACTTATTCGCTCAAATGAATCTGGTATAGTGCTTGGGAAACTCAGGTATAGTGGAAGTACCATGATAACACTACTTTAATGGTCTTTGATGCGTTCTCCTTTTTCCTTCAGGTCATGCAAGTTCAAAATTTGTGACTGGTTGGACTCTGTTTAGATAAAAGAATCTATAATGATCTTGTCAGTTCTAGATATTGAATTATTTATATGCCTCAATGGAGAGGAGTCTTAATGACACCATTGTCCATCTTCAACTTCATAACTTTTTCTAATTCATTTTTTGCCTATAATATAATGCTGAAAGTTGCTTCTTTTCTGTATGATCTACTTTTTGGTTTGAGATTTTCCAAACATCATGCAACTACCTTTGCCTTCATGGGTCAAACTGTAGTCTATGCTTGGAAGAACTTTATGTGTTTGTTTAACTTTCTCTAAACAGTGGGCGCCATGCTCTGAAAGCAAAAATGTTGGAGGTAATTGAAAATGCAACCTATTTGGAAGTTATAGTGATTTGTCCTCGATAATGTATCAGCTTTTCTTTGATGAATGTGGTTGCAGCTTGGATATGACATTGATGGCAATGAACTCGATGGTCTTTTCACACGTTTCAAAACAGTAGCACGAAACAAAAAGGTGATGTTTGAATTTATCTCTTGTTACATTCGTATGGTCTGACGTTTATTGATATTCTTGATGTACGCAGGGTATCACGGATAATGACCTAATTGCTTTAGTTTCAGATGAAATATTCCAACCGCAAGTTGTCTGGAAACTTGTAGACATACAGGTATGCTACTAGCAAACATCAAGGTAATGATTGGTCATATTGCTCTAGTTTCAGATGAATCTTCCTCGTATACAGGTCACATGTGGCACCCTTAGCCTTTCAACTGCAACCGTTAAACTCGCTGGCATGAATGGTGACGAGCACATAGCTTGCTCAGTTGGGACCGGACCAGTTGATGCAGCATATAAGGCGGTTGATCTCGTTGTTAAGGTCTGAAAATGTTGCTTGACATATCTAATTCATATGCAGATTTAATTGCCATATTCCATTAACATAGTTTAGCTTGGGACTATGACAGGTTCCTGTAGTGCTGGTGGAGTACTCCATGAATGCAGTTGCAGAAGGTATTGGCGCTACAGCAACTACGAGGGTTTTAATTCGCAGAGACGATGCTGCTGCATCTAACGGGGTTGCTGCCAACCGTGCTTTCAGGTAGGTTGTATATGCAGACTGCAACAAGTAAGCAAAACTAGAAACTGCACTTTGACGTTTGTTGACATCAGTGGAACGGGAGCAGCAATGGATGTTGTCGTCTCTAGTGTTCGTGCCTACATCGGAGCACTCAACAAGATGCTCGGCTTCCAGGCTCCTACTAAGTCAGAGACTACCAACCAACTCTGAGGCATTTCCTCTCCGGTGGCTGGTTTTAGTTTCTTTCTTTCGCGTTTCATCAGTCAACGCCTGGACCACCGGAGGCGGGCCGCAGCCTTAGAGTGGAGGGGTTGATGTATGTTTCTGGTGTGCTTCTAGATGCTAAACTCTCTACTATAGTGTTGGTAAATAGAAAAAAAAAAAAAAAAACCAAGAAGTTTGGTCAAATTCTGGTCCATCCCGCAACTTCTAAAAATGACTAATTATAACTTCGACATTTTTCTCAATTGTTCCATGGTCTATTATTTCAGAGAAATTATATATGATGTTGGCAAACGAAAAAGACCATGCGAAAACGTTAAGCTATCTAAACAACGTCATTTGATACACTTAGTCAATTATATTTTCATTTTCTACATGGGTGTATTTTATGTGGATAAATACACAAATATGTCATGGTGTAATTTTTTTCCAATGAAATAATTGAGAAATATGTCAAAATTATGATATAATTGGTCATTTTTTAAAGTTATGAGATATAGATTAGAATTTGACTAAACTTTAGGGGTTTTTTTTTAATTATCCCTATGATTTAACAGTTACATTTCTCGGTTCTGATTGGTTATTTTTAATTGTGGATCTGCTGTACCTTTCGAAGGTGGAAATAATTGATGCAACAAAACATTCCCTACTATATTAGAGAAAAGAAATCATTCACTTTGTATATTATCTAACTAAAAGATTCCGTTGTACTATAATTGGCTAGTGTATGGTTTTAATCTTCAAGCATTCGAAGAAGACGAGTTCTTGGAATTAATAGAAACAAAATGAGATTAGAGCAAAATTAGCACGATGGATGAAAACTTTTTCACTATCCTCAATTTTGTTGTTTCAAATTCATAGCATAAAACACAAATACACCCTCTCTATTCCAATTACCTCTATATCATATGTCATTTTGAATCGTCCCAAGCTATTTATTCTAATTTATTTCTTTATAAACACTTTATTGGTTCTCCTATTTTTCTCTTTCTCTCTCTCCTATTTTCTCTTAATGTTTAAGTATTAATTTTTCAAAACATGTGCTTTTAAGAGAAACGTCTTAAGTAGTTTGAGAAGGAAGAGCCGGAGCAAAATGTAAATTTAAAAAAGATAGGCACCTTTTAAAAGAACAATAATAACGTTCACTTGGCTTAGAAGTTTAGAACAATTAAAAAACAAAATGATTAGTATATATAAGCCTGGTTTGCTGAATCATTGAACTTTTATTTTTTTAATTTTCCTCGTTTTATAATAATGTGACAAAAGTACAATTGCCAGGTATTTTCCCCTAAATAACAAAATGATTGAGAATATATGAAAGGCAGTTTAGAAGGAGGAAAAGATCTGTTTGATTGGTAGGGAATGACACACACGAAACCAAATCAAGTGCCTTTTTCTTCAATCCACTCCACGCCACCGCCCTCCCTCTCTCAGCTCAGAATCTCTCTCTCTCTCTCTCTCTCTCTCTCTCTCTCTCACACACACACACAAACACACACACGCAG
>JAOWBI010000035.1:3513556-3526230 GCA_028566235.1 Salvia elegans | reverse complement strand
ACCGTTGACATTGTGTTGACATTTTCTGTTGCTATCATTTTATCATCTGCTGATATTTTCTAACGCCCCAAATCATAATTTGAAGTTTGTATAATATTTAGAGTTTGCATTTGATCAGATTCCTATTAGAAACTAATGATATAATTTTTTTTTTCTATGACTATTTAATGGAGTAGTACTTCTGAAAAGAAGTACTAGTATTTATTTTATATATTGAGAGTAATTATACATTGAGTCATTGAATGTGTGTATATGTGTGCATGAGAGGAATATAGTCGAGATTAAGTCCCGGGCTGCTACAAAACTCGAAGGCATGCATATTTCAATCAAATCGATGAGTATATGAATAACATAAGTGATGTAATAATTCCTGTAGAATAACGTTTTGTAATTGACAAATTTACTAATTGTATCTCAAAACAGATTTACTACATAAAATATAGCAATCAATCATACAAATAATTGTGCCACTGCATATCCTACGTGATATTAGATCACACAACCAGAAAAGAAACTCATGTAACGGTTGTTAAGACCATAACTCTAGACTAACACTCTCTCCGTCCCAAGACAAGCGACTCACTTCTTTTTTCCTCTTGTTTTGAAAAAATAATATAAAATAGTTAAAGTAGAGAGAGTAAAATAAGAGAGAGAATTATGTAGAGGAGACTCTTCTCTACATATTTCTTACTCTTACTTTACTTTTTCTCCACTTCAACTATTTTATAAACGAGTGCGAAAAAGAAGCGAGTCGCTTATATTGGGACAGAAGGAGTACTCCCTAATCTATAAAAAAAAAGATACGCTTAAACTAAACAAGAGTTTTAAAAATTTATTTGACCTTATAAAAAAATAAGTGAAAGAAATTGCTAGAAATTAAATTTTATTTTTATATATTAATTTTATAATAAAATATAAATGAATAAGTTATACAGTGGAATGTAAAATTTTTCTAAAATGATAAAATGCGTATTTTATTTGTGGATTGAGGGAGTATATGTTAACTCGGACAACCTTTCCTTAATGAAAGTAGTAGGAGTCGTATAGATTAATTCTTAGGGCGTGTTCACCCTGTGTGATTTCCAAATCTAAAACATACAAGATTAGAATTCTGCTTCAGATTTGGAGGTCTATGGCCCACTGATAAGGGAAAAAAACCCTTATCGAGTGAAAAAGTTAAAGAAAGTCGCAGAGAAACCGCTCTCTATCGACAATCGAAAATTCTAAACGGAAAAACTAAATAAAGATAAAAGACAATAATTATGATTTCATTGATTGATTGCAAAAGATAACATTTACTACCTATATATAATAATCCTACTAGTATCCTAACTTAGTAAACAAGATAACAAATATATGGAAAAGATATGATAATATAATAATAGAGATATGGAAGATAATTCTGAAGATATACTCGTATAAACTCCCCCACGGTTGAAATCCACCTTGTCCTCAAGGTGGGAACCATGACACAACAAAAGGTGGAAACCACGACACAACAAAGAGCGCCGCAAACAGAAGCTTTGGCGGGCTATCCCTTCCTAGATCAAATGCAATAATAGAAAAGAATTTGTTCCAACCAAATGATTTTAAGAACGAGGTGCTCCTAGAACGCTTCATGAACTCCCTCCCGTATTTCCTAGTCAATTGGCCTTTTGCATCTCGGTTAGTTCTACACTTGTCAATTATGAAAGTGAGAAAGTCATCTAAGTCTATGTCAACATCATATTCTTGACCAGCCTTATTGTTCTTTGGGAAGAATTTCAGCATAGGGTAACTACTTACTCCATACTTCTCTGCAAGATCCTTGTAATTATCAGCATTAAGATTCGCGATCACCAACCGGATTGAGTGTTGTCGCGACTTTTTCGTAAGTAGGCGCAAGAGTTTTGCAATGACCACCCCCGGGTGCGGAAAACTCAAAAAGGACATCTTTTTCTAATCAAGTACGATCTCATTGAAGTTTCCAGAATTAAGAACCACAACGCTTGAAGGAACTGCAGTTGTTTTGACATTTGTACATCCTTCATTGTTCACAAATTCAGCAAGGGCTTGAACACTTCGCTCTCCTTCACCATATTTGCTGCAAACACCTTTGTGCTCATCGTAGTCAACCTTCGCGATCAATACGGAGTTCGCCTCCTTAAAACTGACACCAAGCTTTTCGTACTTCGGGGCAAGCTTATTAAAGTGTCCACACCAGGGAGCATAGAATTCGCCGGGAGCTCCTCGATCCTGGCCACCCTCACCTGCACCTTCTTGCAAGAGATGGAGATGCGAGGGGCGTCGGAAATTGTTGGCGTGAGGTCGGTTAGCAGCAGGCAGCGGCGCCGTCGGTGAGCAATGGTGAGTCAGTGGATTCCAGCAGGGCGAGCGCTGGGGAAGGTGCTGCTGCACAGCAATACGCTGTTCATAGGAATGGTATCCTTGGTGAGAACGAAGTGCCAGATTATCGCAACATGACGTCCGTCGAACTGCCTGTGGCTGCGGCAAGTCCCACGCTGTAGCCATCCGGTAGGGAATATTACCGAACTGCGACGGTGGGCGTGAAAACCCCATATACGAATCAGGGCTCCCGTCCGACTGTGTGTATGCAGGCGTATGGTATGAGGAGTGCGGCAGTTGGACACTGCCTGTGGTGTGAAAATGCGTTGCCGCAAATTTTGACAGCGTGTATGGATCTGTCACGGTGTTGTTGTTGTAGCCGGTGGACTTGTATGCAGTTAAGGTGGCTATGCGGCGGTGTACAATGGGGGTTCGTCGGGTAGGTCAGGTTCTGGGTGCAACCGAGGGAGCGTGGCTGCTGCCCTGCGCTCATGCTCAACCAATCGGGTCGCCAATCTGTCGAGCCAAGCGCGAATATACTCCAACGTTGCGGCTGTTGAATTCAGTTGCAAGTCGTCGGCTGCTTGCGACATCTCCCGCCATGAACGAAGATTGACTTCGGCCATGAGTTCGAGGATGAAAGCGGGGGAAAAACCCTTATCAAGTGAAAAAGATAAAGAAAGTCACAGAGAAACCGCGCTCTGTCGACAATCGGAAATTCTAAACGGAAAATTAATTAAAGATAAAAGACAATAATATGATTTCATTGATTGATTGCAAAAGATAACAATAACGCCTATATATAATAATCCTACTAATATCACATTGTTATATGGAAAAGGTATGATAATATAATAATAGAGACATGGGAGATATTTCCGAAGATATACTCATATCACCCACATATTTATATAACGTGACCTTAGTTTAGTTGGTCAGATTTGAGATAAAATATGGGCCTAATAGTTGCCACTATTTTGATTTGTGAATTACTTTTTCAAGTTGAAGGACAAATTTAGCCCTTGCCATAATTCACCCAAATTAATTGCGGGAAATTTTTTCATCTGGGCGCCCAATTTTTTCCCCAAAAAACAACTCGGGAGCAGACTCTAGGGTACAAACAATTCTATATTTCTCTCCTATTTTGGAGGCAGACGACTTCATAAACTAGCGTGAATCTCTCTCAACCGGTGTGCAGGTATCTTCGTGCAAACCAATAATGCACAACTTCGTTGTTTTGTGAGTGTGTTCTCCCATGAGGTTGTGTTGTGCGATGTGTTTACTGGTTTGTTTTGTTTCACTGATGTAGTCATCATGTCTCGATCGATTCGCGATGGGGGATCTGGTACTAGTGGTTTCTCTACACAGGGTAAGTTAATTGCTTTTGAATAGCCGTAATCCGTAGGTCGACAGTGATTGGGTTGAGTTTACAAACTTACTTTCCTACTTGGATTTTGTTTTGATCAGCAACTAGGGAGCACTGACGGGGCTAGGCCGAAGTACCAAAAGGGGGATCGTAGTTGTCGTATTTGGTCAGCAAGGGAGGAAGAGATCTTGGCATCCTCTTTGATGGAATTGGTTGCACGAGGATGGAAATCAGATAACGGTCCGCTGTGGCTATCTTGCGCGTATTGAAGAAAATCTGCGGAAGGAATTCCCAAATACTGACCTCAAGGGGACGCCTCACATTGTCTCCAGGATGTCTGCCTGGAAGAAAACTACAACAGTCTCCGAAAAATACTAGCTAGGTCTGGAGTAGGATTTAATTCAGACGGTGCTCATAAGAACAACTGCTCCGATGAGCAATGGGAACAGATTGTAGCGGTAACTTCTTTACATATTACTTTACCTCCAACCACACTACATTCCAACAGATACGTTTTGATTAAAAATACTTTACTGATACAAGAGTGTGTGCCTATATGTTCATCCATTCAACCATGTTTTACAGGCTGATCACGACCTGGAAGAAGAACTACAACAGTCTCCGAAAAATACTAGCTAGGACTGGAGTAGAATTTAGTTCAGACGGTGCTCATAAGATCGACTGCTCCGATGAGCAATGAGAACAGATTGTGGCGGTAACTTCTTTACATATTACTTTACCTCCAACCACACTACATTACAACTGATGCGTTTTGATTAAAAATACATTACTGATACAGGAATGTGTGCCTATATTTTCATCCATTCAACCATGTTTTACAGGCTGATCGCGATGCCAAATTTATGCGCAATAAATCATGGCCATTGTGGGAAATATGGACTGTAATCTTTGGTGCAGACCGTGTAAGTGGTGGCACCGCCGAGGAAATTGCTAATGGCGCAAGAGAAGTTCACATGCACAATGTCGCCCACAATGGTGACCCGTCAAACGACTACCATGTTAGCCTCGAGGATTAGTTCGATGAACCGATCATTCCTCCGGTAAGGACCCCTAATAATCAGCAAGATGAAAGCACCGGTCAAAATGAGCAGCCTTCGCCACCCAAAAGGAGCTTGTGAAAAAACGTAAAGCTGCTTCCAGTGATGCTGCTTTAATGGAGTTTCTCGCTAATTTGCATGCTGAAACAAATAAACGTCTAGAGGTGATATCGACCCGAATTGGTTATGAATTTGATCTGGGCCAGGCAAGACATGATGTTTTCGAGAAGCTTCGATGGGTGTCAGGGCTGACAATGGTCCAATGGTATCAATTGTGTAACATACTAGCTGATAAGCCACAGCGCTTGGAGGTTTTCATGGGCATGGCAGCGAAAGCCAAGCCGGGGTACGTCCTATGTCTTCTCGGGCAGGATCCCTAGCATACCCGAAGTTTATGGCCATTGGGGACTTGCTTCATTACATCTATTTTGAATATGTAAGCTAATATAGAATATTGGGTATTTTTGTCGAACCTCTATGGTAGGTGTTAAGCTTGTCCCTCTTGGTGTGTAATTTCCTATTTCCTTATGCTACTAATGGTGCATTCACTTGCATCTGGACTGGTTGTTTCTATGGTTAGTACTCTATGGAATTAGTCGTAATATTGTGAATTATGGAATTTGCTTTTGGGGTCAATTTTTGCCTTCAAATCTCTAGCATTGTTTGTATGATTTTGATCGACAATGGCTCTCGGCTCTCGGGCAATACAAGAAGAATGCGGTTGCCTTGAATCAATTCATAACCAATGGGCATGCTAAATCCAGTTACATTGTAGCCACGAAGAGCCATTTTAAAGTAAACAATAATCATAGATGCTTGAATAAAACATAACTGATCAAGTACTACATAATCATAGAGCTGCATCACAAACAACTACATAAAACAAAAGCGAAGTCTTTTTTTGTTTTGTCATTAGTAAGCAAAATTAAATATTTTAACTAGTTTTCGGACTCACGGGCGCTTCTTACTGCAAACTTGTACCTCACACGGGAGAACGACGCACCCTTCCAACGGGTGAAGACGACGCAACCGAGCTTCCAAGTGGGCTACCCCATGGGTGGTTTCCATCAGGCAAACGAGGCGTGGTGTTTTTTTTTGGGGAGAGGGGGGGCAATCGGCCTGAACTGGACAGCCTGTCTGATACCCCATCATGGTCGACAAAGAGCTTGCGCAGGACTTGTGTCTGAATAAAAAATTGGCGAATTGAATTCCTCCTCATCTTCCTCGAACGAAAGCTTCTCCGTTGTACTTGAAATGACTATTACTTGAGTCGGTGTCTCAACTTTTACATCGTCGATTCCGAACAAAGTTGCGAGCTCATTGAAGATCGGATCATTGTGATGGTAGTAGGCTCCCGCCAGTGGGAGCTCCTACTCAAACAAAAAAAACCATACTATCGTCAATATGATGCATTATACAAGAAGAAAGTACTTAAGAAATAGAGTTATCTTCAAGATCTTTGTCCAAACTTCGTCGCTCGCAACAACAACGTTGAATGACATCTCCCAGCGTGTTCCATTAACGGCCGTCACCTTCTTAAATGTTTGCTATCGTTCCTTCAAGAATCCCACTCGTTTTTTCATTTCTGCCTCGGTGAAGTCAGCACCCGTCTTAGCTTTGATTTCTTTTCTGGCTGTGAGCAAGAAGTAGATTGGTAACTCATCTAGAGTTCACATTGTCTCTTGCTTTAGGCGTATAAGAGTGGCTGCCAAGATTGAGTCGTTCTCCAGAGTCCACGACCCTTTGTACAGGAGCATTGGCTGGAGTGGTACATTCATAGCCATAATATGAAGAAATGCTATTTGACTATTGTTCATGCAAGATGGTGTTCCACCACACGGTGCTAATTATATAAATGGGTTTATGATTAATCGTGATGGACATTTAACAACCCTTAGTTAAAGCCATCCATACCTCCTCAACCACTCCACATTAAATTTCTTTTGCAGCCTAAATCTGAAGAAATCAGCAAAAGTTGACAATTGATTATGGCAACATTAAATTGTGATGTGGTTGGTGGAGATTATTAATTGCGAATAAATTCCATATAAGCATATTGCATACTGAGGAGTACCATGATTGAGGCTTAGCTCTAGCAAACTCATCACCATGGCTGCGAACTAACCACACAATGAGGATGAGTATGTTGTTACCTTCGACTTAGCATTTCGTGGGTACAGAAATTTACAATAATCATACGGAGATGACCTTTATTTTTTTTGCTTTGTAGGGCGGACAACCATGATCGACGTTGGAACCCTCGATTATTCAAGCAATTCTACGCGGTTCAAAGTGCAAACAGTCTGGTATATATTTCATACTATCTCTCAATCAAATATAAAATGAGCTTGTGATTTGTTCGTAGTGGGTTGGATTCATTTTGTCTTTTAATTTGCATAAGCAATTGTCGTCGAAGTGGGTAACACGCTATGGTGATTTGATCCCCGAAAAATGTACCCCAGAGATGCCGAACGGTGTGCAGTGGCATGTACAAATTAAGAAGAAACATTGTGGTTTGTAATTTGGGAATGGATGGTCTGACTTTGTTTATAAAATTCATCTTTCGAATGGGGACTTTATGAATATCATCTACATCGGCGACGGTGTGTTTTACTTCGACCGCTACAACTTCGTGTCTGGATGCATCCCTAACGGTGACCTTGAACGTGAGTTAGTATATCTTGTTGAGAACAAACTTAGTCATTTTTTTCATATTGTCATTTCAACAATGTCACAGATAGAGATTCATTTGTGGACTTCGATCCTAAAGTAGACATTGCCTCAGCTGATGAGAAATGGTTCTTATCCGATCAGGGAGATGACTCTGTCGACGGTTCGGAACCAGCCATTGAATTAAGCACTAGCGTTCCTCTCCCATCCTTCGGTCTCACAATCACGAGGACACTGACTGAGCATTACCTTGTGAGTCTAACTATTGAATTACTGAAAATTCTATTATCATATGCAATGTATTCATACTGTTCAATGTCCCGAACAGGCAATACCAAACGAATTTTGGTTAGCCCACATAGCCAAGGATGGATCACAATTCAGAGCTGCTTTCATTGTACACTATCGAACATGGGATATGCTTGTAACTAAGTAAAACGAGAAGTACTTTGTGCACGGTGGCCGGTTCAGTTTTCTCTGAGACAACGATATCGACGTTGGTGTCCGTTGTGTGTTCCAAATCGTGGATACTGCTAAGCTCTATTTCCGTGTTAGTTTCTAATATTTAGTTCGCTGGTTTCGTGCACAAGTAACCTAACTTTTGTCTTCTATATTAGCGTGTTCGTTATGCTGCGTAGTTAACATTAATTCGTCATAACTATTTTGCATAAGTTCGAAACCTTCATCAAAGTTGTCAGCATCTTTATTCTACTGCAACGGTGATGAGTGAAATGAAGTTATGTAGGTAATCCAACTACTTTTGTGGATTAATCTTTATTAAAAATTAAAATTAAAATTAACTCCTATATGAAGGAAGAAATTACAAATAAACTCCTATACTATAGAAAGGAGAAAATTACAACTGATGTCATGAGGGCTCGAACTCGGCAATTCATACAATATTGTTTAAGCTCCTTGCTGCTAGGACAAAAGCTCTGGACTACTATTGTGGAGTAATCATATGCATTGTATTTGATTGCAAACTTGAGCATAAAAGCAATAACACAAAATGCACAAAAGTCGCAATAATTTAGTTTGCAAAACAAACTGAGCATCAAAGTATCATAAACTTAAAGCACCATGTCTACACAAGTCGACAAAAATCACTCAATCACCCACAAAACGACTACCATGTGTACAACAAACCATTTGTGTTAATGTAGCTGATACTAAACCACCCACAATCCCGAATATTCACCATACATAACATCATTACATAACCTTCCCAATTAGAAAGCCAAGCAACACCAATACAGTGGCCATGAAACCCAACACTACGAGAGTCATGAAGTCGGAATGTGTTTTGTTCAAACCGCATACGATGCAAAATATATCCTTCTTAGCATTCACACATGATTCACGTGAGCTGGGTACCGCTCCAGAGGTTGCAGTGGACTCATTCTGGTCCACATATTTTCGAGAGCCAGTGAAGTTACTTTGCTCGTCACCCCAAATGAACGAACCCGGGTGTTGTCCATAATAAGGGCACTTATAGTAGTACCTTCCTGGATGCATTGCAGACTTCCCGGCGCAGCGAAGATCCATCTTTCCTTTGTCACAGGAGCAGTCAGGGATCTCATCCATCGCCGCTGATCTCTGATACATCCAACTGAAATCAACAACAAACTAAGAAATATCCTATTAAATCAACAAAATAACACAGAACACAGTGCAAAATGTTGTTCGATTGCAATTAACTAAAGTCAGTTAGCCACACAGCCACATAACGAAGTCTGCTTTGAAAACAAAACCAAATCAAAGTTCATCTGTTAAGCCACATATGTTGCGCGAGTTTCTCGCGTGTTTGAGTCCATTCTGTTGAAGGCTCCACGGTATCCACAAATTCCGCGACACCATTGTCGTCATCAAGATTCACACTATAATTGTCACCATCTAATTCAACTTCAACTGGTTCTATTGCCATCTCACGACGGAAGAAGTTATGGAGTAAAAAACAGGCCATTATCAGACGGATTTGCGTTTTGATTGGATAAAAGGATGCACTTCGAAGGATCCCCCACCGCATCTTAAGTACGTCGAACGCTCTCTCAATGACATTCCCTGCTTTCGTATGGCGCATATTGAAGATCTCTATGGCATTTTGTGGTGACTCGGTGCCCGGACCCCATTCTTTAAGATGGTATCGTACACCTCTGAAAGGTGTCAAAAACCATTCACTATTCGCGTACCTGTTATCACACAAATAATAGTACCCTGCAAAGTAAACAGACTAATCAATTAGTTTGTATAAATGTCACAATGTTTAGATAGATACAGAACGATTTCGTACGGAGTGGTACAAAAAATAACCTTTCGGGACCTTCAAGCCGTTAACACGTGACACGACTTCCCTCAAAACTCGAGAGTTGCCCGCTGATCCCTCTCATCCAGGTAAGACATAGACAAATTCCATGTTCCTATCACAAACAACAAGTGTATTTGTTGATATTTGCCCCTTCTTAGAACGAAATCACGGTTTATCTGTATTACTAACTATGACATTAATGTGCGTACTGTCCAAAGCAACAAGGCAACCCTGCATCAATCGGGACATGTAAGTTGATAAGAGGCTGCATATATTTTAAATATTTCAATGGATGAACAACTACACTATTTTGTGGTTTGAAATATTACCTTAAACCATTTCCACTGATTATCATTGCATTCATCAATGACTGGAGTCAGTTTGACTAGCAAAACATCATGCAAGTTCAGAACAACACCTAACACTTTGTGCATATACATGGAAATGGCGGCTCCAGATCTCCAAAATTCTTAACTGACACACCGATTCTTCTTATGGTATGCAAGGACACCGACGAATATAGCAACTTGTTCTTCCACCCCTACAAATTGACCCACACGCAACCCACCATGCTCTTTTAAAAGGTAGCACAAGCGTCCAAAGGTGTTACGATCCATCTGCATAGTTGAAATACAATAAGCATTTGTGAAATGAAGTAGACGATCCAAGTGTCTCTGTTGTGAAGGTGCCCTACCGACCAAACTATGGTTTTTCACCAAATCAAGAATTCTACGCCTCGACTGACGACTACGAGTGTTCAGATACCTACGAACAAGAATGGTTGACTCTGTACGATAATTGTCAGTATGTCTTCTAGTAGCATACATACCCAATCATAATTAACAGTAGGATTCGTCATCTGATTTGTAGAAAACAGTTAACAAAAGTTCTTTTGGTGAAACAAAATTTAACCATTTTTTCTGGTTCACATTGCAGCCAAACAATGACTGCTATGCATAAAGGAGTCTTGGTATTAATCCACACACAAAATTGTTTGGCCAGACACTCAAAATAACTAATAATCAGCACAGTTGCCACGATTTTGCAATTTGTAAGACATATACAACACAGTGCGATGATGGAATCAAATGGACTGACCTTGACGATTTGCTAGAGATAGGTCAGCTCTGAGCTGCGGAGTTCTGAGTTCAGATCGAATCACCGGATGTAGTGAGGTAGTCAGCTGGTGCAGAGTTTAGTCAGATTCATATGTACATCCAACAATAATACTAAAAGTGCCACCAATGGCCATCGCCCTAATATGAAAGGCGAATGGTGGAACACAGATCGCCGGTTTGGAGGAGAGAACTTACACCAGTGAATTGCAGCCCAAATTTGTGAATCACTTCTCCCAGCTCGTCGCCGATTTGAACTATTTTCGTCGCCACTGCTCAATGGTAGGAGTGAATTTTACAGATCCCTAATTTCGTTGAATGCAGTATGTAAGAGGAGGCGCATTTTGAAAAGTGAATGGCAAATGTGGAGTTTTAGCATCATTTCTTGGTGGTACTTCCAATGCAGATATGAAGTCTTATGAGCTCACGAAGAAATGAAATCTAATTTAATTAGCATGAATAGTGCGGGCTTGGCAATAAATCTTGGGTTATGGAGATTGCACATAGACAGACCAAGCAGTCATAATTTATCAGATTAACCCAATATCTTGCCATTTCGGCAATGGTGAACACGCCCTTATATTTACATATATTTCAAAAATGAAAGTATTGTTATAAATGAATTCTTATATTTATTTGTGGATCAGGGAGGGAGCGAGTATATATTATTATGTGTGTGTGGTTATATATAAGAGTAATTTTATGAACGGTAGTAATTATCATAGTATTTCTATATAGAGAATACTAAGTAACTTTTATTAAATTAAAAAGCGTGGTCGAATGGTACGAGATTCGTCTATTTTTAAATAGATAAATGGTCAAGATCAACCATTGATACTGTCTTCGGTTATGCAATAACTTTAAATAACTTTTCGTTAATTATTATTGATATAGGGACCCACGAATTCTGAAATTATTTGAATTATATAAAATAATATGCTAAATCGCCGTAGCGTACATGAAATATTACTAACCCCCAACATACAGAGAACGTGCGTATAAATTTGGACATATATGGATTTCATGCTAAAATAATTTATCCTTATATGGACAATGCATGAATCAGCTTCCCGAAACCAATTCACTGTATTGCCCTCCATAAATACTAGTACAAGTGTACAACTATGTAGTATATAATATAATTAGTAGACAGAAAACTCTAGCATTCTCATAAAACATCTACTCGGACAAAAGACTAAGTCACAATATTCAAATTTGTGATTTGAAACTAATTGCCCATAATCTTTCTTCTTTTTTTTTTTTTTTTTTATATTTTAATTTGGTGCATCCAGTAAAATTAATCACATATATATTTATAGAAATTTCCTCACCATTCTTCTCTTTTACTAGCATATTTTTTATCTACATCTTTTTTTTTACCGTTAAACACGTACTCTATTTTTCAAAAAATAAAATTATTTTTTTACAGACAAAGGAAATATTTCTTCCATTCAATTAAATTGAGTCGTATTTTTTTTGAGACATTCCAAGAAAATTGAGTCATTTCATTTTCTAATGAAAAATAAAATATTTAATCACGCTTACTTTATTTTCTTCTATTTTATTTTATTTTCATTTAATGTATTTACATATTTTTTCTTAATCTTGTTAATTTAACTAGGAATTTGGGACGAGTGGAATATTACTTATGCTTTATCTAATAAAATAAAATAAATTTTTATATTAAGGAGCAGTCGGGGATCTGGTACAACTGTATCCCCAAATATTTCCTATTTAATTATATATGGAGACATACTTCACACTAACACCGAATTGGTGCAGTGGTAGCCAACCGCTAGTAGGAGGGATCCAGGATTGATTCCCAGAAGCTACGG
>JAOWBI010000035.1:3428085-3441767 GCA_028566235.1 Salvia elegans | reverse complement strand
AACTATTTTATATTATTTTTCTAAAACGAGTGCGAAAAAGAAGCGAGTCTAATAACTTGGGACGGAGGGAGTACTATTTATAGGTTGAAGAAGATCATAGGATTTTCATGCTACTCACTCAAATGCAACAAGATGGGGGGGACGGTGGCAGTTACCGGCAACAAGATGACGAGTACGACGTGGCTATATCGCCGGACTCGGACACAACAATGTTGATGAGTCTCGTTCTCGTATTTCGTCTAGCACGGCAGAAGTGAGGACATGCCTCTTTCCCCTCCACCCGCTAAAAGCATAGAAATCTGATATTTTTGTTAAACATTAAAAGAAGGTCCCGGTGGTAATTCCAAGTCCTAATGATCCTCTCTCTCAAGAAGAGACATCGGCGTTTCATGCATATTGTAACTATTGTCCGAAAGTCTACAAATTTGGGAGCGGTGGGGGATATGACACCCTCCGTCGTCATTTCACTACAAAGCATCCGGTAAAATGTGGCACTGCCGCTACCCAAACCTAACTAACCTTCCCTCCCGGTGGCTCAGGTTCGTCTCAATCAGGTGCTCCTCTTTTTAAATATGATCCTAAAAATGTTGCTGAAGTTTTGACTAGATTGGCTGCAATGAAGCATTTTCCTTTTAATGTTTTTGATGACAAAAAGTATGAGGTTACTATGCAAAGTGCTTTTAACGTAGATGTCAAAAAAATAAGTCAAATGACCGTTCAACGATCTACCGTTCGACAATGTTTGTAGAAAAAAGGTGAGTTATCATATTATTTACTCAACTTGGGACACAAAGTGGACATTTGCTTAGATGTATAGACTGATTGTTTTAATAGACATTCATTCTTACATGGGCATTACGGTTCATTTTGTGGACAATAGTTAGACTTTGAACAAGCGTTTGATTGGTTTTAGAGAATTTCCCACATCACACACTGTACCCGAAATTGCTTCTTTGATTATTTTTTTTGAATAAATTTCAATCTTGCAATACGATACTTGTTGTTGTAATGCAACTGCTAACACTGCAAGTATTAATGAGTTGATTGCGGCTTGTTCTCCGGTTATTAATGGTAAGTATTTTCATCAAAGATGCGTGTGTCATATTTTGAATTTATGTGTACAAGATGCGCTTGAATTATGACAAAAGCATGTTAGTCCTATTAGAACTGCAGTTAGATTGATCCATCAAAACTCGCCTATTGGCAAAGCTTGGAAAAAGTATTGTCATCAAAAGAATGTAAGGTATACGGATTTTATCATGGATGTGTCTCATAGATGGAATTCGACATATGGTTGTCTGAATTCTACTTTAGGGCATAAAGATGAATTGTGTGATTTTTTTAGAACTCATCTCGTTTCTGAGTTGTATCTGTCACATAGTTGTTGGGAACAAAGCATGAGTTTATTTAGATTGTTCAAAAATTTCAAAAATTCGACTGTTGAATTATCGAGTATTTATTATTGCACTGTTGTTCGTGTTTTAGAGCATTGCATGTATATATGATATATCACTTTGTTTTAAAACAACTATGGAAAATGCTTCTTCTCCTCCTGAATTGATGTGTGTTTTATATTATATGATTGACAAATGGCTTAAGTATTCCGACGGTGTTTTTGATTGCAAAGGTCTTGGATCCGAAATGGAAATTATCCGATACCTCCAGGATTTTAGACTTTTATTATAACAATTTGAGTTCTATTGATCTTGGTCCACTTCAAGCATTGCAAAAAGATACCAATGACCAATTGGGAGTAAACCTAACCGAAACATTTCAAATAAACCTCCCGAACCGGTCATTGTCCAATAAACCTTCGAGTATAACTTGCGTGCTCTCTAAACCGAATATGAAACCAAGTATAACAGTACCCACCAAGTCAGA
Source organism: Salvia elegans (assembly GCA_028566235.1). Lineage (NCBI taxonomy): Eukaryota > Viridiplantae > Streptophyta > Magnoliopsida > Lamiales > Lamiaceae > Salvia > Salvia elegans. The sequence goes on along the minus strand of JAOWBI010000035.1, from coordinate 3,439,886 downwards.
AGACTTACTCCTCCTCAACAACTAATTTTTGGCTTCGCATTTCAATATGATTACTATGACCCGGACACGCAATCCCAATTAGCCGACCTATACAGCTAAAGCATTGTGGAAGGTCGACCTCAGGTATGGTAAGTGAGTTAGATTTATATTTCATTTCACTTTTTTTCTTTAGTGATGAAGGTCCTACTGCCACCCAAATTGACGTCCTCGATTGGTGGGGAACACATGAGAAAGATTTTCTCATACTTGCAACAACGGCCAAGGAGATTTTTTCGGTTCCGGCTTCCATTGTTGCCGTTGAGTCCACTTTCAGTGTTGGATCACGTGTGTTGGATAAAACATGAAGTAGACTCTGCGTGAGAAATATGGAAGTTGTGATGTTACTTGATGATTGGACCAAAGCTGACGTCAGAGAACAAGAACCTGATTGGGATACTCGTGTGGAGGAAGAAGGTGAAGAATACACTGAGGATGAAGCGTAGGCCAACCGTCAACCGCCGGTCAAGCCAAATAGGTAAGCAAGGTAAGAGAACTACGTGTGCTTTGATTCCCCAATGCTAATGAGCATTGAGAATACGTAGATACCTCAACTTAAATTTTAAATTTAGATTGAGCTCAAGTCCTTTTTCCTTTATTTCTTTTTTTGTTTCATTTGTTTCAACTTTAAAAATATGCAAATACAATTAAATATGCAAATAATTGTATTTGTATATACTCTAGTCGGTGAATGAGACTTCTCTATAAGACTAAATCGGGGAAACTTTTGACAATTTTATCATAATTGTTGATTGTTAGACTAAACTCTACATTTAAGGTTGAATTGCTAAAGGTGTCTTTAATTTAGTTATGTAGAAACATCTCCGCCGACCAAGTATATATACTTATAAATTTATTGTTCAAAACTTCAAGTCATTTTTTGTAATTTGTAAATAGCTTCGTTGTAGTCTCGTTGTATTAAATTTATTCTTTAAGACTTCAAGTCTTTTGTGAACTGTGATTGAATTCGAACCACCGGTTTTGGCCGAAAACTGGCGGTTTTTTTGAACCGGAACCGCCTAAACCCTTGACGAGCCGGTTCAGGTTCAACATTTTTTTGAACCGTGTGCATACTTATATGAGAGTGTTTCAGTTGAGAAGTATCTTAAAATGAGAACTTATTAGTCGGAAGTAAGTTAAATACTCCCTCCGTACCAACTAAGTTGGTACAAAACTTCTGGGCATACAGATTAAGAAATTGTGTTGAATAGATTAAATGAAAGTAATATAATATAGGAAAGGGAAAACAATAGGAGAGATAAGGAGAGATTGAAGTAGATGATGAAATAAAATAAGAGCGATTAGATTTTTTATTTTTTGTCAAAGAGGAAATGACTCAACTTTGTTAGAACGTCCCAAAAGAGAATACGGCTCAACTTAGTTGAGACGGATTATATATCAAATGAAACGAAGGCGAACAGGATCGTTCCCGCAACTCTGTTGTTCATCTTGTATCTGTTTAGCCGACTCCACTAAATGCTTGTTCCAGTTATCCATCTCAATCAGTTGAAGCGTTGCTATCTCTCCAATTTCTTGGGGAATCTCACTTAGATTCGGACATCGAAGAAGCACCAAGCAATTGAGCCTAGGAAAATGACTACTCTCCGTCTCCCAAACCTTCAAATTGGATTGGCTAATCAGCAAAAACCTCAGCTCACAGAATCCACCTTCACTCGTCTCCCATTCCGTGCCATTGCAGGCGAAGTCCCTCAGCTTAAGCACTTGGAGATAAGGCAACGAATCCACAATGTTCATGTGTCTCCAAGGAAGCTTCAGACCGCTCAAAGTCAACTTCTTCAAAGTCAGAGGCAGAGCGCGCAGAGTCAACTCTCCCGGATAAGGTAAACTGTGGTGCATCTTCAGCTTCAGATTCTCCAACAATTTCAGGCAGCCAATGTTTTTCAGCTGCTCCACATACGTTACACTGTAAACACGAGACTGCTCCTCATTTCTAATCTCTGCGTGGAGATACTCCCCCCGAGTGTAATAAAGGCTTAGTTTCTTCAAATTCGGAATCATCTGCAGAATCTCCGGTCTGCAGCTGAAATTTACTGCTAGCGAAAGCGTTTGCAGATTTTGCAAAGCCGACGTCGCTCCCTTTTGAAACAGCCGAAGACCGGAACAGAACACGAGATGCCTTAACTGCGGCATGCCCCAAATCTCAGCGGGCAGCCGCTGCGGCATTCTCCATATCTCTACAGAATTTCCCTTGTATTTCCTCGGACCAATTATCAATGTCTGGAGATTCTGAAGGTTAGATATTACTGCCGGAATCTTGAAGGCGTAGTCGAAAGCAAGGTATCTCAAATGGAACAGCTCAAATAGCTCATCCGGTAGAGAATTGAGATATGAGTTATCATTCTTGTGGAAGCACTCATAAGCATTGATCAAATCCAAAATCCTCAGCAGTCGAAAATATCGCACGGAGCATTTTCTTCCCCTCTGGCTGTTCTCCAAACAAATTATAGTTCGGACGGTGTAGCCTTGGAGGGAATCTAGGTTGGAATGGACGACACTCACGCGGCGTGGGAATGGAATCTTCGTTTGTGCATGTGTAAGCCCGCCAAACTGCAGAAGAAAATTCTCTTGGCGGGCTTTTCTGATGCACATCTCCCTTAGGAGATCATGGATGCTGAAACTTTTGATTCCGCCGTTAGACTTCCTTTCAGTGACAAGAACTAGACTTCTGTTGACGAGATCTTCAAGATACTCTTCCGCTGTTTGTTCCAAGCTCTTGGAGCGCTTTGGTTTTAGAAATCCTTCAGCGACCCATAGCTTGATGACTTTTGAGGCGCGCATCTCATAGTATTCGGGGAAACATGCCATGTACAGGAAACACGGCTTCAGATGATGAGGCAAGTGAGCGTAGCTCAGAGATAGTATCTTATCAAACTGCTCATCGTTCTCAGAGATGACGGAATTCACATTTGTAGCGATCGTCTTCCACCCAGATCTCGTCTGGTCGAGTACAAGAAGTCCGGAAATCACCACAATAGCAAGTGGGAGGCCTCTGCAGCTCCTAGCAATCATCTTTCCTGCAAAGGCCAATTTATCAGGACAAGAAGCTTGGTTGAAGACTTTATGCTTCAGAAAATCCCAACTCTGATCTTCATCCATCAAATGCATATGATGGATGTGGGTGCAAGTGTCCACATAGGTAGCCACATCCAGTAACCTCGTGGTTAGTATGATCCGACTTCCATTTCTGTCGTCAGGAAACATCATCCTCAACTCATCCCACGCCCCTCTACTCCACACATCATCCAGCACAATAAGGAATCTCCGACACTTGAGCTTCCGAAACACGTGGTGCTGCTTCATCGAGTCTCTCTGCGCCTCAAGTTCGGGCGCTTCCATCGATGCTAAAAGGCCCGAGGCAATTTCTTGGACGCTGTAATCTTGCGATACTGTGACCCAAGCACGAATTTGGAAACGCTCCATCGTTAACGGATCGTCATACGCGTTTAGTGCGAGTGTAGTCTTGCCTATACCTCCCATGCCGACAATTGGGATGATCTCCAGCGGAGACGACGGCTCTCCCCACAGCCGACTCTTTATCTTCATCAACTCGCCGCCGAAGCCCACCATGGCGTCTTTGCGGCTCGGTGCAACCGTCGATGAAGAAGTAGCTAAGCTAGAGCCGCCGCCGACTGTGATTATGCTGTTCTTGATCACCATCAACTCTTCAGAAACTGACTCGACTTCTTTACCTACCTTTTTCAGCTCGACAAGATCGTGACAGCGGCGGATTTGGTCGTAATCATTGGCTTGTTCCGATTTCGAAGAAGATGATCCAACTTTGGACTTGAGCGATGCGTAGCGTGATTGGATCTGCTCCCATCTGCCTCGCAGCTGGTGTTTGAGCTTCGATCGGGCGGTCGAGTAATTGAGCAAAGCATCGGACAGGAGGAACTCGATTGTGTCTTCCGCAAGGTGTGTCGCATCCTTGATTCTTGCTTCCATGCTGCTGCTGGATTTGTCTGGAAAATCTTGGAGAAATTCTTGCATGAAAATTGTGTGTTTGTGGATGGATTTGAGTTGATCGATTACTTGAGGGGAAACGGAATCATGGCGATTGTTTGTGATTAGGTCTATAGTGTGTGCTAGTGAAACGAGAGCAGCATAAGCCATCACAAATGAAACTGAAAGGATGTGAAGATGGAGAGAGGAGAGAATCCACCTACATAAATCCTCTGGTCACTAATTCATTTCGTCCAAAGGGATAACTAAACTATTCCACTCAACATGTCCATGTTATTGAGTATCATGAGATTTTAAGAGGAACGGTTAGTTGAAACAAATAGAGAGAAAAAATATTTAAATATTTTAATGAGGAGAAAGGAGAAAGGAGAAAGATTTGTTTCTTAATATAGAAAGTGGACATTTGAGTGAGACAAAATAAAAAGAAAAAGTGAACATTTTAAGTGGGATCGAAAGGAGTATTACTCCTCCCTATCATAGTTATTGTCGTAAACGATTCTAACTAATAAGTAAAATATGTCAATTTTAGTGTCAAGGTTGTTTGATAATTCATCATCACCCAAGTAGAGCCCCTGACTGAATGCCGACAAAATAATAGGCGGCATCTTTAGTCTAAGATGATTGTATAAAGTAGACTGAGACAGTCACTAATTTTCTTATCAATGAAAGAAAGGATCATGGGACAAACTTTTGGAAATTTATGGATGAATACGTGATATATATATAATATATAGGGGTGTGTTATGGTCCTTACAGTATCTTATTGTAAAACACAGCACAAATCACAGCCCTTAGATCATTAGATAGGATGGCTGTGATTAGTTACATTATCATACTAAAAATCTAGCTGATGTACATTATTAGACTGGAAATTTACATTATTAGACTAAAATGCTACATTATTATCCGAGCTACATTATTAGACTAAAAATCTACATTATGATCATAATGTAGATTTTTAGTCTAATAATGTAGCTCGGATAATAATGTAGCATTTTAGTCTAATAATGTAAATTTCCAGTCTAATAATGTACATCAGCTAGATTTTTAGTATGATAATGTAACTAATCACAGCCATCCTATCTAATGATCTAAGGGCTGTGATTTGTGCTGTGTTTTACAATAAGATACTGTAAGGACCATAACACACCCCTATATATTATATATATATCACGTATTCATCCATAAATTTCCAAAAGTTTGTCCCATGATCCTTTCTTTCATTGATAAGAAAATTAGTGACTGTCTCAGTCTACTTTATACAATCATCTTAGACTAAAGATGCCGCCTATTATTTTGTCGGCATTCAGTCAGGGGCTCTACTTGGGTGATGATGAATTATCAAACAACCTTGACACTAAAATTGACATATTTTACTTATTAGTTAGAATCGTTTACGACAATAACTATGATAGGGAGGAGTAATACTCCTTTCGATCCCACTTAAAATGTTCACTTTTTCTTTTTATTTTGTCTCACTCAAATGTCCACTTTCTATATTAAGAAACAAATCTTTCTCCTTTCTCCTTTCTCCTCATTAAAATATTTAAATATTTTTTCTCTCTATTTGTTTCAACTAACCGTTCCTCTTAAAATCTCATGATACTCAATAACATGGACATGTTGAGTGGAATAGTTTAGTTATCCCTTTGGACGAAATGAATTAGTGACCAGAGGATTTATGTAGGTGGATTCTCTCCTCTCTCCATCTTCACATCCTTTCAGTTTCATTTGTGATGGCTTATGCTGCTCTCGTTTCACTAGCACACACTATAGACCTAATCACAAACAATCGCCATGATTCCGTTTCCCCTCAAGTAATCGATCAACTCAAATCCATCCACAAACACACAATTTTCATGCAAGAATTTCTCCAAGATTTTCCAGACAAATCCAGCAGCAGCATGGAAGCAAGAATCAAGGATGCGACACACCTTGCGGAAGACACAATCGAGTTCCTCCTGTCCGATGCTTTGCTCAATTACTCGACCGCCCGATCGAAGCTCAAACACCAGCTGCGAGGCAGATGGGAGCAGATCCAATCACGCTACGCATCGCTCAAGTCCAAAGTTGGATCATCTTCTTCGAAATCGGAACAAGCCAATGATTACGACCAAATCCGCCGCTGTCACGATCTTGTCGAGCTGAAAAAGGTAGGTAAAGAAGTCGAGTCAGTTTCTGAAGAGTTGATGGTGATCAAGAACAGCATAATCACAGTCGGCGGCGGCTCTAGCTTAGCTACTTCTTCATCGACGGTTGCACCGAGCCGCAAAGACGCCATGGTGGGCTTCGGCGGCGAGTTGATGAAGATAAAGAGTCGGCTGTGGGGAGAGCCGTCGTCTCCGCTGGAGATCATCCCAATTGTCGGCATGGGAGGTATAGGCAAGACTACACTCGCACTAAACGCGTATGACGATCCGTTAACGATGGAGCGTTTCCAAATTCGTGCTTGGGTCACAGTATCGCAAGATTACAGCGTCCAAGAAATTGCCTCGGGCCTTTTAGCATCGATGGAAGCGCCCGAACTTGAGGCGCAGAGAGACTCGATGAAGCAGCACCACGTGTTTCGGAAGCTCAAGTGTCGGAGATTCCTTATTGTGCTGGATGATGTGTGGAGTAGAGGGGCGTGGGATGAGTTGAGGATGATGTTTCCTGACGACAGAAATGGAAGTCGGATCATACTAACCACGAGGTTACTGGATGTGGCTACCTATGTGGACACTTGCACCCACATCCATCATATGCATTTGATGGATGAAGATCAGAGTTGGGATTTTCTGAAGCATAAAGTCTTCAACCAAGCTTCTTGTCCTGATAAATTGGCCTTTGCAGGAAAGATGATTGCTAGGAGCTGCAGAGGCCTCCCACTTGCTATTGTGGTGATTTCCGGACTTCTTGTACTCGACCAGACGAGATCTGGGTGGAAGACGATCGCTACAAATGTGAATTCCGTCATCTCTGAGAACGATGAGCAGTTTGATAAGATACTATCTCTGAGCTACGCTCACTTGCCTCATCATCTGAAGCCGTGTTTCCTGTACATGGCATGTTTCCCCGAATACTATGAGATGCGCGCCTCAAAAGTCATCAAGCTATGGGTCGCTGAAGGATTTCTAAAACCAAAGCGCTCCAAGAGCTTGGAACAAACAGCGGAAGAGTATCTTGAAGATCTCGTCAACAGAAGTCTAGTTCTTGTCACTGAAAGGAAGTCTAACGGCGGAATCAAAAGTTTCAGCATCCATGATCTCCTAAGGGAGATGTGCATCAGAAAAGCCCGCCAAGAGAATTTTCTTCTGCAGTTTGGCGGGCTTACACATGCACAAACGAAGATTCCATTCCCACGCCGCGTGAGTGTCGTCCATTCCAACCTAGATTCCCTCCAAGGCTACACCGTCCGAACTATAATTTGTTTGGAGAACAGCCAGAGGGGAAGAAAATGCTCCGTGCGATATTTTCGACTGCTGAGGATTTTGGATTTGATCAATGCTTATGAGTGCTTCCACAAGAATGATAACTCATATCTCAATTCTCTACCGGATGAGCTATTTGAGCTGTTCCATTTGAGATACCTTGCTTTCGACTACGCCTTCAAGATTCCGGCAGTAATATCTAACCTTCAGAATCTCCAGACATTGATAATTGGTCCGAGGAAATACAAGGGAAATTCTGTAGAGATATGGAGAATGCCGCAGCGGCTGCCCGCTGAGATTTGGGGCATGCCGCAGTTAAGGCATCTCGTGTTCTGTTCCGGTCTTCGGCTGTTTCAAAAGGGAGCGACGTCGGCTTTGCAAAATCTGCAAACGCTTTCGCTAGCAGTAAATTTCAGCTGCAGACCGGAGATTCTGCAGATGATTCCGAATTTGAAGAAACTAAGCCTTTATTACACTCGGGGGGAGTATCTCCACGCAGAGATTAGAAATGAGGAGCAGTCTCGTGTTTACAGTGTAACGTATGTGGAGCAGCTGAAAAACATTGGCTGCCTGAAATTGTTGGAGAATCTGAAGCTGAAGATGCACCACAGTTTACCTTATCCGGGAGAGTTGACTCTGCGCGCTCTGCCTCTGACTTTGAAGAAGTTGACTTTGAGCGGTCTGAAGCTTCCTTGGAGACACATGAACATTGTGGATTCGTTGCCTTATCTCCAAGTGCTTAAGCTGAGGGACTTCGCCTGCAATGGCACGGAATGGGAGACGAGTGAAGGTGGATTCTGTGAGCTGAGGTTTTTGCTGATTAGCCAATCCAATTTGAAGGTTTGGGAGACGGAGAGTAGTCATTTTCCTAGGCTCAATTGCTTGGTGCTTCTTCGATGTCCGAATCTAAGTGAGATTCCCCAAGAAATTGGAGAGATAGCAACGCTTCAACTGATTGAGATGGATAACTGGAACAAGCATTTAGTGGAGTCGGCTAAACAGATACAAGATGAACAACAGAGTTGCGGGAACGATCCTGTTCGCCTTCGTTTCATTTGATATATAATCCGTCTCAACTAAGTTGAGCCGTATTCTCTTTTGGGACGTTCTAACAAAGTTGAGTCATTTCCTCTTTGACAAAAAATAAAAAATCTAATCGCTCTTATTTTATTTCATCATCTACTTCAATCTCTCCTTATCTCTCCTATTGTTTTCCCTTTCCTATATTATATTACTTTCATTTAATCTATTCAACACAATTTCTTAATCTGTATGCCCAGAAGTTTTGTACCAACTTAGTTGGTACGGAGGGAGTATTTAACTTACTTCCGACTAATAAGTTCTCATTTTAAGATACTTCTCAACTGAAACACTCTCATATAAGTATGCACACGGTTCAAAAAAATGTTGAACCTGAACCGGCTCGTCAAGGGTTTAGGCGGTTCCGGTTCAAAAAAACCGCCAGTTTTCGGCCAAAACCGGTGGTTCGAATTCAATCACAGTTCACAAAAGACTTGAAGTCTTAAAGAATAAATTTAATACAACGAGACTACAACGAAGCTATTTACAAATTACAAAAAATGACTTGAAGTTTTGAACAATAAATTTATAAGTATATATACTTGGTCGGCGGAGATGTTTCTACATAACTAAATTAAAGACACCTTTAGCAATTCAACCTTAAATGTAGAGTTTAGTCTAACAATCAACAATTATGATAAAATTGTCAAAAGTTTCCCCGATTTAGTCTTATAGAGAAGTCTCATTCACCGACTAGAGTATATACAAATACAATTATTTGCATATTTAATTGTATTTGCATATTTTTAAAGTTGAAACAAATGAAACAAAAAAAGAAATAAAGGAAAAAGGACTTGAGCTCAATCTAAATTTAAAATTTAAGTTGAGGTATCTACGTATTCTCAATGCTCATTAGCATTGGGGAATCAAAGCACACGTAGTTCTCTTACCTTGCTTACCTATTTGGCTTGACCGGCGGTTGACGGTTGGCCTACGCTTCATCCTCAGTGTATTCTTCACCTTCTTCCTCCACACGAGTATCCCAATCAGGTTCTTGTTCTCTGACGTCAGCTTTGGTCCAATCATCAAGTAACATCACAACTTCCATATTTCTCACGCAGAGTCTACTTCATGTTTTATCCAACACACGTGATCCAACACTGAAAGTGGACTCAACGGCAACAATGGAAGCCGGAACCGAAAAAATCTCCTTGGCCGTTGTTGCAAGTATGAGAAAATCTTTCTCATGTGTTCCCCACCAATCGAGGACGTCAATTTGGGTGGCAGTAGGACCTTCATCACTAAAGAAAAAAAGTGAAATGAAATATAAATCTAACTCACTTACCATACCTGAGGTCGACCTTCCACAATGCTTTAGCTGTATAGGTCGGCTAATTGGGATTGCGTGTCCGGGTCATAGTAATCATATTGAAATGCGAAGCCAAAAATTAGTTGTTGAGGAGGAGTAAGTCTTCTGACTTGGTGGGTACTGTTATACTTGGTTTCATATTCGGTTTAGAGAGCACGCAAGTTATACTCGAAGGTTTATTGGACAATGACCGGTTCGGGAGGTTTATTTGAAATGTTTCGGTTAGGTTTACTCCCAATTGGTCATTGGTATCTTTTTGCAATGCTTGAAGTGGACCAAGATCAATAGAACTCAAATTGTTATAATAAAAGTCTAAAATCCTGGAGGTATCGGATAATTTCCATTTCGGATCCAAGACCTTTGCAATCAAAAACACCGTCGGAATACTTAAGCCATTTGTCAATCATATAATATAAAACACACATCAATTCAGGAGGAGAAGAAGCATTTTCCATAGTTGTTTTAAAACAAAGTGATATATCATATATACATGCAATGCTCTAAAACACGAACAACAGTGCAATAATAAATACTCGATAATTCAACAGTCGAATTTTTGAAATTTTTGAACAATCTAAATAAACTCATGCTTTGTTCCCAACAACTATGTGACAGATACAACTCAGAAACGAGATGAGTTCTAAAAAAATCACACAATTCATCTTTATGCCCTAAAGTAGAATTCAGACAACCATATGTCGAATTCCATCTATGAGACACATCCATGATAAAATCCGTATACCTTACATTCTTTTGATGACAATACTTTTTCCAAGCTTTGCCAATAGGCGAGTTTTGATGGATCAATCTAACTGCAGTTCTAATAGGACTAACATGCTTTTGTCATAATTCAAGCGCATCTTGTACACATAAATTCAAAATATGACACACGCATCTTTGATGAAAATACTTACCATTAATAACCGGAGAACAAGCCGCAATCAACTCATTAATACTTGCAGTGTTAGCAGTTGCATTACAACAACAAGTATCGTATTGCAAGATTGAAATTTATTCAAAAAAAATAATCAAAGAAGCAATTTCGGGTACAGTGTGTGATGTGGGAAATTCTCTAAAACCAATCAAACGCTTGTTCAAAGTCTAACTATTGTCCACAAAATGAACCGTAATGCCCATGTAAGAATGAATGTCTATTAAAACAATCAGTCTATACATCTAAGCAAATGTCCACTTTGTGTCCCAAGTTGAGTAAATAATATGATAACTCACCTTTTTTCTACAAACATTGTCGAACGGTAGATCGTTGAACGGTCATTTGACTTATTTTTTTGACATCTACGTTAAAAGCACTTTGCATAGTAACCTCATACTTTTTGTCATCAAAAACATTAAAAGGAAAATGCTTCATTGCAGCCAATCTAGTCAAAACTTCAGCAACATTTTTAGGATCATATTTAAAAAGAGGAGCACCTGATTGAGACGAACCTGAGCCACCGGGAGGGAAGGTTAGTTAGGTTTGGGTAGCGGCAGTGCCACATTTTACCGGATGCTTTGTAGTGAAATGACGACGGAGGGTGTCATATCCCCCACCGCTCCCAAATTTGTAGACTTTCGGACAATAGTTACAATATGCATGAAACGCCGATGTCTCTTCTTGAGAGAGAGGATCATTAGGACTTGGAATTACCACCGGGACCTTCTTTTAATGTTTAACAAAAATATCAGATTTCTATGCTTTTAGCGGGTGGAGGGGAAAGAGGCATGTCCTCACTTCTGCCGTGCTAGACGAAATACGAGAACGAGACTCATCAACATTGTTGTGTCCGAGTCCGGCGATATAGCCACGTCGTACTCGTCATCTTGTTGCCGGTAACTGCCACCGTCCCCCCCATCTTGTTGCATTTGAGTGAGTAGCATGAAAATCCTATGATCTTCTTCAACCTATAAATAGTACTCCCTCCGTCCCAAGTTATTAGACTCGCTTCTTTTTCGCACTCGTTTTAGAAAAATAATATAAAATAGTT
>JAOWBI010000035.1:3136937-3155459 GCA_028566235.1 Salvia elegans | reverse complement strand
TTTTTTTTTTTTTTTTTTTTTTTTTTTTTTTTTTCTTTTAAATCCAGGTTCGACTGGACGTTCCAAAGAAAAATTTAAGAAATTGAAAAATTTGAAAATTAAATAAATAAAATCAAATTAATAAATTATTACATCAGAACTGTTAACTCAATTAGTATTAACGCATCATATATCAAATTTTAATATATTTTATAATGTCATTTAGTGGAACTAAGAACTCTAATATTTTATAAAGAAAAAGATAAAATATGAATCATTTAACTTAAACTATTAGATAGTAGAGTTAGAAACATGTAATTATTTTTTTGATCGAGGTTCGATTGTAACATTCCAAAAATTAAGAATCAAGAAATTAAATGTCTGAGCAAAAAAATATTTATTGAAATCTACTCTCGAAGATAATATAATGGATCAGATACATGTATTTGTAATATACTTAGAGAATTTTAAGTTGGAAAGAAACACTACAAGGAATTGATCATATCGTTTGTAATTTGTATGTGATGAAAATGATGTAAATAACTTTTTTTTATTGTTAAGCAAATTGGATTAAGAGAGAATTTGTTAATGGAGAATTATAATTAGAGAAGAAGAAAGTGAAATTTGTTGATGGAGGAATATAATTAGGAAAGAAGTACGCCAAACCTGAAAGACAAACTATGCGACATATCCTCATCCCATGCATGCTCCTACCAGTATGATGCAACGGCCTGGGAATGAGGAGGATCATATCCCGGGACTCACAGACCCCGAATGGGGCTAGCCCCAAGCCAGACATCATCCCAGATAGGGGTGAGCAAAAAAACCGAAAACCGAATATCCGAACCGAACCAAACTGGAAATTTAAAATTCGGTTCGGTTTTTTTGGTTATTCAGTTCGGTTTGGTTTTGAAATTTTGAAAATTTTGGTTTTTCGGTTCAGTTCGGTTTAGTTTTAAAAAATAACTGAAAAACCAAAAAACCGAATTATATATTATATTATATATATAATACTTAAAACTCTAACCCTTATTCTCTTCTTCACCGCCCGCCTCTTTCTCCCAAATCTAAAACCTCATACTCAAAGTCCATCGGTCGCCATTCTTCTCCACCCGTCGCCTGCGACTCCGCCTCCGCCTCCGCTCTCTAGCCGTGCTCCGGAGTCCAGCCTGACGCTGCGCCCCTCCACCAAACTCCCCTCTACTCCAGCGGTGCTCCAGATTGCAGCCCGACGCCGACGCCGCTCCACCCCAGTCTCCACGCTGGCGCCCTCCAACTGACGACTCGTCGCCCTCCTGCCATCCAGCAGTCGCCTCGTCCCTCAGCCATCAGCTATCCACACTGAAGAAGGTAAAATCTCCTACTCACTCGGCTCATATCACTGGTACCCTAACTTTGATTTTGAGTTGGATTTTGATGCACTGGTACCCTATCATTTGGAAATATCAAAACTCATTAACTTGATTTATTAGAAGTGTAATCATTGTAAATGACATTAAAAGGTTCGAAGTATAATTGATTGTTGTAATTTATGCTTTGTAGTTTGTTAGATGGTGAAATTAAGTGTTAATTTTTAATAACTGAGTGAAACGTATTGGAAGATACCATTGATGTTATAATTTTCTCCAATTTACAATTTAATGTTATAATTTTCTAAATCTTTTTCTTGTAGATGTTGAAAAATGAAAGTGAAACGGTAGGAGATAGCATTGTCATTGAAGTTACTTCCCGGGTGGATGACAAAGGAGATGAAAAAAGGAGAAAAACTATTGACTAAAGATTTGGCCAAAGTTCTTCTAGTGATACTTGGAACTTTGATCAAGAAAAGATTGAGAAGGCTTTAGCTTTTATGCTAATTGTTGATGAGTTGCCTTTTGAGTTTGTTGAAGGGAAGTGTTTTCAACACTTTGTTTCTAAGATATGCCCTCGTTTTAAGATTCCATCTAGAAAGAAACTTTGCAAGATAGAGCATGGTATTCGAAACTTTGGAAGATGAAGAGTGAACACTTATTAGTATGTAATTTTATTTTGGTTGACATTGATGTCGTGGCTTAAATATTTACATTTTGTTGGTTGATGGATGTTAATCATGTTAGGGTTATATAATTTTTTTTTTCAGTTTTTCCTTATAATTTCGGTTTTTCGGTTTTTGGTTGAAATTCCAAACAATTTTGGTTTTTCGGTTTAATTCGGGTTTTTAAGTTTGGTTTTCGGTTTTTCGGTTACAGTTTTAGCCTAAATTCAGCTTTTCGGGTTCGGTTCGGTTTGGGCGAAAAACCAAACCGAAACTCGAATGCACACCCCTAATTCCAGAAGCTGATCTTCCCCTCACCTAAGGACCAACGAATATAATCATGCATGAATGACCAAATACGACGCAAACGACGCCAAGTAGGACTATCATGTGACGAACAATGAGATGTATGCAAATGGCAAGGGAGGGATACTATATTTCTGGTCATGAACTGGGCCCAAAGAGAATCCTGAGGAGAAGTCTCCACCAAAGCTTGAACCCAAAAGCCACTGTTACTTCCCTGAACCGGCGAATGCCCAAACCACCCTCATCAACCGGTAGGCAGATCTGTCTCCATGAAATCCAGTGCAGCTTCCTCTTTTCCCCCACCATACCCCAGAAATATCTAGCCAAGATCCGCTCCAACTCATCCAGAAAACCAAGTAGAGGGTTCATAACCTGTAGGATGTGCAGGGGGGATGACAGCTAACGTGCTCTTAATCGGAGCAAGGCGACCTCCAAAAACGAGGTGGTGGTGGGACCAACTATGTGTCCTGTCCATCATCTTTTGCCTAAGGAGCAATAGGTGGTCTGTTCTCCTCGCCCCTCGAAATATCAGCATTCCCAAGTATGTGAAGGGCATTAACCCTCTCTGAAATCCTTCAACCTCCTCCATTGTGTCAGCAAACTCCATGTACTCGTCCACCAAGTAGAAATGAGTCTTCCTATTGTTCACCATTTGACTTGACACGGCTATGTAGTGGTTCAGACATCCCACCAACTTCTCCACCGCCTCTCTATGAGCTCTCGAGAAAATGATAATGTCATCCGCATAGGAGAGATGAGTAATAACTGGTGCTTTCCTGCGGCATCTTTATACCATCTCACTATCCCCCTTGATTAGTCTATCCAGACATCTCGAGAGGTCCTCTGCCGCCAGCACAAAGAGAGAAGGCGATAGCAGGTTCCCTTGCCTCAACCCCCTGTAAGAATGGAAAAAACCTGCCGGACCACCGTTCACCAAGACAGAGAACCAGCACGACGAGATGCATCTACCAATCATAACCACCGTTCACCAAGACAGAGAATCCCATCTTCTCAAGGACCTTCAACAAGAAAGGCCACTGCACTCTGTCATACTCCTTCGCCATGTCTAGCTTGAAAGCCAGATTGGGCGACCTCCCTCTGCCTGAAAGCTCCTTTCCCAAGTCATGAATCAGCTCCTGAGCGAGTAAGGCACTATCACTAAGAATGCGGCCCTTGAAGAATATACTTTGATTCGGCGTGATGACAAGAGGGAGCAAAGGTGCTAGTGTCGATGCTAAGATCTTTGTTATGATCTTGCTTGTAACATTGCAGAGGCTGATCGGTCGGTAGTCCCCCCACGTGACTGGATTTGGTTTCTTTGGTATAAGAATGATCATGGTCGTCGTGAAGCTCCGAGGCATGAACGCCCCACTGAAGAAGTCCCCAACATCTGCAATCACATCACTCCCCACAATGTCCCAGCAGTGCTGAAAGAACAACGAAGTGAACCCATCCGGTCTGGACACACTATCTCCACTGATACCAAACACCGCATCCCTAACCTCCTCCTCCTGCGGCACCGAGCACAGGGCATCCTGGTCCACCGAATCTAGCAGGCTGTAAATAAGAGTTAGATCTGGCTGCGCAAGGTCCCCAACATCAGATGTCAGGAGCTGCTGGAAGAAGGCGGCTGCCGAATCCCTGATCTTGGTCTCCTCAGTCAGTACCTGCCCCCCTGCCTCAATCGTATGTATCCTCGACTTCACTCTCTTCTGTCTGACCCAACCATGGAAGAACTTAGAGTTCCTCTCTCCATGTGCTGCCCATCTAACCGCCGCCTTTTGCCTCCAATAGTCTTCCACCATCTTGGTCGTGACAATGAGCTCTGCGGAGGCTCTACTAAGGTCAGCTCTATGTGCTGGTGTCGGGGCGCTATCATATAAGATCTGGGCTTCTAGGACTGTCTCCTCTGCATTCTTTAGGTTCTGGAGGATGTTGCCAAACAACGCTCTGTTCCAGACCTTTAGAAATTTCTTAATCCTAATAAGCTTGAGTTGAAGGTTCATCATGCCATTATATCCTGTCTCTGCGTCCCAGACTGTGGCGATCTCGCTTCTGAAGGTCTCGTGCCTCACCCACATGTTCTGAAATCTGAAAGCCGGGCTCGTGGTCTGGACAGAAAACTGGCATCTCACCAGCAGCGGGGCATGGTCAGAGTTAAATCTCGTCAAATGTGTCACCCGGGTCATCGCGAAAACCGATGTCCAGTGCTCCCAAATCAGGATGCGATCGAACCTCTCCCAAAGACCAGGCCTATGCCACGTAAAGATCGGCCCATCAAATCCCGGGTCTATCAACTGGCAGTCTGCAATAGCATCCGCAAACTCCATCATGTCTCTGTGTCTACCTGTATCATTCCCCCGTCTCTCCTTATTGGTCAGGAAGATGTTGAAGTATCCTCCCACTAGCCATGGCCTGCCCTCCACGGCCAGGGAGATGTCCCCTAACTTCTCCCAAATAGCCTGTCCTGTCTCCCTCAAGTGCCACCCATAAACTATGGTGATGTAGATCGGGAAAGGGAAAACTGCGGCAGAGACCTTAACATGTAGGGCTTGCCTCGAGTCGTCAACCACTTCCACTTTCCAATACTCATGAGCTAGGATCCAAATATGTCCACTCTCATTGGCTCCTGCAAATCGAAGCCCCTGGAAGTTCCTCCCCACTGCCAGCGCTAACCTCTATGGCTCAATCATTGCGGCAAATAAAATCTTGTGTTCCCGAATCAAATATTTCAGGTGCCTCTAGGTGTAGGCATTCGTCATACCCTGAGCGTTCCACACTAGGAACTGGCTCGTCATGAGGAAACAAATCAGGCAGTCCGCGAGGTAGAAACCCTTGCTTTCTTCAACGGTGCTTCAATCGCAGGGCGGCAATCCCCATTGCTGGCGATCTCCATAGACGAGCTCCCACTGCTGGCAGTTGTATTCTGTGCACCCTTTACTGTCCTTGCCTCGTGAATGATCCGTGCATCCGTGGTCCCGACATGCTGAATCATAGCCAGAGATGACTCTTCCTCATCGAGGTCGTCCTCCAAGATATCAAATCTATTGCTGTGAACTGTTAGGTCCATATATCCCTCTAAGTCCCCCATCCGTCTCTCTCTAAAGTTGGGTGAGAGGGATCTCGTCCTGCTCTGTGTCCCCCCCCCATCGGTCTCAAACTCAGAACTCCCATGCTCTGACATGGCGCGACCCTCAGCCTCCTGCAGCCTCCTCAATCTTCTGTTCTCTCTGTATTTAGCCCTGCTTGCCGGGCTTTTCTCTTCTTCCATTTGCCCATTTCAGTTGGGCGCTGATCGGTCATTCCCGAGTTTGGAACCAACACGGGCTCCCTGATCTGTAAGTTGCCGCTGGGGATGTGGTCAACTCGGCCTACCGCGTTCTGTGCCCTTATCCTCTGTAGTTCGTTGCCCATGTCCTCAAACCTTGTAGCCTGCTTCCCCTTATCCTGATCTTGCTCAGATTCCCTCGTGTATGTCCCTTTCTTGCCCACTCGGTTCCACCCCGAGTCCAACTCCGTCTCTCTCCGAATCTCCACCTGTTTCCCCCGGGGCTGACCCCCTTGCTCTCCCCTCTTCTCATTCTGTCTGCAGGGCTGGTCTGGTGAAGTCCTTTTTCGGCTCCTCTGAGTGACCCACATGCTTGCAGGCTGAACAGTATTGTGGGATCTTATCCCACTTTACCTGCAAAACCACATCCTTTCCCCTAATCCGAAGCATGTACTTCTCTGGAGCAGGCTTCGATATATCTATCTCAATGCAAATGCGTGCATATGACAAACATGCTAGTGTGGCAGTGTTATGATCAATCTGAATGGGCTCACCAAACAATTTACCAATGGAAAATAACATAGATTCTTCAAAGAATGAATGGGTAATGCATGTAAATTATACCAAACAACAGCTATGGGAGTTTCAAAGAAAAGATTAAAATTAGGGGTCCACTTAAACATTCTCATCGGATGATGCTCAACAAACCACACATTGTTATTATTAGCCCCACACAAAACACATAATCATCAATCTCAGATAAGGCGATGAGGACATGCTTAACATTAATGAAATTCCAATTAAGCGTACCTTTCAATTTGAAATTAGAAAGGGCCTTGCGGATCAAGTTGGGGGGCTGGGATGGAGTGTCAAAACTTTCCAATCAGGGCAAGTCCCATGCAACCTGCAAGCTCAATATTGTCAGTATCTGGAATATATTGACAAGGTATACCTTCTTCTTCACTCCGTGAGCCACGCTGCCTAAGTTTGGAAGCATCGAGGATTTTTGGGCCACCCACGGCTTGTCCCTTTTTCAGCACATCGGCTAATGTAGTCGGGGCTGACTGCCCTCCTTATATCTGATTCTGAATATCCTTGTATCCTCCATTAGCAAGCTCATTCTTCCCTGCCTCATGGCTGTTTCGGGGACTAGAAGCGGGAGCACTCTTAGAGGAGGAAGTCTCGTTCATTACGGTGTCTTGGTGGGTGGATGGGCTTTGGTTATGGGTTTTGGAAAGGTCTCGGCTAAGGTGAGGGAGGCGGTATTTGTATTTGGGTATGGTGTCGGGGTAGATAGGTTAGTCATGCGCCTGGCCTTGATTGAAAGAGTTGTGGATCTAGCTTTGTATGGCGAGGCACAGTATATGTTGAAAGAATGAGAGGAGGGATGGGATTTCCGAGAGGATAGGTCAGGCGGTGTTGTTTCAGTAAGGTCATCTTTGTTCCTGTTTTTGGCTTGAAAGGATTGTAAAATTTGCTCAAGGGTAGTTGGTTTTAGTTGGACAGAAAAGGTACCTTCTCCAAGGGACCCCGTGTATTACCGAGTTGCCACGAGACTCCAAATTGCTAACTATTGCACTTAGTCCGGATTGGGTATCAGTTGCCTCTTCAATATCAATTGCCAACGGCTCAAGTTGTAACGAATGGGATTCAGCCCGGTCAAGAGATCCAGCCGCATCAAAAAAGCAGTTTCCCGTTCATTGGCCTGATGTATTCCGGTTGAAGAGGTTGACCATAGTCAACACTTTACCAGATTTAGCTTCATCAAGAGAATCTGATGCAAGTTGTCGTTACATAGATCATATGAAGGGATTATGCGGGTAGTTTTAAGTCATGGTTTGCTTGCGGCTCAAGAAAAACGCAAGTGTAGGAGTTATGCTTCAATTGAGCTCCAGATGAGACTACCGAAGCATGAGATTTTTGGGCTAATTTGGAATGGAGGGTTGACCCCTACCATCTCAGTGTTCATTTTGAGGCTATTGTTTGGTAGGTTGCCGGTGGATGAGAAGTTGCAGAGGCGGGGGATTGAGTTAGCGTCTAGATGTCAGTGTTGTCGGTCTCCTTCTGTTGAGTCTTTCATTCACGTCTTTCTTTCGAGTCAGTCGGTGATTTCTGTGTGGAAGTATTTCGATACCTGGTTTCCTTCCTTGCACACACCGATTCACATAAGCACTAATATTGCACTTAGACTAGGTCACTGGCGGAGGTCCTCGTCCCCGAGGGCTCCCGCCACGCATATTAGTTTTCTTGTTCCTTGTTTGATCGTTTGGCTCCTTTGGACGGAGAGGAACGGCTGTAAGAATCGCGGTCGCCCTTTCCGCCACTCTCATGTTATTTAGCAGGTCACTCATCACCTACATATGTTTGTGCTGGCCGACACGATCACCCCGCTTCATTGGAGGGGATGCTCGCCGTCGGTTGATTTCATGCCTTCTTCTCCCAGACAGCGTGTTCTGCGTTCGCTTATGGTGCTTTGGCACATCCCTGATGCCCCTTGGGTGAAGCTGAAAACCGATGGAGCCTTCTCCACATCGACATTAGAAGCGGGAGGGAGAGGATTGGTTCGTGGTTCTGACGGAGGTCTTCTGCGGGCCTTCTGTTATCCGGTTGCTGCATCTTCGAGCTTTGAGGCGGAGCTTTTAGCTCTTATCCGGGGATTGGAGATGGCTATGGAGTTGTCTACACACATTTGGATTGAGCTGGACTCAGCGGCTCTGGTTACCTTGCTGTCATCTGGACAGCTTGGCTCTGCGGATCTCAGACGTCATATGGCTTCGATCCGGAGTATGACTTCCCAGCGGCAGGTTCGATTCTCACACATCTACAGAGAAGGAAACCGTGCTGCCGACTTTCTGGCAAGCAGGGGGGTCCAGACCCCTGCTCTGACATATTATGATTCAGTCTCTGCGCCCCGATATCTGAAGGCGCGTTAGGATGGACCAACTGGGATATACCAACTTCCATTTTCGACGCAGAGATGTGGATTGATCTTGTTTTCATGGTAGTTTCATTATTTCATATTTGTTTTTTCTTTTGTTTATTTAGTTTCTAGTTTACCTTTGATAGCATGGAGGATCCTGACTTGTGGGACCTCCGGTTTACTTTCTTATGTTCTTATTTTGGACCCTAGTCACTTTTGGGCTAGGATCATATTTTGGAACGTTATATTTTGATCTTATTCACGGGTTGGGGGTCTGCCTAAACCTCCGCCCACACTGGGTGTTTTTGAAAAAAAAAAGAATATAATTAGGAAAGAAATGAGGCGACGAATGAAATAATTGGTTTAGAAATGTAATTAGATGAGCTAGGCGTTAATTTATCTCATTATGACATTCCATAATTAAAAAGAAGACATGGTTTTATATACTCTAAGGGTAAAATAGTATATATGCAAAACATATATTTAATAAAAAATCAAATATAGTGTAAAATTACTATTTAAACGCCATTATGGCAATGCCATTATGTCTCAAAATCATTTTCCTAAAATCAAATCTTTCCCTAACTTGATCTTAAATCTTGGTCACTAACTAACCTAGGCATATCCCACTTATTAAATTAGCCCTAAGAGTTGTTAAGGAAATAAATTCTTCTTAGTTTGACCAGTTAAATCGCAAACGGACCCCTATTCAACCGATTCAAATTTTAAACTCAAACCAATTAAACCGTCTTAACTTTTAATCGCATGCACCAAAAGTTCAATTATTTGTTTATTTCATCAATTAATTAATTAGTTCAACCATTGTTGGATTATTTAAATAAATACGAAAATACTCCCCACGTTAAGGGAGGTGCTTCATTTTCACTCATTTTGGAAAAATGATACTCTCTTCGTCCTACAATAGGAGTCACATTTGGTGCGGGCACATGTTTTAAGAAATATATAGAATATTGGGTTAGAAAAGTTAGTGGAATGTGAGATCCACTTTTTATATTGATTTTATAATAGAATGTGATTGAAGTGAGTTAATGCAATGTGAGACCTACTTACCATTTACGGTAGAAGTGAAATATGACTCTTAGGGGATGGATGGTAGCCTGCCCACTAATTTTCATGGTTTTGTAGATAGTGGGCTTTTCCTAAATACATGGACAGTTGTGTATGTTGTTTGGTTCAAAAAAAAAAAATAGTAAAGCCCAATGTGTGTTGTTTGGTTGAATGGGAAAAACCTTGAAAACAATTAAAACATGACTAAATTAACCTTGTTTTGGCTGATAATCACCAATCGGCTCCTCACTCCTAAAACGACCAAAATTATGGCGGTAAACAGCATTACACCTTCCCCGCCCACATCAGCTTTGGTGGATTACCGCCCTTAAATAGGATTTAGGGTCTTGATTATTGTAATCACGGTGCGTCTAACACACACTCAACACCGACGACCATACAACACGTCGGCGCACGACGGAAACAGCTACGACAAGGTCAATGCGTGTTCTGCACTCCGTTCTCATCTATTTCTCATTTTATTCCTATTTGTATGATTTGTTCAAAAGAAATATAAATGAATCTAGTGGTGTGGTTGACGTGATGTGTAATGCTGCAGATACGTCTTCAAAGGGAAAGGCGAAGGTTACGTACAAATGGTTGTTTTTATTTTGCGAATTACATATACAACGTAGAAGTGTGTAATGTGCGATTGTTTTTATTTTGTCGTTTGCCTTTGGTTGTAGGTGGCAGAGTTGGTGATCCTTCTAGGCTTGTTAAGCCCGAGCGTACGAGGCGTTCTTGGTCGAAGCGTGAGGAAGAGGTTCTGATCATGGCAGTACACGACATTGTTGCAGGTGGCTGGAGGGCAGACAACGACTTCCGCCCTGGTCACTCGACTATGATCTACCAGGTGCTGAAATGGGAGAACCTTAATACCCAACTGAAAGTTGCACCGCACATGAACTCCAAGATCAGAACCTGGAAGCGAGATTACCACTCAATATCTCTCATCCTTAATCGTAGTGGAATCGGGTTCAACTCAGAAGGTGGACACAGAATTGAGTGTAACGACGAACAATGGGCTCAAATTATGAAGGTATGCTTGTGTGAGCTTCATCCCATTACACCCGTGATGTTATGTAAACTTTAAATTAATATCCAGGCTGACAAGCATGCAAAAAATATACGGTACAAAGCATGGTCGTACTACGAAGATTGACAGATTATCTTTGAGAAGGATTGAACAACTGGTGGCCTTGCTGAGGATGTGTCCGGGGCTGATGAAGTTCTCCACGCCCCCGACGCATCCATAGCCGATGAATCATAGTCCACTATGAGTCCATACCACCCCGATGCAATCCGTAAGCGCAAGCCCGAAGAAGTGATGGAGTCGATGTTGGAGGCGATGACAACTACCGCCATTCCTCTCACAGTCGTTCAACATCTCCATCTCGGTCGTAGAAACTGCCGACGAGAAAGCCTGCAGGAGCACTGTCTGTCTTTGGAACATAAGAAAGTTAAACATATGCATGTTGTATTATGTGTCTTTGTATGTATGTTAAATGCACCATTCATATGTCTGATCATCTATGATATAAGTTTTTTTCTTTGTTTTTCTTACACTTCTCACTAAGAAGGTCGTTATCAAACTCAGGTATCCCACCGTTCGAGTTCACAATCTACTATTGCCTCGTCGAGCACCGCGACTTCATGGTAAGAAACGTATTTGTTGTAGCCTTACGCGAAATGTTCAACTTTTATTTTCCGCTTTTCCATTTCTAAAATATTGAACATAACCTTCATTCCCCTTGTCAACCGTTTCCGGAAGGCTGGATGGAAACGTATGATGCAACATTGCCAGTGTTTTGCCGCGCATCCCCAATCACGCCCAATGGTGTGTGGAGATTGCCAATCAAGGTAACCGTTGGGGTCTCGGACATGGGTGGCGTTGGTTCGCCCATTTTGCGTGTTTCTAACAAAGGGACTTACTAACATTCACCTACGAAGGGGATGGAGTTTTCATGGTTCGAAGATTTAACTACTCACTGGCTTTCCCGTTCCCAGAACATGATGGTATACGACTAGTATCTTTTGTTATTAGCAAATGGAACAACAAAACCAAGAAAACCTGAAAATATTTTTTTTTTATGTTATGTAGCTTTTGATATGCCACTCTCGCCGGTCGAGGGTGTGCACGGAGACCTAGCTGATTATGACTGGGGTCTCGGGCCGTAGGACAATGTAGCGTATATGAATGTCGGCAGTCTCATTGACGGCGTTAACAATGAAACGCTACCCTCCCTGGTGTTCAGTGATCAGTATGAAGGAGATGACGACCTCAACACCGACCAGCCACCGGTGGCTGATATAGCGGTTAAGCCCGATGACAGCACAACTAACATCCAGACGTTAGGAGACAACAAAGAAACCAAAAGCACCGGTCGAGCTCTGGATCTTGAGCTCAAACTGAGCGTAGCCCGCTCTACCCGGTCTACCTCTGCGAAGCTAGTCGGCCCAACTTTCTCGAAGAAAATGACAGCCACAAACATCACACACACTATGGTAAGCAGACGCAGATGTCCCAACATGAACATATCGTGTTGTTCGTTATTGTGACGAACTATATGGTAATGCTTTTGTATGGATTGTGTAGAGCATTCCTAAGTGTTTCTGGGAAAAATACATGAAGATCAATAAGCCGAAGTGTACGTTCAAGTTCGAGGTCAGAGTTGCTATTTGGGATGTGATCGTCTCCATAGCAAGTGGGAGGAAGCGGGTTTCAGGCGGATGACATGAGTTTGTCAAGTCAAATGATATCCAAGTTGGAAATATGTTAGTTTTCAGTTGGTGCCGAAGTGCAAATCTCACTTCATTGTCACAACCAACCCATGAGTTCGTGTGTCAGCCTGTTATGTAGTTTGTTGACCGTAGTATGCATTATTTCCTTCTATGTCGCTTGTCTGTGTTTGATGTAGTTGTTTGAAGTAGTCGTCGGTGTATGTAATGTGGTATGGGGTCATATAAATATGAGCGTGATATGTAATTTTGCACCCGGTTACGTGCAGTGGTCTATGTATGACATATTATCGTTTTGTGTTAAACAACTCCTACAAAAAAATTAAAACCACCACGAGAGTGACAAAACAATATACGAATGTCATTGAACAATGTGTTCGTTCAATACACAGTATGAAAGGGTTTTAATACACGAATGACGTACTCAAACCAGGCGTGACATGTCGGACATCCCACACCGTTATACTAATCACCTACTGATTGTTCCACATGTAATTCGCCATATCAAGACGCTTCTGATTCCAACCGGGTGAAGCTTCAACTGTGTCGACGAACTGGACTTCGGAAGGTGGTTCTAGCTGTGTGCTTAGAGACTCTCCCTCTCCATCTTCGACGGGATCAACCTGCATCTCCCTCTTACATAAGTATGCAGTAGAAAACAACACATAATGAGATGGGTTTGCATCTCGATCGGGTAGAAACTAGCACTACACAATATACCCCACCATATCTTCAGAATGGGAAAAGCACACTCGATTATATTATGAGCCATTGTATGTCGCATGTTGTACAGCTCCTTGGGTGAGTTAGGTCTCTGATTGGTAGGCCCCCATTCCTTCAGATGGTAACGTACATCTTTAAAAGGTATTAGGAAACCTTCACTGTTGGCGTATCCGTTGTCACACAAGTAGTACAAACCTAAGTCAAACAGGGGTAAGTTGCAAAAGGTAGAATAACGATGACAAATGAGCCTTCACAAAGCAATAAACATGCTAAGCTATGGACCCCAATCACTGGTGGATACCTTTGGGAACTTTGAGACCGTTGGGTCGAGTTACAGCATCCCGAAGAACCCTTAAATCAGCTACACATCCCTCCCACCCAGGGAGTATGTACACAAACCGAAGAAACCTGTCGCATACAGCCAGTGTGTTCGTTGCGATTTCACCTTTCCTAGACCTGTATCGAGGAGCATCAGCTGTACTAACACGGACGTTAATGTATGTCTTGTCCAACACACCAAGGCACCCATGTGTTACATAATGAATTAAACACAACCACGATGATTAATGTTTATTTGATAATGATTTGTTTACCTGAAACCATTTCCATCTTGGGTCGTCACAGCTATCATCCACCAACGACGGTTCTATAAAGAGGGTTCTGTGCAGATGAATCACAGCGCGCATAACGTCATGCACGTAACGGATCGCCGTTTGCTTAGACCGAATGAAGTTGAACCCAACCACACGAGTTTTGGTGTTGGTGGGCAAGAGTGCCAAGGAACATTGCTATCTGGTCCTCCTCACGAACATACCTTTGGTCTACTAACTACACCTATCACGGAGTATGCGACACAAACGGCCAAAAGCATTGCGGTCCATCCGGAGGTTGTTGATGCAATCCACGTCAGTTAGCCTAGTAAGCCAGTTCATATGTGTCACTTGCGCTGGCATTTTGGTTGTCATGTTGTATGTGACACAAGTCTGATCATCCCGATTGTTGTTTGAATTGTCCACCATGTTGCGCACCATATTCAAAATAGTGAAGTAGTTTTATTGATGGTCACAGATAATGTCCTCGATCATCACTAATGCGGCTTCCACCTCCTTACGCTTCTTTGCCTGACCTCTTCCATCCTGCAAAACAGGGTGGTAGAACGCTGAGGGAGTATCTTGATGCAACCAAAAAGGAACTGGTTGTGCACAAAATTAAGAACTAAATGGGACCACATTGTGCAATCAGGGGATGAGTTACTACAAACACCAAACAAAACAGGATTTGGAAACAACACCAACACCGTATTTTAAAAACAACGCCAACACAAGACAAGACCATCGTTGGAAAAATATGAAAATTTGAGAGGACAATAGCATACTTACATACAAAGTACTCAGAGTACTCAACAAGTCGAACACTACCGTTGAGGTAGTATGAGGTAAAGAAATGCAAAAACCAAATATGATGTTAAGTAATGGGGATGAATCAAATTTGAGGAGATTTGAATTTGAGGTTCCGTCGGCTGCCGGCCGATGCACAAGAATCATATGGGCAACGTACTGGGTTGAGGAAACGAAATCAATTAATCAAGCCGACCAAATCGAGGTGACATAAATTAAGCAAACCCAATAGATCGAAACCAAAACTCAACAGATCGAAACGAAACTCATGAATCGAAGATTTCAAAATAACCTGAGTCGGATTTGAATTCCACTATGACCGCCGCTCTGAATTTGTAGAAAACCGGTGGTCCACACCATCAATCGGAGAAGTAGCACAGTGTAATTAGTGACCAAAGGGAGCAAATGTTGCTTCAATCGGAGAATCCCTAGGCTAAAAATGGACATATACAATGTTTTCAGCACAATCGTGAAAATCCCTCCCCTAATACCTCCTCAAGACCATGAATGTGTTGACAGGAATATATAGACAGTAGTATGTGTGGGGTGGAAACCCGAATGCTGTGTACCGGGTCAGTGGGTAGTTTTCAGAGCTACCAAACGCTGCAAAACATTTGTGTACAGTGGTGTTTCAATGCATTTCTAGCCTACCATCTACACCCTTATTGTGGGATGGACCGAAATTGCAAAATGTGACTCTTATTATGGGACGGAGAGAGTATGAAATAGTTAAAGTGGAGATAATGTAAAATAAGATAGAGAATAATATAGAGAAGAGAGATTTAAGTGTTTGAAAATAAAATCAAATAAAGATGACCATCAAACCGCCTAATCTTAGGATCAAATTGCTTAATCATAGAGTTAATATTTGAGTTGTGTTTTGCATTAAGATCAACTCTTGTTTTGATCAAAATCCTTCTGCAATATTCATACGTATATCATATCAAATCTCATTTTGTATCAATTGTCTCATTCTTGAAATAGCCTTGTGCCACAAGGTTGGGGTAACCTGAAAACACGATACGTTGTTGGAGAAGGGTCATATTCATGCTTGTGAATGGAGTCGGGTTACAGACAAAAATATGGCAAAAAACATGAATGAGAAGATTAAGTTTGTTGGATTTTTTATTGACCGTTGAGTGAAAGGGTATATGTGTTAGCTTGGAAGTGGTAATCCACTTACCAAGTTTGTAAGACTAAGAGCCATCAAAATATTGAACATCAAGTAGTGCATGCGTAGACTTCGATAAGGGAACCGTCGATGTGGAATGGAAGGTAGCTTCTGCCGAGACCAATTTATGCTGCAACAAAGGGATGGACGGGGCTAAAGCTGCGGAATATCATGGCTTCGAGGCAGAAGGGGCATTTTCTGAAGCACGGGAATCTGTAGAGGTCTGGATGGAACAAAGGGTTTGCACGTCTGCTGTATTGGTGGGGGTTGTTGGATGGTGTGAAATTATTTTCAACACGCAGGAAGTGTGTAGGGAACGATGGTAAATCACCAAAATGTTCAATAGCTCATAAACAAACCCGTCCTACGATAAAGAGGGGCAGCGATGAACCGGAGATTGTTTCCAAGGCTTGGTCGGTTCCTCTGTGGCGAGCATGGCGACATCAACATGGCTGGTTGGTGGGGTCTTTGTCATGAGAAAGTATTGGTCAGCTCGTGCAAGCCAACCGAGATCATCAGATTCATCAAACTTTGGAAACGTCATTAACGGTGACTCATGAGAAGCTCGAAACTCCAACAAAAAATCATCAAACTATGAATTCATCAAAGCCTCAAGTCGATCTGGCCTCTTTTGGAACTGTGACTTCATCTCTGATATAGCCTTCTCCAATCCAACCACTCGTGCAACTGTGGCATCTGTCCGATAATTGACCATCGTTCACTGCACCAAATTAATACATAGTGAAAGGCAAAATCATCAAATGTGTTTGATAATATGGATGCTTAAGAAATATATTAAACCATGAATATTGATTCTAAAATTTGGAAATAAATATGAAACTGAAATTGATCTAGAGAAGAAGGGGACGAACCCTAACTAAGAAAGGAACAATATCCTATCCTCATGGCAATTGCCAACGTAAACTAGTTGATCAATTGGATACATCTTCAACTGATCAAGAAGTACTTTCTCCGTCCTAAAAAATAGACAAACTTGTAAATGATACAGATTTAACGTGCAATTGGTAAAGTAAGAGAAAGATGAGAAAACATGAGAGAGGGAAAAAGTAGGGGAGGGAGTTTTAGTCGATTCTAGAGCCCACATTATAAATAATGTGTAGAATTATTATTTGTTGTAAACTTTCTATATTTTTGTGTACAACCCAAAATGATAAAACAATCTACTTTTGTTTAGGACGAATGGGGTATTATAGAGACAGAGAAGATTCCTAATCTTACTTGAAAAATAAAACAAAAACTACTAATCTAAATCAAAACTACTCTCTCCATCCCAAGGAAAATGACTCATTCCTTGGGTGGCACGAGATTTTATGCAGTTTTACTTTGTGTGTTAGATGTAGAGGATAAAATAAAAAAGAATAACAAAATTGGATCATCATTAGTGGGACAAACTAAAAAGGAAAGTGGATTTTCACAGGGACAGAGAGAATACTAAAGATAAACCTCTAGAAAAATAAAAATAAAAATAAAATAAAACAATAAATATACTAGAGATAATAGACACCCATAAAATTTATACACTTTTTTATTTAAAGTATAAATAAATGAAAATTTAAATGTAGCCCTCTCTCCCTCACGCCGTGATCCGTCGCCACCGTCTCTCCGGCATCTCCCAGCCATCGACTCCACCTTCCCCTGCTATATTCCCTCTTCTTCCATTTCTATCCCTCTGCTTTATCATACATTCAACTTTGATTTCAAAGTTTTGAGCTCTTAACACCCAAATTCATTTTCGATTAACCGTCTAATCGATTGAGTAATCTGTTTGTTCGGGCTAATTTTTCACGCTCCTCACCACAACTCTTATCCGCCTACTGTTTCCAGCACTTGCATTTTCTGATCGTCCTTGGTTTTGTGGTCGGGGGGCAGTCTTTGGTGATTGAGGATCCAGATGGTGATTTTGTTGTCACTGCATTTGATGCCAATTATTGACCGGATCTGTATTGCTCCTTTTCTTCTTCTTATATGTTTGCATTTCTTGTTTTCAGAATTTTCCATATTTGTATACAACTTGGACAGATTTGGGTAAACTGACTTAAATTGAAAAGTAGTGAGTAAAATGATAGACATATGATGATCACTGTAAAGTGCTAATGATCAAGTGATCAAGGCATATTAAACATTAACTGCTAGGCCTCTATGTTCTAGCAAAGTGGAAGTTTAAGATTACAATTCTTGCATATGACTATCCCTTTGAAATACTTAATTCAGTAGGTATACTGACTTCTCTTTAATCTGTGAACATAAACATTTGCAAACCAGGTTATTAACTGTATATGGAAACACCCCCTGATGCCAATGTGGTGTATTTGGCATGAGGTCAAGAAGAAATACTACTTGTTAAGGTGTCGCAAACATTTGGTGAGAAGATGTATGTAGATAAAGCCAAAAGCTTTGCTTATATTTATAGCCCCTGAGATCATATCAGAAAATCCATCTTCGCGGTTCCAACAATTTGATGGCTTCCCCAAACTATTTGAAAGAGCTGGAGCAAAGATTGCTGAGGCTTGTCACTTGCGCCAGTTTTCAGAACGAACATCTTATATATGTAATTCTTCACAAGGTATGCCTGTAATGAGGATTTTTCGAAGATGGAAAAGCAAAGAGTCGATCACGTTGTCAGATCTATATGTGGAATTTGGCACGTCTGTTACTCAATACACTCATCCAGAGAAGAATTGGATCGGGCCTTGCGACTTCTTGAACCTAAATGGTAGTGTCATCAACGTCTAGTTGCAGGGCTATGGAGCTGGATTACGTTAAGAAGCACTGCGTTAAAATCAACAAGCTGTTGATGACTCTCTGCCCTCTGTGCATACTTCTTGATATTAAAACTGTAGAGTCTTTAGTTCAAGATGGATCAAATATAAATTTAGGCTGCCCGAATGTGCAGGATGAAATTTCCAGTTTCTATGC
>JAOWBI010000035.1:2757915-2769439 GCA_028566235.1 Salvia elegans | reverse complement strand
AAAATGACTATTAACATAGAACGAATGGATTATAAGTAATTTACAGTTAATATTAATTTGATAATCAATGTTAAAAATTTCCACTGAAAGCTTCTTTTTAAGTACTCAAGTATTTTCAAGTTTCATGCACAGATTAAAACATATAAAGCTCACGCACTTGATCAAGACAAACAGGCAGCAGATCAAGAAGAATACGTTGGTTGTGCAACCTGAGAGACTCGGGCTTTCAATACCATAACCCACAATACTATTAACTAGTAAAGGGAAGTAAAGGTCGAATCCCATAGAGACAGAGGTGTGTCAAGTTGTGTTTGGGACATTTGGGAGGTTTTGGTTGCTGCCACGCTTTAAAGTGGGTTAAGTTTTAATTCTAAGGGTTTGGACTATTCAAGTCACGGGACTAAACTGATCAACTAAGCAAGACAAGTTTAAAGCAGAACATAACAAATTTATCACATAAGTAAGCGGGACCACAGAAAATAAACGACACACACAGAAAAGCTACTACGACGAATAGTAGACAGAGACGGTTACTCTAACTAACTACGGTCATCTTCTACGATCAACAAAAGGGTAAATTAGCGAAGCATCCATGGCAGATCCAAATAGAGTATTTAGCATAAACAAGGTAGAAAATAAATCTGAAACAAATCCATGCAATTCAGACGTAGAGAAAACAGATCAACTGAATACTACTCCAACTCCATGCAACCAACGTCTCAAACTTAGATCCAGACGTAAACAAGCAGATTCAAATATATCTAAAACATTTAACTCAAATCTAGACTATAAACAGAGATCGAACAGAATCAGACTCAGATAGAACAAACTCCACATCGGTAAACATTAGATCTGAACCAGCTCCAAATAAAAACTTCATTTCATAAACGACCGTCGACAATCTCAACCTAAACCCATAATTCCAAACTCAGATTCAGTGATAGAGCAACGAAACAGAATGCAACAAGAGTTAACTAAGAGAAAAACATCACAACAACGAAGATTCAGAAATTATCCCGAAAAGAGAAACTAAAAACAGAGCAACAATGTTTCAACTCCTCGGGAGTTTAGGAAAAACACAAACAGATGAAGGATTCTTCGAAGATTCAGCTCCCTTCATGAGGAAGAACAGAGGGATGTGGTGGTGGAACGTCAACTCCAGTGGTTGTTAACTTCCTTGCTCCATACTATCTACAGACTAAGTGTATATGAGAATGAAGAGTGTTCAGTGATCGAGGATGATTTCTTCTTCATGTCCTACTCTGTTTATAGGACGACTTAGGCACCAATCCCTAGGGCAAAGTCCTCCTAATTTGGCGTTAATGCCCCTTGCCAAAAAGAGCATATCTTCTTTCTCTCTCATCTGACTCATAATCTCATCTCTTCATGTAATTGGCTCCTTTTGATCAACTTGCTCAGCTCGCCAGGCTCAGTTGCTCCGCTTGTCTCCAACTAATCAGTTTGCCTTCAGTTCTGGCCAGTTTTCCGCTTCTTTTCTGAATTGATCAAGTTGCTTCTACACCCAGCCGCTTCAATACTTTTCAGTTCCTGCACACTTAAACGACTGCTTTTTCCAACCTTAGTACATAGTGTAATAACCACCAACAAACCATGCTTGAAATGAGCCCTATCAAACTGCTCACACTTAAATCATGCTTATCCTCAAGTATGAAAAAACAAGAAACGAAAAGGGCAAGTTACATGCATGGTTCCCTTGACCGACATCTAGAATCAAGAACAAACTATACTGACTCTATTAGACTCGACATAGAACATACACAAACACACATTAAACATTCAAATAAACATTCACATTTTTTGTCTGAAACTGGCTGAACTTCTGGTAACATTCTCCACAAGCTCAAGGTCACTCCAATTATTTTACAGTCTCAAACTCCCCCATCCTCTTTGGGTAGTTTGATCAGTCTGTTAGTTTGTCAACAGCCCCTACTCTAGCCAACTGTTGGATTCACTCGGTCAATGATTCCTCACCAGAGATGTTAGTACCATTCTATCATTCCTTTTGCATTACCACTAATGCCTTGAGTTCTGTTGACATAGAGAAGTTCCTTAAGGTCATTTCATTCGGTTGTAATGGGTCCAGGGGCTTGTAATATGCATAGGTGAAAATCCTAGGGGTTCTAGGTTCAAGAAGTGTAAGCAAAAATCTGTGATGGACATGTGAACTTAGGGACAAAAATTAGGAGCAACCTTCCTTTTACAATTGTCTTCCCTTATCTAAAGTTATCCCATGGCCATTTTGGCCTTATTCAACTATTTTTTCTCTCTAATGGGCAAGGTTACAAGTTGTCCTGCCCTTATTCTTTTCCCTTTTTTTTTGGGTCTGTCTACAACATTTCTTCTGCCCTTTTTCTTGTTTTCATATATATATTTGTTTCTCTTTTTTCTCTGGGGTTACAACTTTCTTCTGCCGTTTTTCACCTATATTATACCCCAGTTTGTGAGCTGCCCCCACGCTTGCCCCCTTGTTCACATGGTATGAAAGCTAAGGTTTCAAAAGAAGGGACAATTACAGTTCAGTCTCAAATATGTTAACTAAGGGGTGCCTTTATAATGCGGCGCTTCATTACTCTTTTTTTCTCTAGGCCCTTAAGGTTGTACCTATTGCCTTTAGTCCTTACTCCCCTATGTCATCTGCCTCTAAGCATCAAGTGGCAACCACTATGTTCTGTGTTTAGTAGAAAGTGTTCTTCTCTAGGTTTTGAACTTACTTTTTAGAGGGCTTCACAGCTGGTCTAAAGTTTGGGCTCTTCCATTGTTCTCACTTCACTCAAACTGACTTCAACATGTCTAGAAAATGGGGTATCACAGATCAACATGCAATGTCCTCTTCATTCACTCTTGCTAAGGGGTTTATGCTTTTCACTACAGCCAGCTCATACATGTTTTCTTAAGAAGACTTAACAAACACATATTTATCAGACATACTGACTTAACTAACTTGCCAACTGACCTATCAACTGATCAATTCAAGATTCGACAGGCTTCTTTCAATTTGATCCAAATAACTAACAAGTACAACAAACAACATGCATAATAAAGTCAGCATACATTCCACATTACTCCCCTCCTCACTTTATCATAGCTTGCCCTCAAGCTAGCGCGATAAAGTGGAGAAGAGGAGTAAGTGTTGCCAAATCTCAAAACATAAAAACTATATTGACAAATGCAAACTTCTCACACTTAGACCGAGCAACAGGCTAAGTGGAAGAAGACGTCAACACTAACAAAAGAAAACGCTCAAAACACAGACAAACTTCTCACACTAAGACTGGGCACCAGGCTAAGTTTAAGGAAGATAAGCAAGAAAAATTGACACATATGTACATAAATTTTTTAAAATACTTAGTCATGGGGCGGTGGTCATCTCCTTGGCTGATCCTTTCTGGAGTCAGCGGTCCTATGGTCTGATTGAGCTCTTCCAAGCAGCCTTCTGCTGCCCGCACCCTGTGCTGTAGATGGGAAAGCACCATGCCGTTGTGGGACTACGTGTCTGGCCATCAGGGACACCATCTCCTGCACCGAGTAAACCGCCGCTCTAACATCCTCCTGATGTTTAATTTGCAGCTTCAATTGGGTTGCCTGCATCTTTGTTCGGGCATGGGCATTTTGGGCTAATCTCTCTAGCAACCCCTCTATCCTTGGTCTCCATCCATCCTCCTGATCAGCTGGCCGAGTATGTGTCTCAGGCGTAGCAGCCTCTATCAAGGCCTGTGGGGTAGACGTAGCAGCTTCAATTTGTGCTCTGTTCTCCCTGTCATCAATAGTAGGCTTTGGCACGGTGGGTTTGGTAACCCTGTAGATACGAAGACTCCTGCCCTTCCGTGTCATAATACCCACATTGATAAAGAAGTCATGTTGAACAACTCTGGTTCTGGGCAGTAGGTCAGCCTTGGTATTTCTCTTTCCATAGTTATGTTGAAACAGTTTCTGCACAGGGCACCCAGTATATGGCAATGTTCAAGTGGCGTGAGATGCGTTTGGCTATGTTGTGACAGGTCCGGGCAATCCAATACCCAAGTGTACTTTCCTCTACTCCTTCATGCACCACATGAAGTATAACTTCACTTCAGTGACGGTGCTGGCAGTGTTGGCTTGGCCCAACAAATTGTAGCCCTGAAAAACCTGAGCGAGACGGAGGATGGAGTATTTGATGCAATCTACCCTGTATGTGGTGGGCTCGTAGGCTTCAGTGCCTTCTGGAACTAGTGGTTGAATTCTGGGCTTTCCTTGGGTTGATCAATATCTCTCCCAAACCACTCGCCCTCCTGGTCC
Source organism: Salvia elegans (assembly GCA_028566235.1). Taxonomy (NCBI): domain Eukaryota; kingdom Viridiplantae; phylum Streptophyta; class Magnoliopsida; order Lamiales; family Lamiaceae; genus Salvia; species Salvia elegans. Next base: position 2,765,143 of record JAOWBI010000035.1, on the reverse strand, counting down.
ACAGTGTACAGGCCAAGCCTCACGGACCACTCACGAATGCTCATCTTCATCTCCCTTGTGAACATTCTGAAACTGATCGACCTTTCCTCCAGATCCGTGGTATTAGTAAAGCGGAAGGAAGTGAAAAATTTATTAGCCAATTCAACTGGCATGCTTGGCATCTGTATCTCTAAGGGCCAATCAAATCCTATTCCTATGATTAGAAATCCGCCTTACCTCACATAGTGTTCAGGGCAGGTTGATATAGCTGTTTCCAAGATCGCGCCTTTTTACTCGTTGAAACTCTGCCACTACACTCGCTGTTCATTTTGGGGTCTCGGAACTTGGTCATTCGTTCCAACAGCTGTTCATCCACACAGATGTGTATTTTCTCAAATCGTATCATGGCCACCTCTGGCCTCTGCGCCAACACACTTCTGACTTCATCATGCCTCTTTTTTGAACGACCCTCAAATCTCAGTGCCTCGGCTTCCTCGGACTCTGTTTCTTCTTCCTCCACAGTAGGGTTCCTTTCTCGAATGACCAAGGTTGAGGATACCTGCATTGGCTTCTTCTTCGCTGGGTCGCCATTGCTTTCCACTTCCTCTTACATTCCCTACTTTCCCGTTCACTACCAGCTGCCTCAGCTGGGGTATCGGGCTGTTTCCGGCTTAACAAGTCGCCTGTCGGTGTGAAGAGGACATCCTCTTCTTCTTATTTCTCCTCACCCATGATGAGTCTCCTTCTGCGAACAGAGCCTCCAGACGTACTCTGACCTAGGCCTCTTCCTTGTCGTCCCTCTTCAGACCTCTTCTCAAAGGCTTCCTCTCTAGCCGGTCTCTGCTGATAAGTGCAAATGGCAGCGGCTCTTGCTTCAGCAGCCTCATCACTATGAGGTACCTTCTCAGTCTCCTCCTCATCAGTCACAAGCACCACCTCCCTTCTCTCCGGTACTTCAGTAGTTGTTTTATCTACCCTCTCGGTAGAGTTTCAATCGTCATTCAGGTTCTTACCTACTTCCATATCTACCCTATCAGCCTCGGAATTTCATGCAACTAAGTTCGCTGTGACCTCCTCAGGGGTGAGTAATGGTTCCTCTACCTCCTCTGTAGGATCATTCCTCGTCGCTGTTTCCATGGGAGTCGAATTAAAATGAGTCTCCTCCGGTACTCCAGCTGTCGAACTAGGATCCAACTCCGTGGTCATCTGTCTGATAATGTCCACAACCTCATCCCTCTTGATGGTGGGCTCCTCCACGCTCCTCTCGGCAGTCAGAAATTGTTGCTCCACCTCTTCACCTTTTTCCAGTGGTCCCGCCATTTCTTCCTCTACATTATTCTCATTCTGGATCACAGTGGTTGCCTCACTGCGCTCTTCCTCAGTGTCTACATCACCGGTCTATGAGTGGAGGGGTTGTGAAACTAGTTGCTCAGCGGCAGGTGGTGCAGGTTTTGCTTCAATTTGGGCCAGGAGAACAGCAAGGTCCGTGTCTGGTTTCAACGACTGAATCACCCTCAAAAACTCCTCTTTGGAAAACGTGAGGGTAGAAGGACGGCTGCTTTCTGAGATGTCGGGCACTGTGCTGGTCGGAATCGCCCCCGACCTTTCAAATTCTCGCTGCAGGGACCTCGAACTACCGGCGGTTTTGGGTGCGGAAGCACTTCCTGAAGCCTTCGATGACTTTCCTTCCGTTTCTCTCGGCGGATTGTGGTTTATTTTTGGCACTAGGGTTTGAGTTTCACCGGAATCCGCAAAGAGATAATAGCGATTAGAATTTTGGGGTAGTTGTGGGAGTAGAGTACGGGGCTGTTCAAATGTGCACTCTTCGATTGGTGTCTTTTCAGTTATTTTATCCCAAAGCTCATTTTCCCCCCTTTTTCCCGACACGTGCCAGTCACAGCTCATTTTCACACTTAGCGAAATTTTTGACAAACTACCTAGGTAACGTGGTAGTTTCGACTCAATTGGATCAAGTGAGTTCTGTCAAACGGAGCTTCTTTAATTTTCTCTCTTTCAGCGACTTGATCCATTCAGTTCTAGGCTCCCGAAAATATTTTTTTGAAATTTTAAAATTTTCATTTTTGTTTGGAAGATTTCATTTTGCAGCTGAATTTCTTCCACTGTGCATGCCTCCGAGTTATCCCTAAAAAGTTTCACACGGTGACCATTAACCAGAAAGGGGGCAAAGTTTGGGTCACTTTCTTAAAGCACCACTGCTCCGTCCGCTCTAAGGGCGACGATGGTCTAAGGTCCCGTCCATTTCGATTTCAACTTCTTAGGCATTAACTTCAGTCTTGATTGGAATAGGAGAACTCTATGTCCGACTTGCAGCTCTTTCACCCGCAGGTTCTTATCGTGCCGTAGCTTAGTCTCATAGTTGCATCATACTATTCCATCCTGAGTTCCTCCAACTCTTGCAGTTGGAGTTTCCTTTCCTCCGCACAAGTTGGGGGCTGCATATTCACCTCTTTGACTGCCCAGTAGGCCTTGTGTTCAATACCCACAGGAAGGTGGCACATTTTTCCCAAAACCAATTTGTATGGTGGCATCCCAATCGGAGTTTTGTAAGCCTTCCAATAAGCCCACAGGGCATCATCCGGCCTCTTACTCTAGTCCTTCTTTGAAGTCTCCGCTTGACCATTGCTTTGTGGACAGACGGTAGTGTACCCCGTATTTCCTCATGAATGCCTCCACAGTGCGGTTACAAAAATGAGTTCCTTGGTCCTAGATTATGGCTATGGAAATTCCGTACCTGCTGAATATGGTCGATTTTTTTAGAAATTTAGCAACTTCCTTTGCATCGCAGGTCACTGTCGCTTTAGCCTCAACCCACTTAGACACATAGTCTACTGCGACTAGAATATAAAAATTCCCATAAGATGAGGGGTGGAAGAGATCTTTCTCACGCGGAGTTTGGTGGAGGGTTGCTGGGATTAACTGGAAGCTGTTGATTTGTCCATGGATGGAGGTGGTGGTGGTGAGTGGATTCGCCGAAAGCTAAGAAAAAGAAAATTCAGAATTTTGTTAAGTTGTGAGTGCTAAGGGTTGTAAAATGTGACTAGGTGAGGTAGAGAGATTGATAAATAGAGATGAGAGGAGAAGAGAGAACGATTTTGCATGACATCAACACCTGTTCAAAAACTCCTACGATTCCCCCATTTTTTAACTCTTTCAGTTAAAAAATAATTTTGCTCAGTAAGATTCTCTCTATTACTTATTCTGTCAAATTTTACTTCAAAATGAAATGAACAAATTAAGAGATTTTGTGGAGTACTGGTCAAAGATTTTTTCCAAGAATTAAAAGATTTAGCATTTAAAATTAAAAATCCCCCTAGATATATAAAAAAATTTGAAAATATTTTTGCTATTTCCTGAAATTAATTTGTTTGGAATTTTCTTAAAAGAAAACAAGAAATAAAATTTTATTACAAGTAGCGGACAATTCTTGGAATCCACTTGGTCAGGTGCCTTGCTCAAAAATATGTGTTGAGTTGAGCAAGTGAATCTCAAGAGTTATCCACCGATTATTTATTCACTTGATCAGGCTGAGTATGTATAGTGGGGTTTCTCCTGCTGCGCACACTGTAGATTTATTTACCATTTCTCTCTCAAAAGGATAAACAAAAGAAGTTAATTGAGCAGGATACTTCCCTGAAGCTTCATAATTCCCAAGAGGTGGTGGATCGATTCTCTTGCAGGTTGGTCTTTGCTCGTCTGAGCTTGACTGATGTCGATTCCTACCAAGACTTGAGGAGTAGTACTTTCTACCCTGCTCATAGCCTTTGCACCCTTGTGCTCATTTACCGACAACTTCCTTCCCTCTTCACAGTCTTCTATCCCTCGGTTCTTGCCGCCCTCTTTGCAGATAACTGGATCAAGTGACTCTGAGTTTTCTTCAAACTTGATTAGTTCAGAAGTCGACAAACCGTCATGGGAACGTTTCTCAACTGGCAATCCTAAAATTACTTTTCTTCTAGCAGTTTTTCCTTTCCAACTGTCCCTTCGAGGGTACATCACCATCATGGTTGCCCACTTTTTCAGGTGATTCTTGTAAGTTCCTTGAACTTTTCTCTTTTCCTTGGGGCGTAGTCCAGGGTCAGTAGGTTTTCCCAACTTAAGCTGTTATGGCCAAGGTTCCGGCTGCTCGTAGTAGCTTAGCCACGGAACACTCCTTCTGGTATTTTCCTTTTTCAGTCTCGGTCCTTCTTCTTCTCCGTACTCATCGGGTTTGTCTATTACTGGAGGCGGTCACTCTTCCGGTGCACTTTCTCCACCTGCTTTAGCCTCCAGTTCCTTCATTTCCTCGTTAAGTCCATGTACCGTTCTGGTTTGTAAATAGAACAACGTAGCGTCAAGTTCCATACTAGGAGTCATGACTTCTTTTTCTGTCCTTTGAGGTTCATCAGTCGTCTCCTCTGGAATATCCTGTGCTGCTTCGTCCTCAAGAGGTGTGGTGCCCAAGCATTCATCAGCTGGGGACTCCTCGTCTGTTGTCTCTGCTTCAAAAATTCTTACCTCCTCTTGCTTCTCAAGTGGTATCTCCGATTTTTGCTCAGCATCTGATTTCTCCCCTTCTTCGAGTTTGATTACGCCTTCCTCATCTTTCCTCTGCTCATTCCCCTTAGACCTTGCTCTGTCCTCTTGCATTCCCTTCATGATATCAGCTAGCAGAGAGACCTGCTTAATCATTTCATCCATGCTCGATTGCTGCTCAGCATATGTATGCTTCATTTCCTGCGTCAGTTCGTGACTTGATCTTAAGCAACACTTCATGTTCTGCTGGGATACGATCAATCTCTCGATCCTTCTCTCGCCAATCCTTGTTCACGAGTAGCTTGCAGTTTTGTTGTGGATGAGAGCTATATTGAATCTGACTGAGATTACCTTGATCTTGGTGAGACCGGGAACTCTGAGCTTGCCAGTTTGATGAGGCCCATTTCATGCATGTGTTCCTTGATAAAATGCACCCAATCCTGTGATACTAACGTCTAATTTTGAGCCAGGTATGTATGAAAGTCTGCCATTTTCAGAAAATGAGTTGATCAACTGGGCAGACAAATGGATCAAGAAATGAAGCTGAAAACCTGCGTGGCTAACCTGATCAAGTCAGAATTGACCAGAGCCAGCAGGAGTTTCCAGACAAGAAGATAGAGCTAAGGACCCACCAAAAACTAAAGGGCAGAAATGACAATTCAAGAGGATGGTATCCTACGGATCAGAGCCCTACGTCGCTCTATAAATAGGAAGCCCAGCGCGAGTAGGAGAGGGGGGCCTCATTCACGGATTTACATGAAGAAACACTTTAGCAATTCGGCTCTCTTCTAGAGTTGAAGTGGAAGCTTATTTTACTTCATCTTTCACGATCCCGCCTCATACACGCTTGGTTCCCGTTTAGTTTAGTTTAATCGTGGTTTGGTGTTAGTTTTCTGCACTTTTAGTTTTCGGTTCTGTGATTCCACTTCGAGAAAGAGCGATGAAACAATTTCCTGCTTTCGTTGTTTATTTTCAGATTACTTTTGATGTTATCGACTCTTTGATGTTTTTGATTTAGTAAAATTTAGAGTTATGGTTTCGATTCTAGCTGATTTGTTCTGTTTTCAAGCATGGTATTTTTGATCTAACTTCGATTTCGTTTCATGATGTATGTCTTAGCTAAAGTGTCTCGTTGTGTTTTAATTTGGTCAGATCTGAGTTTTATCTATGTTTTGTCCAGTTGCAAAGGAAATTATGGAGAATTAGGATGTTTAGATCTGATAGATGCGTTTCTATTTTTGCTTGATTATGGGTTAGTTTCTAGTTTACGTAGTCGTAGGTTAGATGATGTTTTGCTTTTCGTAACTTTCCAGATCTGTTTTCTTTTACTCTGTTTTTATGTTGATGCTGTGAAGAAGATGAAGTTGTTGGAAAATTTTACTTTACAACACTTTTTTGTAGGAGACTGACAGTCATCCTTTTTATGCTGTTTGTCCATTTATGAAAGTTTCAGTTGAGTTGATCAATTAGATTAGTTAAGCTTTAGTGAGTTGATCAGTTTAGTTAATTTAATTTCTCAAGTCAAGTAGTCAACTTAACCCACCCCTAGAAAGCGTGGTTGAAGCCATTCCCATTTCATGTCCAACAACAATTGTTAAACACCTCATCTCTGTGGGATCGATCCTTACTTCCCTATGCTAGTTAATAGTATTGTGGGGTAAGGTTTTGAAAGCACACTTTGAACTCTTCGGTCCATCTCACTCAAGTCAAATCTAAGTCAAGTTGATCAGCCTGATTTTCCACTGGATCCACTTAGCGGGAGTTTGCAGATAGAAGGCACACAGAGGCGAGCTGGATCAGTTTGATGATTTAACTTGAGCAAGCCACAACGGCACAAAAAGAATAAGGAGAACAGAGAGTGAAAAGTATGGGAGCAATCCTCTCCCCATCATTCGAGCTTTCAAATGGCGCCGTTGCCGGGGATGATGGCGTTTATCCTACATTTGTTGTGAGACACCTTGGGTGTTGATATTGTTGATATTTTCTTTGTTTCTTTGTTTTGATTTCAGTTGAGAGACGGCTCAGGGCAACAACAGTGAAGAATCAATGTCCTTATCAATGTGGATCAAGCGATTTCCCGGCTGGTGTGGACCAAAGGAGCTACTGGAGCAAGAGAACACATAGATGGGCAGAGCGTCTCAAGTTTTATTTAAGAATTTCAGTTTAAATTTTGTAACTATTTTTGTTTTCTGTTTACCCCAGTTTGAAGGCACCGAGTCCCGGAGGTAAACAGAGGAAAAAGAGGGAGTGGAGCCAAGGACTGCTCAAGACGAATCACCTCCTGCTCCACCAATTGAATCGGATGCCAGTAGCAAAGAAAGTGAGGACATCACCTTTGTAAGTTGAAAGGAATACAGTGAACGCAGGGATTAGGTGTAGTCTATTGATCAGAAGGATATCCCAACTTAGCAGGGTCATTGTCACAACAGCCTAAACCTGGCCTTTCAACAAAAGTTCCTCAACCCACTTCTATTGGCGAGTATAGTGGATGTAAGGGTCGAATCCCACAGAGATGGACACGTTGGAGCGATTGTGGTGATTATCTGGGAGGGTTGGTTAGCTACCACGCTTGGGTTGAGTTTCTACCTAGGCAGGGAGATTAAGACCACTGCTTTACTGACCAGTGGGCGGACTAATTGTCGGCATGTGACTGTGTACGTGAATATATAAGATCAAATGGTTCAGGGACATGTGAAAAGTGGAAAGTTACTATAAA
>JAOWBI010000035.1:2063161-2074309 GCA_028566235.1 Salvia elegans | reverse complement strand
TGATACTTTTGTTTACTATTACTATAAGCGGGAACATATATGTTCCCGCTTATAGTAATAGTAAACAAAAGTATCATATCCACAAATATTAATTAATTACTTGAGTACTTCAAATTATAATCTTTGACCGATCAAAAGTTTGATTGGTTTATAAAATCCTAATTACTAACTAACTAACTCAAGCGAAAAAGAAAAAAAATAAATAAAAGATGAGCTTTAGGATTCAATAAAGAGCACAAATCAAAGCAGTAGTTCAATCATTCAATGCATTACTGAATAACATGGAACACATTTCTCCCAACATCCAATAGAAGTCAAATTGTTTGACATCCTCACCTGCGAAAATCAATTAGCAAGAGATTTGTGAATCAGTACATGATGCATATTCAAATCTCAGATTCCATAATCCATATGTCATTATAAAACTGTTATGACCATCTCTGTTTTTCTATGAAAGAAGTGTAGTTTTCATGATCCCAAACCTTAATTACCAAAATAAACAGTTAATTGTTGCATGAATGTTCTTATTTTCAGTTACCTGTGAAGTAGAAGGGTTGAGCTCAATCGAGTGCAGATCATTGATCCGGAGGATAAATAGAGAGCTTCAATATGGTCCCTTGATTGCCTAAGATCTCTTCCTTTTTCTGCTTAATGGTTCTAGCAGAAGCAGCAGCTGATGGTTTTGTACAATATAGGTCAATAAACTGGAGACTCAAAATCTCTGCAAAGCCTAAGGGAAGTGACCCGAGGTAAGTGCAGTGTTTAAGGAAAAGATTTCTAAGCCGGGGGAAGTGATGAGCCGAAGCATGCCAGGTCACTAGATCGGTCCTTCCAATATGCAGAATTTTGAGAGAACGAAAGCCGCCATCATCTGGCTGCCACCAATTTCCCTTAAATGCATTATCCTTCAATTTGAGGATCTCAAGGTTTTCCAACATTCCTAGAGTCGACATCTCCTTCCAATCGAGTAAAGTATCCGAGAGAGTGAGTTTCTTGAGCTTTGTTGGGAATTTGTACCTCTGGGGAAGGCTAGTCAACCTCCCTTCTGATGGTGGACGAGGAAACACATCATTTAACAGCTTTAAATTTTCGAGATGGCTCAGTTTACCGAGGCCATCGAATAGCATGCTCCCTCCCCTATTCTCGAGAAGTTTAGCCAACTGACCACGAATGCCTAGAACTTTCAGGTTGGGAATCCTGGCAAACATGTCCTCCGTGCAACTCTCGGGCGATATGGTTGAAAGGGTTTGTAGGTTCCCTATCATCAAGACATCATCTTTGCTCTTTCTTGATTTCGAGAGAGGGCGTGGCAGAGTAGTGGATGCACTGGTTTTCACATGCCTCAACTGAATCATCTTCCATATATCCGCTTTGATTTCAAGTGTGCGCGAAGAAGTCTCGACAACTAGAGTTTGAATGTTCCAAAGGCTGGATAAGGCAGCGGGAAGAATCTTGAAGTTGCAAGAAAGTACTATATACCTCAAATGGACGAGTTGAGTGAGATCAGTGGGAAAACGCGTGAAAATGATGGAGCGGCCATCTAACACTCGGAGCAACTTAAATGCAGCAGGGATGGATGAGATGTGCTCTGGCGGTAAGATACTTTCCTCAGTCGAGAAGCACAAGAACGAACGAACTTGTGGGCCATTTGGCTTTGAGGAGATATAGTTCAAGACACGGGAATGAATGGAAAGGCGGCGATACCTCTCTGAGGCTGGATTGGAGGACACAAAAGTGCTTTGATCAAAACGCCTTATTTCTTGGAAGAAATTCTCTTCTTGTGCTTCTTTTTTGCAGAACTCACGCAACATGTCATGAATACGACATGTTTTGAGTTTACCATTGGATCTGAACTCTCCCACCATCACCAAATTTCTATTGACAAGATCCTCTAAGTATTCCTCCGCGTAATCCTCCAAGCTCATCCCCTCCTTGTGTTGTATGAATCCTTCTGCAATCCATAAGCGAACCAATTTCCACACGGGGATCTCAAAATCCTCTGGAAACATCCCTAGGTAGATAAAACATGCTTTCAAGTGGTAAGGCAAGTCATTGTAACTGAGAGCTATGAAACTATCCATGCGTTTCGCCTCATCCATAGCAATGTATGCGTCCACACAACTAGCAACCTGCCCCCACCCGTCCATCCCTTTCTCGAGCAGAACCCCTCCAATCACAACGATTGCAAGTGGTAAACCACGGCACACGTTGGCTATGTGTCTTCCATCTCTCACTAATTCATCAGGACAATTCTCTGAACCTAACGCCTTCCTCTGGAGCAACCTCCAACTCTCGTCTGGAGTTAAAAACCGCAGATTATGAGGTTCTGCATTCGGATTAGCATGCCTGGCAACCTTCTTGATCCGACTAGTTATCAAGATTCTGCTCCCCTTGTTGTTCTTGGGGAAGGCAATCTTGAGATCATTCCACGCCTCCTCAGTCCACACGTCGTCCATAACAACCAAGTACTTCGATTTGTCCAGGAGTTGAGAGAGCTCTTTAGCCAGATTTTCATCATTCATCTTATACATGTCGTCAGTGGGTTGCACAAAACTACTTAGAATGCTGAGGAACACTTCCTTACGACTGTAGTCTTGAGAAACATAAACCCAAGCACGCTTGTAGAATTCATACTCGACTTTCAGATCACGATAAATCATTTTAGCCAGTGTCGTCTTACCAAGCCCTGGCATACCAACGATCGAGATGACTTCCAGATCAACAGATCCTCTAGTGAGAAGATCCACCACTCTTTCTGCCTCATCTTCGAATCCCACAACATTGTCTTCTTCAACAATCGGAGGCTGTATTCAAAACGACTCAGTCAGATAAAATTGGATCAATATATTCATCCAATTAGAATCGTCGCTTCATGATCATAATCTTCACCAACAATTGCAAACAAAGAGTTCAAATCATAATCATCTATGATCCATAAAAACTTGCCCACGCTCGATTCAACAAAATTAACACATCATATCGAATTTCAGTTAATTAATCACACTACAATGTTCGATAATCGATTCATGATCATAATCCTTCATCACTAACAATGGCAAACAGTTCAGATCTAATGGTGCGATAAAAACGAAGATATTTTACTCTTTTAATTACTGCACCTTTTTCTCCTTGGAGGCTCGGTCAGATCCGCCCCCAATGTGCAGAGCTTCGAATCCAAACTTCTTATTCTCGTAGATATCCTTCACTCTCAAACGAATCGACTGAATCTTCTGCGCCACGCTGTGGAGCTTCTTGGAGTAATCCATGAAATGGATGGCTTTGCCGATGTGCTTCCTTGCCTTGTGCACGGCGGCGTGGGCGACGAAGGTGTCGATTGCGTCCTCGGCCTCGTAGACGACGTTGCGGATGTGCTTGACGAGCTCCTTGAGCGTCTCGTGCTTGCTCCGCTTCTCGGTGGAGTCCTTGAGGAAAGCCTTGAACAAGGTGAGGTCGTTGTAGAGGAGCTCGACCTGATCCTTCACGTCTAGGATGAGGTTAGCGTTGTAGAGAAGCAGCTGCTTCAGATTCTCCAGAAGGAACTCCACGGCGGCGTCGGCCATCGGAGTCTTCTTCCCTCGGTGGTCAACGGTGAGATTGGAGAAGTCGTCGTCGTTTCTTATCTTCCGATTCACACCAAACCTCACCCAATTCACCCTAGTCTTCGTTTACTTTGGACGGCTCCACACGGCGAAAAGAAAATCATAAACTAGCAGTGGCAATGGATATCACTAATTAGAACTGAAGTAGAAAACATGTTACCGGTTATCCAAAAATTCCTTCACTCGAATGGAACTTTTTATTTTTCTGAAAGGCTACTTATGGTGGTTTTTCTAGTTTTTGGCAATCTTCGTGGTCCAAATGACTTTTAGTGAGCCCAATGTCACTTATTACTATTTAAGTATACGAAAATAGTCTTATTTGTGGACGGCAGTAAAGTAAGAGAAGGGATAAAAAGTAGATAAATTAGAATAAAAAAAGAGAAAAAGTAAGAGAAAGAGGAGAAAAAGTGGATAAAGACAAGGGTGGGTCGGTACGTTATACCTTACCAAGAAGCATGTGCCGCATACCGTACCAAAAACTGTGGTATGAAGAGTTTTCTGTAAGTTTCTGCACTACATAGCTGTCTTAATTGGTGGTCCAAATGTTGTCCGATCGACTTTAAAATTTAAACTGGAGGAATCGTGAATCTTCATTCCAACCTAAAGAAATTAAATTTGAATGATTAGATCTTTTGTTATGAATTTTTTAACGTGACTGCACTTTCTTGAGATGTTTATTTCATCTGTTTTGAAATTATCTTGATTATCTAGTGCTTTCGTTGTGATGTTAAGGATTGAATATCATTGTAAACTTCTTGGTTGTAATCTTCTTGTTAGGTTCTAATTGAATCGACAGAATAAGCAGCCTTAATAACGACAGGAACATGATTTACATGATGAAAAACTAATACCATTACACTATTAAACCTAACTTTCAAACATAATTTACATGAACCTAGAGAATAAAAGAAAAGTATTTTTTTTTTAAAAAAAAGAATAAATATGATTTTTCAATACGATTTTCATAATGAGTCGAAACGATATGGATACGAATTCACTAAAGTTCGACTCAAATTCATTAATTTTGGGTGTTTGTACATGTCAAAAAATTTCCGCAATAATCTTAGCCTCTTCCACACAATGTGTGTTTTGATTCTTAAATCATTGTCGAATGACTTATGATTTGCCTATGAATCTATTATTCAAGGGTTTCTGATATATCTATGAATCTACTAGAGGATTTATTATTATGATTCACTAAAATTTATCATCACATTATATATTTCACATGCACATCATCCTTTAGAGTTTTAAAGTTGATCAAGTAAAGCAAGAAAATGATTTAATTATGTAGAGACAGACAATCACTTGCAAAACTATGTGGTATAATTAATAGTATAAAGCCTATAAGGTTGAAACTTTAATGAGCCGATTATTTACACATATAGTTGCAATTTCTGTCAGATTCGCAGAGATGTTACCAAATCTTTATCCATGCATAACAAACATTTTAGGAAACTCTCATTCGATTCCAATCTTTATTCATGCATAACAAATATTTTAGGCAACTCTCATCAAGTGTTGAAGCGACTGAATGGCTTGGGATGTAAAATGTTCCACCACCATTTCCTCCCCATTCACAACCTCACTCAGTATCAAGAGATCTTACAGCATAACAATTAGAGATTAATTCATTGCAATTACATATGAAGAAACAATCCTCAGTCTTTGATTCTCATCTTCCACGTCAGAGAAAACTTCTTCCCTACCGGCAGCTCCAACCCTCCGATCTCCACCATAACATGCTTCCTCTCCCCCACTGCTTCCACCTCCACCGCCTTCCGATGCTCCAACGTGCTCACCTCCACTGTGCAAGCATCCGCCACCGGCCTCCCATCCACCTCAACCTCAACTGCGCCACTAGCAGCGCTCCCCTGTAACCCAAGCACAACCACTTTCCCAACAATCCAACCCTTCTCCACCGCGAACTCGCCTTCTCGAACCTTGGACCATACCTTCACCTCACCATTATTAACCTTTGCATACAGCTCCACATAGGTCGATGTCCCTTCCGCCACCTTCATCTCTGGCAGCTCGTCGTCGTCAAGGAAGAGCCTCCCCTCGCACTTGTCCTTCTTGGCCCCGAGCGGGAAGGCAACAACAAGCGTGAAAGGCGTGGCTCTTGCTTCCTTAGATATCAATCCTCCCTGCTGCATTGGGATTATGGCGTTTTCATACAAATGCACGTTGATCGTGTATAGCGGCGCGTCCAGCACCACGGGGCTTAAATCTTTCGACACTATCACCTTTGCAAGATCGAACATGTCGTACCAGCTGCCTGGAGGGAAGACAGCCTCGACCGTCGTCTTGTTAGGTTCAAGAACAGGGGAGACCATCACATTGCTCCCTAGAAGGAATTGGGTGCTGAGATCGTAGAGTTTGGCCTCGTTCGGGAAGGTGAAGAACAAGGGACGGGCGATGGGTGCGCCCGTGGTGTGAGCCTCGTAGCTGAGAGTGTAGAGATAAGGTAGAAGTTTATACCTCATTCCTAGAGCGTTTCTTGCTGACTCTGCAACTGACTCCCACTGGTAAAGCTCTTGTCTAGGAGAGTAGAAGTTTGCGTGATCTCTTGAGAAGGGGTAGAATGCCCCGAGCTCGATCCAACGGTTGCAGAGCTCCTCTGTTGGAGCAGGGTAGAATCCACAGATGTCTGATCCCACCATTGGAACACCAAATATGCCAAAGTTGAGCATTGTGGAGATTGAGTACTTCAGATCCTCCCATGTCCCCTTGTTATCCCCTGTCCAATGTGCCGCGTACTTCCCTGAACCGACGTAGGTGGAGCGCGACAGGATGAACGGGCGCTTCCCCTGCAGCCCCTGGAGCGCCTTGTGGGTGGCGATGGACTGTGAGAAGCCGTACAGACTGTGAGCATCGTACTCCAACACACCGTTGTAGTGATAAGCGCTCGTTGCGATGGTCTTGTAGCCTATAGGGGCTTGTATACCCGACGCGTTGATCTTGTAGGGCGGGTCGTCCCACCTTGTGGCAGTGATGTTCTTGCAGTCGAGGCAACACTCCCAGCCCGGTCCAGTTCCGTTGGGGCAGATCCTGTCCTGTGGAATGGTGCACAGGCCGTTGCAGAAGTTGGAGGCCTCATTCATGTCAATCCAAAGGCCGTCAACAGGGACAAGCTCATGGAAGCGACGGACTTCATCGCCCCACCATTGGACTGTCTTTGGGTTGAGGAAGTCCGGGAAGTTGACAGCACCGGGCCAGACCTGGGCGAGGAAGGGCTGGCCGTGGTACTTGATGAAGACGTCGCTGGCAAGGCCGCGCTGGTAGACGCCATAGGTGGTGTTGACGCCGATCCCGGGGTCGATGATGACAATGTACTTCATGCCTTGGGCGTGGATCTTGTCCAAGAAAGCAAGAAGCTTGGGGCGGGGGTAGTTTTGGGGGTTGAGAGTGAAGTCCTTGTGTCCGTCCATGTGATCGTCATCGTTCCATATCACGTCGAGTGGGATCTTCGCTTTCTTGTAGCTGTCGACGACGTCTTCTACAACTGATAAGTTGTGGTATCCCCATCTGCATTGATGAAAACCTGTACACAGGACCGGAGTACATATGTAATGTGGTTGTGGATGAAGATTTGTTTCAAAAAATAATACTAATAAGAAATCAAATACAGAATGTAAAATGGGAGACTCAAGGTAAAAAACATGACACGAGATGCATGCTTTAGTTCACATGTATATTGGAATAGTACGACAAATTATTCGTTCACATGGGATGTGTATAGCTTTAGTTCGAAACTATAAACTTTGGAATGCTAACTTGTTTCGATGAAAATTATTCAATCATACTCATATTAAATTAGCGATTTTTATTTCAATAAACATCATCTAGAAAACAATGCTCAAATGATTGAAAAGTGAAAAAAAAGATTGCAGAGATGAAAATATGCAGCCTATAGAAACAGGAGAAAAATAGATAAATTTTGGAAGCATAATGATAATTCATGTAACTGAACCAAAAAAAGAAAGATATTATACGTTCTCCCTATCTCCCTCATTAATTGACACCAATTTCTTTTTTCATTCGTTCCTTATTAATTGACACCATTATTTTTTACTACTTTCTGTAATGAACTTCATCTTCCACTAACTCATTTTACTTAGATTTTATTATAAAATTAATATATAAGAGTAGGATCTACATTCATACAATCATTTACTGTTTTTATACATAAAAACTTTTTGTTTTTTGTTTCAATACTACTCAATGCGGTCCTAACTGCTACCGGTCATGTTTAGATAAGGAATTTTAATGTTCGTCTATAGTGTAATCATGCATTTGAAGTTGTACAATAATTTAGAGTCGGTGAAGCACTCTTTTAAAATAAACACAAAGAAAATCTTTTATTTATAGCTCTCAACATAAAAATCATTCAATTTAAAAGGTATTGTTCAATTAAATTCACATCTTAAAATCCGCATTCCGTACTAAATTAAAGACGCCATAAACAGAAACAGAGACGGGATTAAAAAAACTGACCGAAAGCCCAGTAAGGCATAGGCGCCGGGCGGCCAACAAAGGCGGTGTACTGATCGACTACAGCGAGTGGCGTGGGGCCAGAGAAGAAGTAAAGGTCCAAAACACCCCCAATCACCTTATACGTCAACGAATCACCCCTGTAGAAAACATCCATCCCGTTACTGTTCAACAGCAGAACCGCGTGAGCGCTGGCTTCACCACCATCATTCCTCACCTCCATGTACACCGGGTGCGACCCGTACAGATCCGTATTCAGATTAATCGCCGATACATCCGTCGTGTACAGCGTGTACGGATCGTTAGGGTACAGCTTAATCCCGTGCGGCTGCGTGTTCTCCCCCAAACCATACAGCGACCCGTTTTTCGGCAATTTCGTCGATATTTCCAGATACTGGTCTTTGAACACCAAATCGCTGTACGGATCGGATGCTTCCGCGCGTGAGTCGAACAGAATCTGGCCGTTAGATCTGCGTTTCACGGAGAAGGTGAACGGATCGCTAGTGTACGCGAAGATGAGCTCCTTCCCCGCGTATTCCGACGCCTCCAGCTTCCTCCCGCGGCCGAGCGCCTGCAGAGGCTTCTCCCGCGGCAGCAGATTGTACGGAACCTCCCACCTCTGCTTCTCCGCGTCGGTGATGTGGACTCTCAAACGGCTACCACTCTCGTGCCTGTCAAATTTCATCAATTAGGCCACAAATCCGACGAAAATCGAAATTGAGCAGGAATAATTAATTAATTAATTATAAAGCGTTACTTGACGGAGAGCTTGAGTTGGGGGATATCGGCGCCGTAGATGTTGTTCTTCTGCTTGAGCTGAAGTAAGCCGACGAGGCCGCCGTTGGAGGACTTTTGGATGGAAATCAAGCGGTAGCCATTACCGATTTTTTTGGGAATTGTATCAGCTATGGCTGAGCTGAGTAACAGTATCAGCAAAAATGTTGGAATTGCAGAGGAAGACGTGAGAGAGATGGACATTTTGGAGGTGTGGATATGGTGGAAAATGTGCAGGGTTTATATAGGGCGAGAATGGCATGAATGCGTAGGTATGGATGGATTAGTCATGTGATGGTGTAGATGAGTAGAGTTTGGCGTGATTTGAAGATGAATGCCTTCGTTTACATGTGACTTTGTGTTTTGTTTTCCGTTTTATCAGAGCAGTTTTTGGCTGCGAGTTTTCTGGAATAATCATGATCGATAACAGTGTTTAATTGATGCTACATGCTTCAATCATATGCAGTCGCATCAATCGCATTTAGGGGTTGAGGTTTCTAATCAGGGTGCAACATAGGATGTATACCGAAAAAATAGATGCTACCTACTCCCTCCGTCTAAAGAACCCTTTGGACCTGGAGGAGTTTTAAGAAATTGTTTAAAAAGTAAAAGGGGGAAAGGGAGTTAAATGTGGAACTCATTTAAAATATTAATTTTATATTGGATTGTGAGTGTAAAAGGTTGGTGGAATGTGAGGTATGCATACCAAAAGTGAAATAAAGTAAATGATTCTGTATATCGTAGACAAACAAAAATAACAAAAGGCTCTTTAAATGGTGGATGGAAGGAGTATATCTTTTTCTTAAAATAATTTATAAATAGAATATGTAGCACAATATAAGTAATTCCATTGACAATGATGATCACATATGTAGAATTCTTCTCTAGTTTTTCATTTTTGTTTGTCCTATTTTAATTTTACTATTTTTTTAGTGGATTTTATGTTCCACTAACTCATTTTAATCACATTTTGATATAAGGTTAATTTATAAAAATAAGATCTACATATTGCTAACTTTTCAATTCACTCATTTTCACATATTTTAAAGCTCATATCGAGTCAGTAGAACACATATTAGAAGACAGATATAATAATATTCTCTATGTTCCGCAATAGGAGTCATATTGGATGTGGGCATAAATTTTAAGAAATGTAAAAAGTATTGGATTGGAAAATTCAGTGGAATATGAGATCCACTCTTTTATATTGATTTTATAATAGAATGTGAGTGAAGCGAGTTAATAGAATGTGAAACTTATTTATCATTTATGGTAAAAAAAGTTAAATGGATGAAGTACTTGGGAGGTTCAAACTAAGCTCAATAAAATAAAATAATTATGTCAACTAAAAGTAAATTTTGTATTAGATGATATAAATTTTAATATTAAATTATTGAAGTAATAGAAAACTAAAAGAAAGTTAGAATTTTGTATTAGATGATATAAATTTTAATATAAAATTATTGAAGTAATAGAAAACTAAAAAAAGTTAGAATGTTGTTAATGAAAAATAAGAATAATGGGTTTAGAATAATCTCATTCGAATTTATATTTTAAGATTTAGCATAGATGACATACTTGGATTTTATATGATTTTAGAGGGTGGTTTTATATGAATTTGATCATATTTTATCTATTATTAGGCGTGTTTATATCTACTTCTCTATTATGTTGGTATGTAGAGTATTTCATTAAGAATGTTTAAAAAAAGGTACAAAATATGTCGATGTGCAGCAGCCTTGGTTTAAGACAATTTTATTTGATATTTTGAAGTCTAATCAGCTTCCAATGCATACCATTCTCTTCGTCTTTGAAAGAGCTTCGCGTGGGTATCTTAAACACCTCAATCGGAGTTCCGTAGAAGAAGTTATGGCCGTTTTATGAACACTGCGTTGTCCATAAAATCTCACGCGGCTGGGTGAATTATTACCCTGTAAATTCACCCGGCCGGGTGTAGCAGATTCAGCGTTGGAGAGTCAGAAAGGGGTCGAAAAGTGCCACGCGACCGGGTGAGATTTTTTGGCAAATTCATTTTGCTGAAACGCGATTTTTGAAGGAGAAAAAGGCTAGGGTTAAGATTCATTCTACAGTTACCGCCTACCACACTCTAGACAGACCCCAAGAATACTTTGGAGAGAGAGAATTGAAGATTGAAGACTCTAGATCGGAAGATTGAAGCTTCATTCCATATATTCGTTCCACATGAGTTCTTAGTATCTATCTTTCATGTTTTTGATGGAATACTTTGTGTTAAACTTGGTTTTCTCCATGAACATGAATA
>JAOWBI010000035.1:1727946-1738352 GCA_028566235.1 Salvia elegans | reverse complement strand
CCTGGTATCAACAATTTCCTCAACCCACTTCTATTGGCTAGTATAGTGGAGCAAGGGTCGAATCCCACAGAGATGGATGAGTGCGTAATGTGATTGTGGTGATAATTTGGAAGGGTTGGTTAGCTACCACGATTGGGTTGATGTTCTACCTAGACACAATCTAAAAAGTGGACATGTACTCTACTGATTGGTGGGATGGTCTCATATCAGAATCGGGTTGGGTACGTGAAAATGTGGGTTTGTAAGACTCAAGTGTATGTGAAAAGTGAAATTACTAAAAATGGGTGGATAGTGACAGAAACGAATCTCCGACTGAACTGGCTGATGAACTGCTAGATTCGCCAAAAGTCTGACCAAAATAGAAGGACAAAAGGTAAAGTGGCTGAAAAGCAAAAGTGGTTCACTAATCAGATGTGGATGTTATCTTCTCCAACAAATATGCACAAAATTCAGATAAACACAGACTCCATGAACAACAATTCAATCAACACTTCCCACAAATTAAGAGATCCGTAATTAAAAATCAAAACGCGAAGATTAACAACCGATAATCCTAGATTAAGCACACACACTAACATGCATGGTGGCGAAAGTCACGTAATCACAGATCTCATGCATTAAACTTCAGATCGACCGATTAAACACTTGGAATTTTAGTTAACAAGCTCAAATCTAATCTACTCAGACTAAATCAGGCATCAATACTCAGAAATTTCATGCAAACTACTGGATCTAGCTAATCTAGGCAGAATAAAACACGATTGCAACGAAATCATGAACAAAAACAAACTTCCATATCATAGCGTTTGGATCTCAACACAATACTTCAAAAAACAATAAGAGATTCAAGCTCAAAAGCAGATCCAATGAGATAAAACAAAATACGAAGTAAAACTAAGAAAGCAAATAAAGATTGTTTTTGCCACTCGGGCGATGAAACAGTAATTCTGGCTACTGCAACGGCTGCAGGAGTTGACTGTGAACTTTCCCCGGTGGAACACCGAGATCTTCAAGTGATCATGACTGGCGGCAAGAAACGAGAGGTGTTGGAACTAGCATCCGCTACGGAACTAGAACTTCCGAGAGCGGTTTCTAAGTGTGTCTTCTAAAATATGTTGAGTCTCCCTTCATTCTTCATGTGACCTTCTACTTATAGGGTGTCTTGCCCTAAAATTAGGGTTGTTCTTCCTTGTCCATTGTCGCTTTTGTCCCCCGTTAAGTAGTTGGCCGTCTACTAGCAATCATTTCCTCTCCATCTCGAGCCTTGGGCATGCATCCTGGTCAGTATTGCACCCTTTTGGAGTCCTCTTCCACTTGAGACCTTCGATTCCTTTCCTGCTGACTTGTACCATTTCCTGCACGCTTATGCAACTTTTCTTACGGAATATGCACATTAAGCTCATCATACTGACCAGTAACCAAGGCCTAGAATACGACTTATCAAACTGCTCACACTTAACATATGCTTGTCCTCAAGCGTGGAATAACATACCAAAAAGCAATAAGTCAGATTCTAGTCTGGTTACTCCCTTGACTGACCCTAAACAAAAGAACTAAAAATAAAACGACTCTAACGACCTAAAACTGTTGGCGCAAATGAAAAGACCTTGAACAGGCTATATTTTCAACCATGCTCCCCTTTGGTTTGAGTTCAATCCGACTGTAAGCAGCCTCAAAATTCTGTCACCCCCTTTCTCCTTCCTAGCCAGTACATCTGCTCGTCAAGATTACCCAACCTTCGGCCGACACTAGATTCGCTCAGTCACTCATTCCTCACCAGGGATGTTAGGACTGCTTCTCACAACATGCTGGACCATAGATGCTTCGGATTTAGATCTCACGAGCAGCTCCTAAGGGTCTTTGGATGGTTGTAACGAGGCCGTGGGCTTGTAATATTTGGGGTGGATGTTCCTAAGGCTCTAAGGTTCAAAACTACAACTACTTTATTATGATGTGGAGGAACTGTGTGTACTTAGGCGCTAGGCTGGGTGACCTTTCTTGGCTTGATCTTCTTCGATTGGATTTCTTCAACTGGTCAGTAGGCTTCTTGGTGGCTTTGCCACTTATTTGATTTTCTTCTACCTTCTTCGATTTGGGCCAGATGTTTTTCTGGCCGTTTTCTTCTTTTCTTTATCTCTTTTTGGGGACCAAGTGTTTCGCTTGGTCGGTTTTCTCTTTTCTTCTTGCCTTTCTTCTCCAGTTGGCTTTTCAGTTACGTCTTCTTGGTCAGTTGTATCCCTGCCTTGTGCCTTCCATACACACAGTCCTAGTGGCTAGTGGGTTATATAGGGGTTTAATAGTGGGGCTAGGAAATGGGGTTCTAAGGGAAGGATTTTTTTTTTATTTTTTTTTGGAGGGGGGGGGGGAGGGAGGGGTTTCCTAATGCCCTTAGGATTTTGCTACGCGCAATCACTTCACCCTAGACATCATGTGGCAGCCACTCTTCTTTTCTTTTCTATATAGTAGTGGAAAGTGGTTCCACTTTTAGGCTTTTAAGTCACCATTTAAGAGGGCTTTCGTGTCTGCCTTTAATGTTGAGCTTTTCTCTCATACTCACATCATCTATACTGGATAGGATCTACTGGGAGGGGTGGTTTCCATTGTTTAGCATGCTTTATTTCCATCAATCCCCCTCGCCGTCAGTTTGAAACAGTTGAGTTTTAAGCCCGTTCATTAAACACATATCCTAAAAAAAACTGTCCTAAAAAGACCTAAAACAAAGTCCTAAGAAAAGAACTAACACATATATACATGTCGTACTGGTCATTATCCCCTCCCCTCCCACTTCACTAGTGTCTGCCCTCAGGTACGGGTTGTGAAGTAAAAAATAGGACGGCTAGTATGACAGACGCACAGACAAAAAACCAACAGAACATAAAAACATACGATGTCTTAAAACTTCTCACAGTTAGACTATGCAATAGGCTAAGTGGGAGAATGTTAGACTAAACCAAAGAAAACACATAAACAAAATATACACAGTTAAACATGCACCAAATTTGCAAACTCTTTCTCCTCACACTTAGACTATTGAATAGGCTAAGTGTTGAGAATTAGAGTTTGAGTCAACAAAAACAAAAAAACACACACATATACAATTTACTCTACCTAAACAGAAACCAATAAAACGAAAAAAAAAGACAGAAAAATAAAAAGAAAACTAACTGGTCAGTAAGGTTGTCAGTAAGGAAAAAGCCAAAGCACTTGGAGGATTATATTTGAAGTCATGATCGCAGATCCAAAAATCTTCAAAACTATGCTTAGCTTATTTTGGTAGTTTATTATTTTGTTCCCTTTTATTTTGAATTTAATTACTTTCAATATTGTTATTTTATTGAGTCAGGGCCGAAGCTATAAGGCCCGGCATCGGGTTTTCCTTGCGGTTCTTTCCCGTGCACCGTCTAGGTCTAGGTTTAAGTGTATACATAGATCTCTTATTCATCACAATCAATAAGAAATCTAATATTCACACATATAATTTTTCTCTTCTCGTTCCTTCTAGGTTTTCCTCTTGAAATCCTTAGTTTTTGCCGTCAAAATTTCACCAAGTTAATCACAACTTCACGACAAACTTGATCTCTCGGTGATCCTCTCGGTGGCTTAAGAGGTCTGATACAAGATCTTTGTATCATCTGGTGCTTTCTCATTGAACTCACCATGACGGCGGAGGCAACACCACCAGAATGAGCGAGTTCGCCTTCGGATCCCACGATCCAGGCGTTGGATAAATGGATGGACAAGCTTCTCGCTGCGATCAATAGCATCGGGAATGCTGTTGTTCACAATCAATTGGAGCAGGAACATATCAATCGGCGTTTTGAGGAGATGTGGTTGAAAATGGATCATCATCCCAAGCATCGCGAGACGGTCAGCACATCGCCGCCGAAGTTTGGAGTACACAGCAAACTGCCGCCGGACTCGTGTTGGCGGGCTCAACCAGTACGCAATGTCTTCCCGGGAGAAAAGGAGCCCGATTCGCGATTCCGTATGGACCCCCGAGGTTCGACGCATCTGGCCCCGAGGATTGGATTTTTCGAGTGGAGTTCTATTTTGATAATTATGGGGCCACATACGCAATGAAGCTGCGTTACTCTGTTTCGCTGCTCGATCCACCAGCAGCGGCGTGGTTACGGTTCTATTGTGCCAATAACACGAAGGTGTCTTGGCCTGAGTTTTTGACCGCGGTTCGTCGCAGGTTCGATCCAGGATTCTATGAAAATTATTTGGGAGTCATGTCTCATCTGCAGCAGACGGGATCGGTCCTTGAGTATCATTCCCAATTTGAGAACATGATGATACATATCGCAGGCATTCCTGAATTCGCCTTAGTTGGTATCTTTATCGATGGTCTGAAACATCCACTGCAGAAAGAGGTGTTCCTCAAACAACGCCAGATGTTGGCTGAAGCTTGCGATTGACCGAGAACTTGCGTCGTGCCACTCCACGTACTATGAGTAACCCCTGCAGCAGCGTCGTTTTTAGATACCGCGTGATACACGGTTCACGGCCCCGGCCCTAGCCTCGCCTACACAACCGGCGGTGTCGCCTGGACCGGTGACAATTGCAGGTTGTCCACCACCAAAGCCAACGCCTGCAACCCCTGCTCGCGGGACGGACCCATTCTTGTCCAAGCTCCCGATTGTTCGCCTGTCTTCAGCGGAGAAGGCCGAGCGCTCGCGTTTGGGATTATGCTGGTATTGCTTGAAAAAATGGGTGGCAGGCCCAAGAAACACCATTTTTTGGCATACATGGGGGATGACGATGAGGAGCTGAGTGAGTTACACGCTGCGGAACCGCTAGAAGAGCCAGAACCTATGATTGCAGGGGATATCTCGAGCGTGTTGTCGCTCGCTGGCAGCCCCAACCCAAATTCTCTTCGGATGTCAGGATCCATTGGGTCCACCACTGTCCAAG
The DNA here is from genome assembly GCA_028566235.1 of Salvia elegans. Taxonomy (NCBI): domain Eukaryota; kingdom Viridiplantae; phylum Streptophyta; class Magnoliopsida; order Lamiales; family Lamiaceae; genus Salvia; species Salvia elegans. Next base: position 1,733,438 of record JAOWBI010000035.1, on the reverse strand, counting down.
TATTGATCGACACCGGAGCTACACATAATTTCATCCACCCGGCCCTTGCAGAGAGGTTAAGTCTTCAACTTGTCTCTATATCTCCTTTTCGAGTTTATGTGGGTAATGGGGCCTCACTAATTTGTAAAGCCATGGGCCCCAAATACTTTCCTTGTCTTGCAAGGAAACACTTTTCAGGTTGATATCCATGTCTTTGACGTCCATGGGCCGGACATTATATTGGGAATGAAGTGGCTCAAATCCATGCGTCGGGTTCTCACTGATTATGTGGACATGACAATGGACTTTATTATTGGGGGATGACCCGTGCAATTGAAAGGTGACACGGTCACACCCCGTGAGGTTTCCTATACTAGCTTGGCGACGTTGATGAGTTTCAGCAGTGAGGTGGACGTGTATGAGGTGCTACAGATTTAGCCTGAGGAGCCGCTGCAGGACGCAGATACAATCGAGATTACGACAGATGTACCTCCTTCCATCCGGACCGTCCTGACCGAACATGTCTCTGTGTTCAAGATGCCGATCGTTTGACCACCGCATTCACCTTGTTCCGGGGTCTAAGCCGATCAATGTTCGCCCTTATCGATACCGGTACTTCTAGAATAATGAGATTGAACGACAAGTACGGGATATGTTGAATCAAAGGATTGTGCAGCACAGCCACAACCCTTTCTCTTCCCCGGTTTTATTGGTCAGCAAGAAGAATGGCTCTTACAGATTTTGTATCGATTACAGGGCCCTGAATGCAGCTATGGACCAGACCATTTTTCTATCCCTACAACTGACGAGTTGTTCGATGAGCTCGGGGCAGCACGGTACTTCACCAAGCTTGACCTTCGCTCCGGATATCACCAAATCCGTATGCAATGGGAGGACATTTTAAAGACGGCTTTTAGGACTCACAAAGGCCACTATGAGTTCCTCGTGATGCCCTTCGGGCTAACAGACGCCCCGTCTACTTTTTAGGTTACGATGAATAGCATATTTCTGTCGCTGCTGCGCAAGTTTTTCATCATCTTTTTTGACGATATTCTCATTTACAGCCCATCTGAAGAGGCCCACGCGTCCTATATTGCACAGGTATTACAGATTTTGGAGTCCAATCAATTTTTCGTCGAGATGGCGAAGTGCACTTTTTGTAGCCCGACGGTGGACTATTTAGGCCACTTGATCGAAAATGAGGAGCTCAAGGCTGATCCTAGCAAGATCAGTGTGATGGTTGCTTGGCCTACCCCGACTAATCAGAAGCAGTTGCATGGATTCCTGGGGCTCACGGGTTACTACCGTCGATTCATATCACGCTACGCAACGATCGCCGCCCCGTTGACTGAGTTACTTAAAAAAGAGGCATTCTTGTGGTCTGAGGAGTCGACAGCTAGTTTCGAGGCACTGAAAGTGGCGACGACCTCTGCATACAAGATCCTTGTATCATTCTTCTGGTACGTTTGCCGGGTGTTCACTTCCGTTGTCGTCAGACTCCTTGCCTTCATCATCATCCTCAGCCAATTCACTTGGTGCATTCCTCCTGCTAGCTTGCCCACTCATCCCGGCCTCGCTGCTTCTTCTATTTCTCGCCAGTTCCTTAAAAATTCCTTCCATCACGTCTGCCAGCCATGCTAACTCCACTCGTGCCTCCCTATTCTCCGCGGCTAACTCTGCCACTGCCCTCTCTAGGTTCGTCTGCCTTTATTCTTGGGCCTGTCCTCCCTGAGGTACTATTACCCGTCCCACAGGGATCGCAGCTTCACCCATGGCGTAGAAACGTGGGCACGCTTTCTCTGATATATACGGTGTTCGTGCGGGTGAAGAAAAGGGTATCAAACAAGCCATGGGGATCCACCATAAACATGGGGGATAGGCTTTCTGTCTCAACCATGGCTATGTTGTTCCTCATGAAGGCCCCTAATATATTGTAGAGGGACAGATTTCTTGCAGGGTGAGTGGTGATCAAGTGGCATTGGTAGGCGGTCCGGAACCCAAGATGTACCCTTCTTCCACGTTTAGCGCACCAAAGAAGGTACAATTAAGTCATTGATGTTCGGACGACAGAGTTTGTTTGTCCCAGCAGGTTATAATCCAGGTAGAGTTGAACAAGGCGTAGGGTAGATGCAAACTGGCCAGCAGCCGGTGGGTCAACTCCTACCAAGCCTCCTGGAGTTTAAATGCTACATGCCTTCGAGGGATCCCCCTCTCCCTACTTCTCCACTCAGGTCTCATCGCCTCTTCTAGGCTGCACATACTCAGCCAAACAATCCACTCTATCAAGTTCATTCTCACTTCCCTCCCAAATACCCTGAAGGACACGGACACCTCGTCCAGGTCCGTTGTGACTTGGAACCTAAAGGTGGTGAAAAATTCCTTCGCCAATCTAATGGGTATGGTGGGGTCTCCATTCTCTAACAGCCAGTCAAAACCCAATGCACGCATATATGATCGAAATGGTTCACGAGCAGCCAACTCGTCTAGAGAGGGAAAGTGGAGTACCTTGCCGCTTTAGATTTGTTTACTACTGTCATCCTTATCGTTGAAGGCATCTTGAAGCTTTTTGGTGTTGTAATGCTTCGTGCCCTCCATCAGGTCGTCATCAAGTTCGACCTGCCATAGCTGGTACTCCAGTCTCTCCACCGGAGGCTAAATGAGCTCGCGGTGATTTTCCGGGAGCTGCTGCTCTTGAAACTCTTCATCCTCCAGGACACATCGTCCTACGAGTCCGGCTCTTCACTTGAGGCATACTCTCCGTCGCTAGTCTCCTCTCTTCATGGATGATCCCTCCTCTCAGGCTCTCGAATCACCACTCCAGTGTTGGCTGTGCGGGGTTTCTTGCTGCTTTGTTTTGCTTTCACTGGGGCTTTCCCCTTCCTCTTTCTTTCTTACAAGTATCTTTCCTCCTCAATGTCGTCGTCTAGCTTTTTCTCGGTCGATGCCGAAGGCTCCTCTTGGGCGGTAGGTTTGGTCACCAGGGCTATGATAACCTCTTCCTCTGCTGGTGTGGGAGGTACTTTGGTTGGGTTCTCCCCAGGTTTTATAGGAGTTCCCTCCTCCCGGTCAGTAGGGGTAGGTGGCACCACTTTTGTCTCCCCTGGGGTGTTCTCCTGGTTGGCAGCCGATAGGGGTTCCTCCTCAGGTTTTATAGGAGTTACCCTCTCATCTTCGCTAGAAATAACCACGGCATCAGATGCAGTAGTGTTGGCTCCCGCTTTCCTAGCCATTCCCCGCCCTAGGCATCTTTGTGACACACGCTTGGCTTCTGCCTCTCCTCCGACGGATCATCTTTCAACACCAATTTTCTTTTGACGACCTTTGGTTTGATGACTGGAGGCGCTCATGCCTTAAGCTCACAAACTGGAACTTCGGGTTCCGTCTCCACTTGTTCTTCGATTTCCACCCCTACTACTGACTGGGTGGCTCCTTCCTCTGGTTCTCTAGTCGGTTCCGATGTGCTGCTGTCTCCTACTGCCTTAGAAGTGAGGTCCAGACCCTCAGCCATCTAGGCAGTATCTTTCCCTCTCCCGGTCATTCCATCTAGAATTGACTTGAACTCTTCATCAGTTATTGGGCCTTGCTTCTGGGATATTTCATTTAGATCCACCTCTTCCCTTTTCTTCCCTTCAGTTGCGGTTTCCGCGACCGGCGTCTCCTCCCCTTTGCCTTTCTCTACTCTGCCCTCTTCCTCCTCCATCATCTTCTCTTCTTCGGCGCTCTCCTCTTCCTCCGTTCCTGGATCTCGGTAGGTTGAAAGGGGGCTAACATGTAGCAATTCGATTTGGGTTTGTTTTGGGGAGGGTTTTGATGTTTCGGAGGGTGCGGTTTCTTGTTGGGAGGGCTCGGTGGGTGTAGGGGTTGTTGAAGTTGGGACGGTGGTCGGAGGAATTAGAGCTGTGGGGACCACTGGAGTAGGGGCAGACATCACTGGTGCTACGCTGGCCGTGCTTCCGATTTGACTTAAACCCGCCAGTGTTGTTCCCAATTCACATTAGGGTTCGTCTTCTTGAGATAGGCCGCCAGAACGTCGATGGAGACCATCGGTCCCATCAGTGGGTTCGACGTCTGCGGTGGTGGTTGTTGGACCGTTGGTTGCGCTTCTGCCGGTGGTGGAAATTCCGGCTGTTCTTCCCTGAGGGGTGATGGGGTTTGGTTGAGGTTTGTTTTTGGGTTGGTTTCTTTCTTCCCTTGGCTTGATTTGGTGGTTGGTTTTGATTTTCCGGCGGTCAGTTGGGACGTTTCTGGGGGTGTTCTTCAATCAGTGACTGGGGGTTGTATCTTGGGGGAGAGATTGCAGGTAAAGGTTTGTAAAAGTGAAGGGAATAGGCGGTTGGGGGGTTATTACAGTGGTGATGGCAGTTGAGGGTTTCGACCGGTGGTATGCGGTTTCCAAGTCGTGACGCTTCTGGTGGAAGGCGGTTGAAGATCCTCGCTGCTGATTGGATGGTGCATGTCACCTCACTGCCTCACGCGCCCTACTAGTCACAGCCTACGCCTGCAAAGCTGCACTCAAGGATGCCCAATTCAAATTTCCCCCTCAATTAACTAATTATGGAAACAAATGAAAAGGACACTTAAATATATTTTCGAAGTTGCACCAAATTGGAAATTGTCTTGGTCAGTACGTACTCCGAATAAAAATTAAGTTCCGAAAAATATTTTTGGGTTTTTAAATTTGGGTTGTTCAGCCAACATTTAATTTTAAACTACCAATTATTTACAGTATTTACATGCCTGCCTTAGTAAATTTGGAATTCTACCTGGTCTGTAGTCACACATCTTTCTCAACAAGTGACCGGTGGAACTCCAAATTCCTACCTTACTGATCATTAGGCGACATCCAGATGCGTATGTAGTGGAATTTCTTCCGCTACACACATTTCTGTGTTATCTTTGTACTTTCAACCTATGTCCATTCACGATAAAAGGTGTAGAGTTAGGAGCACTCCCTGAAATTTCCGCTGCCCCATTTGAACGAAGTGTGGTTAAGACGTAAGGTCCTGTCCACTTTGATTTGAGCTTCCCAAGCGTTAGCTTTAGTCGCGGCTGGAAGAGTAGTACTTTCTGGCCAACTTGGAGGTCCTTGGTTCTCAGATTTTTTTCGTGCCATAATTTTGTGCTCTCTTTGTACCACATGGATGAATCAAACGATTCTAACCTGAGTTCCTTCAACTCCTGTAGTTGCAGCTTCCTTCCTCCTCACAGGCTCTAGCATCCATGTTAACTTGTTGCACTGCCCAGTATGCTCGGTGTTTGATGGCTACTGAAAAATAACACATTTTCCCGAAAACGATGCGGTAAGGGGACATCCCTATCATCGTCTTGTAAGCAGTCCTATAGGCCCACAGAGCGTCTTCCAACCTTGTGCTCCAGTCATTTCTAGAAGGATTTACCGTCTTTTCCAAGATGCTTTTTATATCCTAGTTAGATATCAGAAATCACCTTTCGTGTGATTGAATACTGTAAAACTCTTATTTTATTTTCCAAGGAATGAAACAGATTATTTTTGT
>JAOWBI010000035.1:792654-803715 GCA_028566235.1 Salvia elegans | reverse complement strand
TATTATTATTATTATTATTATTATTATTATTATTATTATTATTATTATTATTATTATTATTATTAGGGCTAATTATAAAAAAAAAATGTAATTTGCTTGAATTTGAGTTCATCGATGCAACTTTAAAATCAGCCAATCTCAGGGTGAAATAGTACAATTGTCTAAATGTGATGTATTATTGATGTTTTAAACCAAACAATATCGTTCTCTTTATGTAAAGACGACAACATTTAACTTATATGCGGTAATGTCCACGTATGATTTTTGACTGTTTCAGCATGAGATGATTTTGAACAAATGCAAATTTTATGAATTTTCCAATTCCCTTTATTATTATTATTATTATTATTATTGAAAGTGCGAAGAATCAAAATTGAAAAGAGATGCCTTGGGTTGGACCATGGCAATGGCGGTAGCAGCAAGCAGAACTCAGACAACGACATCTCATTGGTCCACGTGGAATCACCTTCTTCCATAGACATGAAGCCACTACTTTTACATTTTAACAACCATTTTATCACTCAATTCTTGTCTGTAAATCTCACTACACACATCCTCCCCCCTCTCTCAGTTAACCAATCAGTAAAAAAAAATCAAATATCATAAAAAATTGACTGCATGAACATGATCATTCACATCATATATTGGAAAAGCCAACTTCCTTTAATGGAAAGCAAAAAGGAGGAGCTTTCCCGTGCATCTCTCCACAACTATATAAGCTACGCCTCACCTCACACCGATGCCTTAACATACCTGAACAAGGCTCCCCCTCTCGACTCCGCCCCATGTCGTTCGCCTGCTCCAAGCACTTCCTGCGACGCTTCTGTGTCGAGGATTTCCAGACCAGGGCCGGAGGAACAAACAGTAGCTTCTTCTCCAGCCATCTCATTCCCTCCCTCGGAGCTCGGATCAATCAAACTACGAGACTAAGGAAGCACGTCGTCTCCCCATTCAACCCCCGATATAGGTGACTAAAACATGTTCCTGTCCGGACGAAAATGGAAAAATGAGGCTTTGCTGATTCTTGATTTCTTGTTTTTAGGGCATGGGGGATGTTTCTGATCCTCCTCGTAGTCTACTCCGCGTGGATCTCCCCTTTCGAGTTTGCATTCCTCCCCTACAAGCAAGACGCCATGTTCGTCCTGGACAACATTGTCAACGCCTTCTTTGCTGTCGACATCGTCCTCACCTTCTTCGTGGCGTACATGGACAGCCAGACGTATCTTCTGATCGACGATCACAAGAAAATAGCGATAAGGTAAATGCAAGTTCGAAAAAATTACTACTCTTTGGGAAGTGAAGTTGTTTACCTTGTTTCGTATTTGAACGGACAGGTATGTATCGACGTGGTTTGCTTTTGATCTCTGCTCGACAGTGCCGTTTCAGTCTCTCAGCATACTCTTCACAGATCACAGCGGCGGATTAGGATTTAAACTGCTTAGCATGCTCCGGTTATGGCGCCTCAGACGAGTCAGCTCCCTCTTCGCAAGGTCTGTCAGTCTCTCTTGAGTCTATCCTTTTCGTTCGAATGCTTCATGCCAGAAGACTACCAACTCTTGCTTTCGTGTCTTCCTTCCCTCAGGCTCGAGAAGGACACCCGATTCAACTACTTCTGGACTCGTTGCACCAAGCTCGTATCTGTAAGTCTGCGCGTTTCTCTGTTTTGTGCCACTCTGTATGTGGGCGAGTGGCAATTTTTAACATTCAACGTTGCCTTTTTTTTTTTCCCGGTCGGATTCAGGTTACTTTGTTCGCGGTGCACAGTGCCGGTTGCTTCAACTACATGATAGCTGACAGGTATCCCGACCCGCAGAAGACGTGGATCGGGGCGGTCTATCCGGATTTCAAACAGCTGAGCCTCTGGGACAGATACATAACCGCACTGTATTGGTCCATCGTGACACTGACGACAACGGGGTACGGAGACTTACACGCGGAGAATCCGAGAGAGATGATGTTCGGAATCTGCTACATGATGTTCAACCTCGGGTTAACGGCTTACATCATAGGAAACATGACGAACCTTGTCGTGCACTGGACCAGCCGCACCAGAGCCTTCGTAAGTTTTCCTTTGTATGATTCTCGGATGCTTACTCGAAAGACTGCTAAAATCAGACCTGATATGCTTGCAGAGAGATTCCATCCGAGCTGCTTCGGAATTCGCAAAGAGGAATCAGCTGCCACCGCGGATAGAAGACCAGCTCCTGTCGCATATATGTCTCAAGTTCAAGACGGAAGGGTTAAAGCAGCAGGAGACGATGAATGGCCTGCCAAAGGCCATCCGTTCCAGCATCGCGCATTACCTGTTTTACCCCGTCGTTCAAAATATCAGTCTCTTCAATGGCGTTTCGCATGAGTTCCTTCTCCAACTGGTAACTCATCCTCTGTTTCCTCGCCTTTTCTTCTTCCTTTCATCATCTGAGCATCTCTGTGCTCGACTGAAAAGGTACCGGAGATGGAGGCTGAGTACTACCCTCCCAGAGAAGACGTTATTCTGCAAAACGAGGCTCCAACAGACGTATATATACTGGTTACCGGATCAGTGGTAAATCGATGCTTCTCGACTTTCACAGATTATTTATACCTGAAAAACCTCTGGTTTCCAGCTTTCACATTCTGATTCTTTATCTCTTTCCTGGCAGAAATTCGTTGCAAAAATCAACGGACAGGATCAAGTAAGTAAAACGAATCAGCATAGAGTAACACTGTTCCCGATAAACAAAGATAGATCGACTGTTTCACATAATATCGTCTTTCACATTCGTGAATACAGGTAGTCGGAAAGGCTTCTGCAGGGAACATTTTCGGGGAGGTAGGGGTGTTATGTGAAAAGCCACAGCCGTTTGGTGTTCAAACGATGGAAGTCTCTCAGATACTACGACTCGACAGAAGCACATTTCTCAGGACTCTTCAAGCATATGCAGAAGATGAACGCATTGTTATGAACAATCTTTTCATGGTATAATTCAGCAACCAGCAATAGCTTTTCCATCTTTTGCAGATTCAATTATTCAAACTGACTCAATTTTTTATGTTTTGTATCAAGAAAATGAGAGCATGCGGAAGCTTCGACATAGAGGGCCAACACGATCCAAGTCTGATCCCAAGAAATTGTTTCAACGGAGACAGCTATGGTCACACTCGATATCAAGATGATTTCCATAACGAGGCAGTGAGGAAACAGCAAGCAGATATCGATATCCAGAATTCAAGGTTTATGACCACGCATCAGATAGAGAGTAACAATACCGAAGGAAGCAAAGCTGAAGTGGATGACCAAACATCGCTTCACATTGCTATTCGACAGGGGCACATGGAGACGGTCCGGTTTCTGCTGGAAAGAGGTGCAAATGTGGACAAACCAGATGAGAGAGGCTGGACACCAAAGGCATTAGCAGAAACGCAAGCAAACAGAGGCATATACGATCTCATATTGAATTATGAAAATAAAAGGAAGCCCGATGGGGGCATCAGTCACATGATCAATCATTACAAGAATCACGCACGTGTCAGCCTGAGCAGTTCCACGAATCCAGCTCACGTAGAAGCAGTAAGCCCTAAGAAGACGAGAGTCACCATTCACATGGAGTTTGGAAATAGTAAACATTTGGAAACGAAGCTTCCAAAGCTAATAGTCCTACCCGATTCATTAGAAGATCTACTCAAAATAGCAGGTATGCACCATTCGAACTTTACATATAGTTTCGAAATAAAGGCAATAACACTTACCTCGTCGGTTATATGACAATGGCCTCCTTGTGAAACTGCAGGTGAAAAATTTGGAGACGACAGTATCACAAGCATAGTAAATGCAGAAAATGCAGAGATAGACGACTTAAGTGTCGTGCGAGATGGTGATCATTTGTTTCTCGTATCAAGCCAGTGCAAAGATCAAGATAATAATACAAGCTAACAGACACAATGACTCTAACCACATGAGTAGGACAAAGCCAATTCAAAGCAATAATAGCATACAGATATTTTAACACTGACCAATCATTCCCTGTGTTCTTGATGCTAATAACAGTAGCAGAAAAAATCTGTATAATCGATTACACGGTTGACTTACAACCCACTGGATATGTAAATTCTTACTAATTGTATAACTCAACAGTCAATAAGTGAAAATTCATGCAGGATTTTTACAAATTCAGAATCTGGTAACTCTCAGTCTCTCAGTATATAAATTTCCCTCCACTATTTTTTTCGTACATCAAAAGTTCACATACAAAATCTTCCGAGCGCAGGCTAGCTGATGCTAGCAGTAATTCAACCATCACCAAACTCATCAACTTGTTTGAGGCATGGCAGGTTAAATTGAATTGGAAACTCCGCCTTCTCTAAATCAATCTTCTTTATCAGAGCATCAACTTCATTTTCTTCTGGCATGGCCTTGAATAGGTAATGGATGGGCTTCTGTGTTAAACACGTACTCATCCAATGGAATCACATCGCTGCCACTGAACAGTAAATACAGGTATTTAAGTGTTTCGCCCAGAAAAAATGTCTCCATCTTGTCTCTTTTGTGTGGTGGAACCACAGTAACATCATCAAGAGAGGTGTAACCTCCAGAATCAATTTTCGTATGCTTCTCAAATGCCTCAAAGATGTCCCAACCCCACTCACGATATCTGCAATCATAGAGATATAACATAGTGACGACTTGTGAAAAGCTGGGCGAGAAAAGTAATTAATAACAAAACATAATATATCCCTAGCTAATAAATAACTAGTATACATACTTGGGATCTCCTGTAATTCGGAACAAGACAAACAGTGACTCAACGGTTTCAGGGCGCAAGAGATTGTGACGGTCAGCATATTTTATAACTATGTCGTCTACATACTTGGAATGGTTATTTCCACCACCAGGACCATCTTCCTTATGTCCCTGCTTAGCGTCAAATTAGATGAGAGTTGCAAGTAAGTATCAGAATGATCGATTTAGACTGTAGATATTAGATTATTAAAGTGCAAACACAAAAAACGAACTGACCTCTATATTGAAGTATGCTATTTCTGGGGCAAGACCAGTGGCGGTTACAGAATACATCCCATAGCATGTCTGAGCCAAATCCTCAGCAAGCTTCAAATTTTCCAGATCCTCGAGAGTGAGCAAGTTTTCTTTCATGGCCTTGTCCTTTGTAAGACCCTTCGTGGCACCAAGAGCAAGAGTCCCAGGGAGGAAACATACCTATTAATGGGGCATCTAAGTTAATAGTGATAAGTTAAAAGAAAGATATTATAAGACAAAAAGAGTTCCAATTTGGACAGAAGTAACATACCAGATGATCCATTTTGGTGCTGAAGCTACCTTTAGGGCCATAAGGCAATTCTCCTACGAAAACCAACCCATTGGGCACTGATTTCTTAACTAGAAGTTCTTTGACACCTTGCACTGATTCTTTGTACATGTCGTGCAAATATGTCACGTTACTCCCAGGGTTCTGAAGCCACACTTTAATGAGGTACTCATAGTAGCTATCGCCGCGTGATCCAAGTCTAATATTATCCCCATTAAAGTCTCCAGTCTGAGGGCTGCAATCATGACAGGTGCAAACCGATGACTGTATTTATAAACTAACTTGGAAAGAAAAGAAAACGAAGAATCACGTTGTAACTGACTGATGTATTTCATTCGATTGATAGACTGAGAAAAGGAAATGATAATGTTTATTGTAAAGCAACATAATTTAATTTCCTCTCGTCGCAGTAAATTACCCTGCTTATCTACCAAAGCTATTAGATGCCAGATTATTTACTTGACCAATTTGGGAAATGCATCCATACTCAGTGGCTTCTAAATGTACCCGAGACAGTTAAAAGTCTAATGCACTGTACGATTTTACCCCTTAACGTCCAATTTTCTAATTTAAACCAATACAACTTTGTTTTTTTTTCTTTTGGGCGGCTCTACATTAAAGGTTCCCTAAGTGGGAACTTTATTTTAGTGTTCAAATTAGTTAAAAACGTGTTTGGAGATCTCGCTTTAAGGACAAGTTTCATGCATGCGTTTTTAATCACGCGTTTGCGAAACTCGGTAGGTTTTTACCTAATCTGAGCACTAATAAAGGTTCCCATTTAGGGAACTTTTAATGCAGAGTCGCCCCAAAAAGAAAAAAACTCGATAACTCTTAGGAAGCACTTAAATGCAGTACTCTAGCTATCCAAACAGAGTCAAAAGGAAAAATGTCGTCTGCATCAAAAGAAACACAAACAATCATGAAAAGAGAGTAAAAAGGATTCTTACTTTATGTAGATAGGAACCAGCCCCTTGACCTTCGGCAAGGTTTTCATGTGTTCCAAAACCTTCATAGACTCCAAAGAGTACTTCGGGTCACCAGTCAAAAAACTCAAATAATTGAACTCAAGCTGGACGGTAGAAACTTCCGCTGTGCTACTTAAACCATCAGGAGCTGGATGCGCAGAACGGTCACGAAGAATAACGTCACTATAGGGAATAGCAGTTGGGCTCGATGTGAAAGCAATTAACAGACGGTCAGCCAAATCCTTAGCGGTATCAAGATAGACAGCTGGCTTAGGTCCTTTTGCTGAGGCGTTACCACCATGTTCGCCCCCACTTAAATGATAAGCACTCAAAAGACCACCCAAAACGCGTATGGTAGTTTCAAACAAATTCACTTGGCCCTTCTTATCGATCCTCTGGGAAAGATGTTTCTCAATCCAAGTACCTGCTTCGTCAACAACTTCATCAACTCCCATTATCATGGCTGTGTCAAGAGCATCCACCACAGTGGCTCCTAGACCTCCTAAGCCATCAACTCCTCTTTTGCTCACAGGCATAAGTTCGTCAAATCCCAATGCATAGTGCCGATAGCCAGACCACGCGTGGATAAACGCCTCTTTGACCCTTTGTTGTCTAGCCACCCAATCAGGTCCAGAATCTACCTTGCCAGGGCTATTAATCGATTTATTCCTAGCAGCTATTTCGTCCGGTGATAACTGAGGAGGAAGCCTCGGTGCCTTTCTCCAAAATTTACGAAACCTACCTGTCCCATCCGTGAAGAAACTATGCCCTTCCTCGGTGCCAACATGTTTCTCTGCACCAATCGACGCGGGAGTGCTGCTTGTGTGTGTGAGCATGAGATAGGCCACACCGAAGATCATTAATATCAAAAGAAACTTTCCCGTACTGCAATTCGTGCATTCGCGTTTAACATGACTGCTTATCATATTTTGTGTGATCACCTGAAGAAGCAACCATGACTATAGTTAAACAACTTAAAAACTCCATGTAGCTATCATCAACAAAGCATCCAAACAAACATGATTCAATATACAGAGACAAATGTGTGTGTGTGTGTGTGTCTGTGTGTAAATTATATCATCTATACACTTTCTAAGAAGCTCCTAAAACTGCAAAATCTGATTCAAATGTTCAATCGGAAACCCCTAAAAGGTAAAACCCCATTTCAACTTCAATCCACACATCTTCAATTCGGCCCAACACATAAAAATCAAAACTTTCTTGATTCCCAGAAAAATCACGAAGAGCAAACACCAAAAATCGATCGATTCTAATGAAAATTGAAATCTTTAACAAGAGAAACGGAGATCTGGAAGAAAATCGCGCGAACCTTGAAGAGGGATCGCTGGCGAAACTTGGCATTGTCGTAATGAACATCTTTCATTGAATAGGGTAGCGATTTCGACATCCTTGATTAGCAATTTTATCTATTGGAAGTCGAGAACAAATCGAGCGACGGTCAGTGAGCGGCGCGAGTGAATCTAGAGAGCGGATGGCGATAACTCGGAGACCCCCGCGAAATCTTGATTGATCCTTTCCTTTCGAATTAGTTGATGTTTGTTTGCTGTTGGAATTAATAAGGTTTTGTTTGGATTAAATAAAGATTTGAAGTCAACGGCCGTGCCCAACTCAGTTTCACACTATTGATTCAGCTGGAAATTAAGAGGAAAGAACAACTTAATTCGATCTACTACTCACTAGTCACTCAATGTTGATGAACATGATTAGTGAGCTAAGGGATCTAATGAGTAGAGAAATAATCTGATAGTATTATGATTAACCTTATATACTTACATGTTAGTCATGGAATTCAGAGACTCAAATTAGGTGAACGACTGATTGTTCCATTGGGATTTCTATGGTTACATGGAATTTTATTTTTCGATGTTTCCATCCACTGCCTACTCATAGTTCGTAAAGTATGTATGTTCCCAGATTTTGATTCAACGGTGGTGCAATATCTGTATAGAATCATGGTTTTTTCTAGTATAACATTGCATTTATAATTTTAAGTGAGCCTTTCATTTATTAGAGGCAAAATGAGGGGTTTAACCTCTAGTTATTGCATGATAGATAATGTGTTAGGTAGATTCGTTCATTTAGACGGAAAATTGTATCAATTTCTGATACATTAATATCAATACTTGGCATTACAAAATATAGATGAAACCAATATTGAATCAAGAAATGATATGTTTTGTGATGGCATAGTAGTATAATTTTGTGTTCCTAACTTTAAGAAAAGTTCTAAAATGAACCATCCCATAGTTTATACTATAAATAACAATAATTTGATTATTAGTATTAATATGCAAGTAAACTAACTTTAATGTCTACGAAAATGGCAAAGAAAATATTTTTATACTTTTTTCCTTTATTGCCAGAGTGTATTTAGCACTCTTAGAAACAACATTTATCATTTACGCCTATTATTTTTTTGGGACGATATCATCTTACCGTATTCAAAATATTGTATGGAACTTCTCAATTCCGTATTTAATTGTTCTTTCCTTTTTCTTCTTTTCTTTTACAAGTAACATTAATTAAATTTCAAATTAATTTGAACCATGCATATCGTTATCAATGGGCATATAATAAGCATGCGAAATGGAATTACAAAAAAAAAAAAAAGAGTAATTATTTTGTTATACTTTTATATATATACTTTTTTATATAGAAGGCATGCAAAACTCAGACAATATAAGAAATACTTAATCCATCGTGCAAAATCTATCTATGTACAAAGAGTCTCGCAAACATGCTTGATCATCACGAACCTGACAATTCACATGACCTCATACTGTTCTATAATCACAGAAACTCCAACCAAACTCTCACTTTCTATCTCCAACTCTCGAATCCTTAGCGTTTTTGCCAGCAGTAGTACTCCGTAGGAGTATTAAATATCCGCCATCAGAATACAACGTACCCCAACATCCAATCCAACGACATCTCGAATCGAACCTTCCCCCGAAACGTGCACCGACCCTCGCAAAGGTGGTCTCCAACCCACAAGAGTAGCGATAAGTCCATCCGAACTCCCTCACTCCCCTTTAAAAATGAACCCACACCTTAAATATGAAGTAATTTAATTATTCTCAAATACCAGAGTCCAATGTATATACAGCAAAGATCTTAGATTCTGATGTTCTCCTCACAACTGAGATCTGTAAGCATGGAATGTTGATCGCTCTCTCTCTAAAACCCCAACTCATTTTCCTCCTCTTGAAAACCCCAAACGGCCAAAAGAAATCAAGAATTTCTTGATATATCAAAAACCGCACCCTCAAATTCTAAGCTATTTCATGAACTCTCATGGCTAACTGCAACACCAAGATCGCCATCTCTCTCTCTCTTCTCTCGTTGATCGTCGTCATCGCCTTAGCCTTTCCCTCTGCCTCACAATCAGTCAAAGCTCCACTGCATCAGAAGGATTTCCAGAGCTTCCAGATCAAGAAACCGTCTCCCCCTTTCCAGAGAAATCTGCCTCGCCGGAAAAGAATGAGGAGAAAGAAGACGGTGGCCAAGAAGCCGGATTCGAGGCGCTTCTCCGCTATGCTTCCGAAGGGCTACGTGCCGCCTTCGGGTTCGTCTCCGTGCCACAATGTCTACCCCAATTCGGTCTCCTTCTTCTGTGATTATTCTAATCAAATGCAGAAACCCTAGAATTTCAAGGATGGAATATTAGGGTTTTTGAGCCAGGCAAAAATGAGGGTTTGATACTGATCAAGAACCCTTTTTTTGTCTACGATCATTACATTTTGCTATAATTTTGTGTTTTTTTTTTTTTTTTTTTTTTTGTTTTTGTTTTTGTTTTTGTTTTGAGTGATTCAAAGTTTGTACAAGGGAAATAAGGTTCTATTGATTTCCACTGATCATCCAAACCAGTTAATAAAACTACAATTTTTGTTTTTGCTTTAATTTATGATTAATATTTCTTTTTCTTGCTTTGAATTAAGTTGAATTAATCACTGTGATACTTTACAATTACATTAATTATTTCTAGGCAAAATATTACTTATGTTGGATAATAAAAAAGAACGTGGCTGGATATATTCTGCATAGAAATTGTATTTTGGTATATATCTGTTTAATTTGGATTTTAGGTGTAAATAATACTCCCTCCATCCCACAATAATTGTTAGTCTTTTCCATTTCGGTTCGTCCCACAATAATTGTAACACTTCATTTTTACCATAAATGGTAAGTAGGTCTCACGTTCCATTAACTCACTTCACTCACATTTTATTATAAAACCATATATAAAGTGGGTCTCACATTCCACTAACTTTTCCAACCAACTTTTCTTTATATTTTTTAAAACATGTGCTCATAATAAGAGTGACAATTATTGTGGGACGGAGGGAGTACTTTTTTGAGAAGTAAAGCAAAATTTGAGTGGCTAAATATAATGTTGGTAATTAAGGAGTGATGGAATTAATGTTTGTTTGAATTGACTTTGGAGGTGGTAGAATGTTTTTTATTTATTTAGAGATCGATATATGAATTTTGGGCTCAGCAATTTTTGAAGGCGGGAATTGAGCTGAAGGCATATGAATTTGCTTCAATTATGGAGCTTTGTTTCATTCGTATATTAATTCATTTATTCACATACATTTCTTAGCGTTTACTCCATGCATTTTATTACTACCTAATTTTGCACTCGTAGCAATGCATCTACGCAAATCAATGAAAAAAAAAGGACAATATCTACTTTTGACAAGATTCACTTATATAATTAAAAAATTTCGATTATAGACTTATAGTACATAATTGTTTTAATAATTATCAAG
>JAOWBI010000035.1:451669-463563 GCA_028566235.1 Salvia elegans | reverse complement strand
TGTGGGAAAGAACAATTTTTTTTTTACTGAACTGAGCTATCAAGAAAATTTTGCCTATAAAACCAGAAAATCTCTGCACCTTCAAACCATCCTCTCTCTCTCTCTCTCTCTCTCTCTTCAACAAACCGTGACGTTTGTATAGGTTAAACCACTCAAAAATCCCGTGCCCCTTTTGCTCCTTCAGCCTTGAATTGAAGGGAAGAAGCAAGAAAAAGTGAATCGAAACAAGAAAAAGTGAATCTTTTTTGGTGAGAGGCTATATAAAGAGGGAGAAAGATGAGTAGGAAGATAGAGAAAATGGCTTCAATTGATGCACAGCTGAGGCTGCTGGCGCCAGGGAAGGTTTCAGAGGATGATAAGCTGGTGGAGTATGATGCTCTTTTGTTGGACCGGTTTCTTGATATTCTCCAAGACTTGCATGGAGAGGAAATCAGAGAAACGGTATAAAGATTTGATTTTTCTTACAAATTTTTGGATTTTGGGTTTTGGGTTTTGCTGGTTTTGGTCTGTTCTTGATTGTGAAGATGCTTTGGATTTGTTAGTTATAGAGGAAGTTTAGCAAATTGCTTTAGCTTCTTAGAATTTAAGTGATCACCAATTTTAAGTCAATATCTTTTCTTAGATAAAGTATTTTTGGATATGTTATTAGCTGATTGTTTTCTTGGAGTTTTATACTGTGTTGATGCATATTTTTCTTCCAAATTGTGGTGAATTATGGAGAAGATTGTACTGGAAATCAGTTTAAATAGCTGTTTAATTCTGAGAATTTGTGTTTACTATGTTTTGACTTTGATAACTTGTTGAATATATGGAGATTTGCATGGAGAGGAAATTAGAGAAATGGTATAAAGATTTGATTTTTCATACAATTTCTTGGATTTTGGATTTTGGGTTTTGCTGGTTTTGTTTGCTCTTGATTGTGAAGTTGGGTTAGATATGTTGTTCTCCGATTCTAATTCTCACTAATTGAGTGACATTTCTTGTTTGCTTGGAGTTTTATAATGTGTTGAAGCATATTTCCCCCCAAATTATGGTGAATTATGGAGAAGTTTGTTACTTGCTGTTTATTCTGAGAATTTTCGTTTGTTTATGTTTTAGATTTGATAAATTGTTGAATTTTCATTTAAAGGATTAGTCTATGTAGAATTGCTCGCTAGACTGTGTAGTTTTTCGCTTCGATACAAAGTGATTGAACTTTTTATATGTGGAGAGGCCTTCTTAGATAATACAGTTGGTTGTTGTTACATTGCTGCTGTTCTTGTTTTCGATCTGTTCGAGTTTTGTGAGCTAACCGCCTTCTCAATTAGCCCTCGTGATGTTGCGATTATTAGTCTAAGTGATATGGAATGTGGTGAAGTTCTTGTGATGTTTGCTGAAACATGTACTGTTGTTTTGTATTGATATGTTCAACCAGGTTCAGGACTGTTACGAGATCTCTGCTGAGTACGAAGGCAATCGCGACCCTCAGAAACTGGAGGAGCTCGGGCGAGTCCTCACGAGTTTGGATGCAGGGGACTCCATTGTCGTTGCAAAGTCATTCTCCCACATGCTCAACTTAGCCAACCTTGCTGAGGAGGTCCAGATCGCTTACAGACGGAGGATTAAACTGAAGAAGCACGACTTTTCGGATGAGGCCTCTGCCCCGACCGAATCCGACATCGAGGAGACGCTGAAGAGGCTGGTGGGACAGTTGAACAAGACGCCAGAAGAAGTTTTTGAGGCCTTGAAGAATCAAACCGTGGACTTGGTGCTAACCGCTCATCCCACTCAGTCTGTTCGGAGATCTTTGCTGCAGAAACACGCAAGGTTTGTCGTACGTCTTGCTAGAGTATAGATGTAGTAGAATTGAAATCTGTTGTTAATGTTCGATTTTTCTCAGGATTCGTAACTGCTTGACTCAGCTAAATGCAAAGGATATCACTCCGGATGATAAGCAGGAGCTCGATGAAGCACTGCAAAGGGAGGTAAGTTAATCCGATTCCTTAACATCCGATTCTTCAATCGTGTTAACACGTTCATTTGCTCAGATACAAGCTGCATTTCGGACTGATGAGATCAGGAGAAACCCCCCGACTCCACAAGACGAGATGCGGGCTGGAATGAGTTACTTCCACGAGACCATATGGAAGGGAGTGCCAAAGTTCCTGCGACGCGTTGACACTGCTCTGAAGAATATTGGAATCAACGAGCGCGTTCCTTACAATGCCCCTCTCATTCAATTCTCTTCCTGGATGGGTGGAGATCGCGATGGTATTGTCACTTTCTTGTTATAGCTAATCGCCTAGGTTCTGCTCTATCGAATTTTTTAAATACGTTATGAGTCGAAGCTTAGATCATGCGCGTGATGTGATTGTAGGAAATCCTCGGGTGACTCCCGAAGTTACAAGAGATGTATGCTTACTAGCTAGGATGATGGCTGCAAATTTATACTTCTCACAGATAGAAGATCTCATGTTTGAGGTGAGAAATTTTCCTTAAAGTTTTCGACTTTAGCATCTTGAAATCTCCGAATTTCTAAATAGCAACGGCCCTTCTGTATGTTGTCGTTCGCAGCTTTCTATGTGGCGCTGCAGTGATGAACTTCGCGTGCGTGCTGAAGAACTTCACGGTTCTTCCAAGAGGGAAGCTAAACATTACATCGGTATGTTTCTCGTTTGCTCGATAAAAACTCAGAAGCTTCGTCGTGTTCTCATTCATCTTGCAATGTGCATTCTTTCCACTAGAGTTTTGGAAGCAAGTTCCCTCGAATGAGCCTTACCGTGTTATTCTCGGGGACGTGAGGGACAAGCTCTATCACACGCGCGAACGCGCTCGCCAGTTACTTGCGAGTGGAATGTCCGATATCCCCGTCGAGCTAACATTCACCAATACCGAAGAGGTTTGCTCATTAAAAACACCTTAATTTATTGTTCTTCAAATAAATTTGTAATAATGTTTCAAGTTACATTAATTTTTGTTTTTGATCAATAATTTCGCTCAAACTAAATCATATGTTTGATCTCCAGTTTCTGGAGCCTCTAGAGTTGTGCTACCGATCACTTTGTGCTTGCGGGGACCGTCCGATTGCTGACGGGAGCCTTCTCGATTTCCTAAGACAAGTTTCGACGTTTGGGCTCTCTCTCGTGAGGCTTGACATCCGGCAGGAGTCGGACAGGCACACCGATGTTCTTGATGCTATCACGAGGCACCTCGAAATCGGATCCTACAAGGAGTGGCCCGAGGAGCGCCGCCAGGAGTGGCTTCTATCCGAACTTAGTGGCAAGCGTCCGTTGTTCGGCCCAGACCTTCCGAAAACAGAGGAAATCGCAGACGTCCTCGAAACGTTCCACGTCATTGCCGAGCTCCCATCGGACAACTTTGGCGCCTACATCATCTCGATGGCGACTTCCCCGTCCGATGTGCTGGCCGTGGAGCTTTTGCAACGCGAGTGCCACGTCAAGACCCCTCTGAGAGTGGTTCCCCTATTCGAGAAATTGGCCGATCTCGAGGCCGCTCCTGCGGCTGTGGCTCGTTTGTTTTCAATTGATTGGTACCGCGAGAGGATCAACGGGAAGCAAGAGGTCATGATCGGATACTCGGATTCGGGGAAGGACGCTGGCCGGCTTTCCGCAGCGTGGCAACTTTATAAGGCTCAGGAGGAGCTCATCAAGGTGGCGAAGGAATTCGGAGTTAAGCTCACGATGTTCCACGGCAGAGGAGGGACTGTCGGGCGAGGAGGTGGGCCGACTCACCTTGCCATATTGTCTCAGCCACCGGACACCATCCACGGCTCGCTCCGTGTCACAGTTCAGGGAGAAGTCATCGAGCAGTCGTTCGGAGAGGAGCACTTATGCTTCAGAACGCTCCAGAGATTCACTGCTGCTACGCT
Organism: Salvia elegans; assembly: GCA_028566235.1. Lineage (NCBI taxonomy): Eukaryota > Viridiplantae > Streptophyta > Magnoliopsida > Lamiales > Lamiaceae > Salvia > Salvia elegans. The sequence goes on along the minus strand of JAOWBI010000035.1, from coordinate 459,695 downwards.
CGAGCACGGAATGAAACCCCCGGTCGCTCCAAAGCCCGAATGGCGCGCCCTCATGGACGAGATGGCCGTGATCGCCACAAAAGAATACCGCTCTGTCGTCTTCCAAGAGCCTCGATTTGTTGAATACTTTCGCCTCGTAAGTATGTTGGATCGTTGTTTTCTATTATCCGTGACTTGTATTTAATCTTCGTGTCTCGTTGCTTCCGTTGTTAGGCCACACCAGAGCTGGAGTACGGCCGGATGAACATTGGGAGTCGTCCGTCCAAGAGAAAACCGAGTGGTGGCATAGAGTCCCTCAGGGCTATCCCGTGGATATTCGCGTGGACTCAGACGCGGTTCCATCTCCCTGTCTGGCTCGGTTTTGGGGCCGCGATGAAGGAGGCAATCCGCAAAGACATCAAGAATCTACAGATGCTCCGAGACATGTACAACGGTTGGCCATTCTTTAGAGTCACGATCGACTTGATCGAGATGGTCTTCGCCAAGGGCGACCCCATGATCGGCGCTCTCTGCGACAAGCTCCTCGTCTCTGAGGATCTGTGGCCGTTCGGAGAGCAGCTGCGCGCGAACTACCAAGCGACTCAGGACATGATTCTTCAGGTGAGACGCACATTCAGTTCTCGAGTATGATTGCAAGATTCTTGCTTGTTACTTTCTGCGAACGAGAACGATGTTTTGAGAGACGAGCATTTACTTATACTCGTGGTCGGGTTTCAGGTTGCTGGACACAAGGAGATCCTGGAGGGAAACCCCTACCTGAGGCAGAGGCTGAGGCTCCGAGACCCGTACATCACGGTCCTCAACGTGTCCCAAATCTACACATTGAAGCGCATCCGCGACCCCACCTACAGTGTGAAGGTGGGCCCGCATCTTTCGAAGGAGATAATGGAGATGGACGCGAGCAAGCCGGCCAATGAGCTGGTGAAGCTCAACCCCACGAGCGAGTACGCCCCGGGGCTGGAGGACACGCTTATCCTCACCATGAAGGGTATCGCGGCCGGGCTGCAGAACACCGGCTAGTCGAGCGGCTGTGGCTGAGCTGGGAGATGAATTGTTTCTTGCCACTTTTGGGAAGAGTGAACCTTATGTTGAGGAACTATTTATGCATCCTCTTGTGAAAAAAAGCTTGAAGAAAATAAATAAGTGTAGTGTTAATAGTAGTTGGTGTTTTTATGTTATCAACATGCATAATTTCAGAAATATTTACTTCTATGTTGAAGCTTTAGATAAATGTTAAAACAAAATAAATAAAGATTTTAGTATAACGATATGAAATAAGATTTGGTATGTTTATGGTATAAACGATGCATTACTTTTGCAACAAATATTACAATATCATTTCATTTACAATAATGCAGGGAATTACAGATTATTTCCAATTCCCATACTCAAGAATTCTCATCACTATCTACATATAGGTTGAATCAAGCCTCAGATTTTCCGGCAGCGACGTTCACCGCCTCCTCTATCGCCTGCATAAAAGTGGCGATCTTGTACGTGAAGAACCCGACCAGCATCGGGATCAAATCAAGGGGCATGAATCCATAGTCGGGCACTAAGATCCTGTGGACGAAGCAATATGAGATACCCTAAAAGTGGGGAGAGACAACGAAGCCGGGGAGTAAAAAGGCCTTACCCGTTCCATCGATTGAATACCATCACCAAGACTACGGGAACCAACAGCCTAGGCTGCGCCATTGCTCCCCTGCAACGACAAGTTCCGAATGAAGATCAAGTAGCAGCAATGCACGAGCAACGACGAATGGCAGCAATTCAACATACACATTATAATTAAGCCACAAAACCACAATGCGCAAGAAAAAAGACAGAAAACATACTTGATAACCCCTCTTGCCCCATCGGCCATGGAATCAATACTGTTACCGAGCATTCGCATGTACACCAAAGAACCGAGCCAGCCAGCACCATAGCTGAAATAGTTCGTAGTGCAAAAATCTTAAAATATATGCGAGAGAATAAAACATCGCAACAGGATATTAAAGAAGACTTTATGAAACGCATACAAGGCAGCGTTTTAGGTACCTTGCTGCAATTTCCGGAGAATATGTGAAATAGGCTGAAATCAAGCCAACGCCACCGATTCCCATTGTGAGCACTTGCAATTTGTTTTTCAACTGAAGAAAAAAGATTTCGCAAAATATAAAATTCAAAGTGCTGGAAACGAAGAATACAGAAGAACATCGTTTATTTTATAGATAAGCACCTTATAATATTGTTCCCTCGACTGAGCAGCCAAAACCACAGGATCCCCTCTTGTGCGCCTTGATTCCCGCAGCATAACATCCTGTATGCAAAGAAAAGTAAAACGTGTCTCATATCTATTGAAAGCACAGACTTTTACGCATATAAGAACTTGTATATGACATACACTGCCTCCGCTTGCAGCCTTGGCAGCTCTATCCCACTTGTCTAGCTCACGACGTGTTGGAGCTGGTCTCCATTTCCTACCGGCAGTCCTAACAGTCTGAATATCATTTCAATGAGACGGGTAAGAGAGCGAAAAATACGAGACTGCAAGATACAAAAGCCAAGGAAGTTCGGATAATACCTGCTCCTCGACTTGCTCTTCCACTGCGGATGCAGAAGGGGCTGCAAGTTCTTTGCTCAAGTCGACTTCCATACTGCATAGTTAGATCACAGAATTGTTATACGATACAAGCATAAACATGCTTTGCCCGAAAAAAAGATTTATGGAAAACGGTATCTGCATACTTGTCCAAGCTCATGACTCTATTCAAGCTAAGAAATCCAGAAGGCTCCTCCTATTAAGAAAGAGATCCAAACGACATCAATACATACGCTGAACAAGAATAACACAAAGCATTGATTTAAACTTATATACCAAAACCAGCACTATTAACATTACAATCAAACTGTGAGTTAAAAAGGAAAAAAGGGCGGCACAAAAAAGAGATCCTTCATTCAGTCCAAGCACCTAACGGAAAATAACAAACACGATGAGTTCACTGCTATCTAAAGATAAAATTTTGTGCCTCTCTCTCCCTCTTTCTCAAATCGAACACGATGAGTTCACTGCTATCTTAAGAACTGGTACGGATCACAAAAACTGCAGATAATTAATCGAACATCAAACCAACATAAAAGAATAAGAATACAACGATAACGAATCAACAGAAGGCTCCTCCTATTGAATTTGAGAAAGAGATCCAAATTGCATCAATACATAACTTGTTAAACTTCTACACTAAAACTAGCACTGTTATCATTACAAGAGTTCAAAAGGAAAAATGGCACAAAAAAAAGGGAGATCTTTCATTCAATCGAACCATCAAACAAACAATAACATACACGATGAGTTCACTACTATCTAAAAATACAATCTTGTGCAACTCTCTTTCTCTCACACACACATACACACATTAGGATTCCCCTACTATCTAAATATACAAACTTGTGCCTCTCCCTCTCTCCCAACCCCAAGAATCCATAAAAGGATCACTCAATTTGCAGACAATCAATCCAACATAAAACGAACAGTAACATAAATAATTAGTTCACTACTATCTAAAGATTCAATCTTGTGCCTCTCTCTCTCACACACACACACATACATTAGGAATGGCCGATAATCAATCCAACATCAAACAAACAAGATGAGTTCACTACTATCCAAATATACAATCTTGCGCCACTATCTCTCTCTCTCTCAACTCCAATAATCGCCAGAAATCACTCAAATTGCAGATAATCAAACAAACTGGAAACAACCCAACATTAACCAGAAATCAAAAACACAGAGAAAAGGCAAAATCAGACCTTAGCAGATGTAAAGTTAGAGTCTTTCGAAACATCCTCAGGGTCCTGAATGAGCTTCTTCATGCGATCCATGAAGTCCTTATTCCACAAGTAATCATCGGAGGCGAGAGGGTCTTGCTCTCCGCCCCAGTATTTCCTGAGCTTGGTGGTGGTGGGAGGGCCGCCGTACTCCCCCGGAGCCACCCCGGTGGACCATTTTTCCGGCTTCTTGTTCGGCAGAATGATCTTGGTCGGCGGCCTCGAGATGGGCTGCGGCGGCGGGGATGGAGAGTCTTGGGAGCTGGGAACGGCGGCGGAGGTCACTGAGAGGCAGCAATGAACTGCCGCCATTGATTCTCAGGGAGAGAGGAAAATATCTGAGGAAGAGAGGATTGTGGGGTTTTGGATTGGAGATTGCTTTGGTGTTCATTTCATTTTCATTAAATATAAGTGATTTTTTTATTTGTGAAAAACTTGTATTTTTAACATTTTTTTCAGCTGTGGGAGATATTTCTGAAGCATTGTACTTAGTGTTTTAGTGAAAAAATTGAGAAGGCTAAATTCTTAAAAAATTAGTTTCTACCTTTACTAAAAGTATTGATTCTACTTTCTAGAAAGTATTTTAGGTTTCTGATTCTAATTATGCTTAGTTCCATATTTTATGATTTTATAAAAAGCTAACGATGAATCGTGTTTTAAAGTTTAAAATTGGTGTTATATGTTTGTAACAACAAATCTACTCACTCTATTTCATAATTCATAAAAATATGTGCACTTTCTATTTTCATCCGTCCCATATATATGTGTATTCCATTTTTGAAAAATTATATCAATTAAATAATGTAGGTCCCACTATCCACTAACTATACTTTAACTATCATTCTCCTCTCTCTTACTTTACCAATTTTATCTTAATTCCCGTGTCATATCCAATGTCCATATTTTTATGGAACGGAGGGAGTATTTAGTTTCTATATACTTTGTACTCCCTTCGTTCCTCTATAGTAGAAACGTTTATTTTCGACACGAAATTTAAGAAAAATTATTTTAAATGAGTTAAGTAAAAGAAGTATAAAATAAAAAAGGAAAATATAGAGAGATTAAGAGAGAGTAGAGTATTTTTTGCCAAAAAAATGACTCAGCTACAATAGGACAATCTAAAAGGAAATATGGTTCAACTACATAGTAACGAAGAGAGTAGATATTAAATGTGTTAACTTCTAGTCTCGTACATTTCATTTTGGTTCATGTTTAACTTATTAATCAAATCAAAATGCCGTTAATTGTTATTCCCTCCCTCCCATTTTGGTTCATGTTTAACTTATTAATTAAATCAAAATGCAGTTAATTGTTACTCCCTCCGTCCCATAAAAGATGTTTCACTTTCCTTTTTAGTTTGTTCCATTAAAGATGCCATATTTTCATTTAAATAAAGTTCTTTCTCACATTAATATAATAATTATATTTTCTATCTCCATTTTACATGCAAAACAAAACCTCCTAAATCTCGTGTCGTCCCATAAGTGTGATATCTTTTGTGGGACGGATGAGTAATTGTTTATGAAATAATAAGATATGAATCAAAACAATTGTCTATGATCGGAAGTGAATACACTAGGGGCGTGATTGGTTGGATGTAAAACTTTTCATGGGTTTACAGTTTACAAAATTTTCATGAGTTTGTCAATAGTGTTTTACTGTGTTTGCCAGTAGTTTTTCAAATTATGAAACCATATTATATGGTGTTTGGTAGAAACAAGTTTGCAATATACGCACATGTTGCTAATAGAGAAATGACCATGATATCCCTCCTTTTGGGAACTCAAATTACCATCTACCTGTCTGTTTGCTTCAGAAAAAAAAAGGGTGGCTACACTCGTTGTATTTGGCGCCATCTTTCTTCTGCTTCTCCTTATATGTGCGTCTTGTAGTCTCCGTCCGACGGTAGCCTTCGGAGACTGCAAGACGCACCAAAATTTTGAATTCGTTGTGCTCGAGCTTTATACCAGGTAAAAAGCTCCGATTCAAAGATAATTTTGGGGATAATTTCGCTTTGCAAGCAACACGCGTATCTTTCGTAAGATTGAAATCGCCGACTGTTGTGGTGTCTATCCGAGGCGATGAGCTCTGGTGTTGTTGCAGTTGGGGAAGATGAGAGGGCAAAATAGGGAGAATTTGGTGAAATTAAATTTCAGACTTTTGCTGGAAAACTTATACAACCGGATCCCCCATATAGTGATTCACAAGAAAGGCCGAAAATTTTCTGAATTTGTGCGAAACCCGACATTTTTCTACCGGGTCTGCCGATAATTTTCAGATTTACCAAACATGGGAGAAGGAGGATGAAAAGTGTATTTTATTCCCTTTTCATACTTTATAAAGGCTATCAATCAAGCCCTAGATGTGATCAAATATATTTGAGGTAAATATACAAGACCAAATTATTACATTTTATTTAGAATCTGAGAAAATAAAAAAACCTTACCACCCGACACCAAATATTGAATTTAGAGAAATAATTTCAACTTTATTATAAATTTAATAGCTTAAGCTATTTTCTTTACATACTCAATAGTGTATGGCTAGAAATATAATTTACTAATAAAAAATTATATCCAGGTGTAGCTAAAAAATCGCTAGTGTGGTCCAAGCAGCACACTTTCAACTGAAACCGTAGGGAACTGAAGGAAATCACAGGAGGGAACAGCAGTCAAACACTCAATCATTTCTTTCTCTGAATAGTATTTTTCATCTCTCTCTCTCTACTTTCTCCTGCTTTTCCCACCTTTGCTGCCGTGGAAACCGTTGGCCACTCGCCAGAAATCGCCAGTTATCAAAAATCTAGAGAGAGACACAGTGCGAATTCGAATCCCCTTGGATCGGCAATGGCTTCCTCTTCTGATCGCGAAACCGCTGTCTATGTCGCTAAACTCGCCGAGCAAGCCGAGCGATATGACGGTATACCGATTAAATTTGGATTACATGTATCAATTTAGTTTAGCATCGATATCGATCTCTCTCTGTTTGCGATTTGCGATTTGTTTAACTGTGAGCTAAATTTAATGAGCATGAAGTAGTAAACACTTGATTTCTGCTCGTTTAATTGAGTTGCTTGATGTTGCTGCAGCTCTGTTAAAATTTCGGAAATTGAAGCTTCTGTTTAAATGCTTTCGGAAGATAAACTCATCTTTCCTAGTTTTATGCTTTTTTTTTTTTCCTTTGGTTTTAGGGGTTTTACGGTTTGATTTATGTGTGTTTTGATAATCCTGATTCAGTGAGGTTTTGTTTTGCATTACTGTTTTGATTAAACAGAAATAAACATAGTAATTTGTGCGGTGATTCGTAAAATTTGGGCGAGTTTGCAGAGATGGTAGAGTCAATGAAAAAGGTTGCTGAAATGGATGTGGAGTTAACAATAGAGGAGAGGAACTTGCTCTCTGTAGGGTACAAGAATGTGATTGGGTCGAGAAGAGCTTCGTGGAGAATCTTATCTTCGATTGAGCAGAAGGAAGAGTCGAGAGGAAACGAGCAGAATGCCAAGCGGATCAAGGAGTACCGCCAGAAGGTTGAGTCAGAGCTCACTAACATTTGTAATGATATCATGACAGTCGTTGACGAGCATCTTATTCCTTCGTGCACGGCTGGTGAATCAACTGTGTTTTACTATAAGATGTAAGAAGTTAATCTTCGTTATCGTCACAGTATTTGTTTTTGTTTTTTATTTTTTAAATTTTCCTGTTGCTGTTAACTTGAGTTTCTTTCACCTTCTCAGGAAAGGGGATTACTATAGGTATCTGGCTGAATTTAAGGCCGGTAATGATAGGAACGACGTTGCTGATCAGTCACTCAAAGCATACGAGGTATATATGAGGTGTTGTTATCAATTTACGGTCAATGCATATGGCTTGCTGATTCTTATTTTTCATCACTCATAACTGATATTCCTATTTAAAGTTAATCTGAGAATCGTACAACAATGGTTAATTATGGATACGTGGCAACCTTGATCTCGGTGTGCATCTAAAGAAGATCATTTTCTTGAATCTTAATCTATATTAAAGTTAAACAATAGTTTTGTATTATACTTACTATTTTTTTTTGAAATTGGTTAAAGCTGGCTACTAAATCTGCTGAGACAGAGCTGCCTCCAACGCATCCTATTCGTTTGGGGTTGGCTTTGAATTTTTCGGTCTTCTATTATGAAATTCTGAACTCCCCCGAAAGGTTCGTTTTCTGATCAGTACTGTTG
>JAOWBI010000019.1:9685021-9695380 GCA_028566235.1 Salvia elegans | reverse complement strand
ATTCCAATATTGAATACTTAATACTCCATCCGTCCCATAAAATATTTGTACTTTCCATTTTCGTCCGTCCCACAAAAATATGTGCATTCTATTTTTAGAAACTTGTCCCAATTTACTACTTCTATACCCATCTTATTTACAACTTATACCATCATTACACACTATTAATAATTTGAGTTCTACTATCCGTTAATACTACTTTAACTCTCATTTTCCTCTGTCTTATGTTATCAATTTTATCTTAATTTCCGTGTCATATCAATTGTTCATATTTTTATATGACGGAGGGAGTAATTAACTGACGGTTACATGATTTTGTATGCAACTATTTTAGCTATTTTTATAAACAAATTTTATTTAATATGATATCTTATAAAATATCACGCACATGACTAAACAAACTTAACCATAGCCAAAAAAAATAATAATGTAACCGCATGTAAATTTATACTACTATTTGAATGTGGATATTAGTTATGAAACATCACCCAAATATATACTCCATAATTCAGCGTATGGCATATGCAAAACTATGATTCAAGTTCAACCAATGTTCAAGAAGTCTGGCGGTTACACTAATTTTATTTATTAATAGTCAATTTAATTGTTATTTATTAGCAAGATAAATGCATTTTTATTTCTATGATGTATGGCGGGGTTTTAAAAATTGTTAAGATCTTTAATTTTTCTCTTTAAATACTTGTTCTTTCACTGTGGAATTATCTTTCAATACAAACATTAGATAAATTTCATTACCGTTCAAAGTATTCAAGCGGCCAACGACGAGAGTTCTCCTGCAATAATATACGGAGACAGATGCGGTGGAGATATAGTCCTATGAGAAAGAGTGAAAGACAAATAGCTAAAGGCGCGAGTTGCAGATTGTGGAGAGAGTCATATGAGAAAAGGTGAAAGGAAAATATTACTTTTAAATATGTTATGTTTGAGTGATATTAGTCCATATTTGAGTTTTTTTCTTAATGTTATTTTGTTTTAGTCTTAATTAGTTTTATTTTAATTTTTCTTGTCTTATCTATAAATTTTTTTCCGAATATAATAAATCATAAAAACTGATTATTTGAAGTTAATGCATTGCATATTCATTTTTCGAACTTTGTCACTTTCTCATATTTCATGCAAAAAGAGCACCCAAAGTTAAAAGTTGCAATATGGTATGTAGTTCGTCGCCGGCGTCAAAAGACAAAGGCGGAGGCGCCAAATAATGGCGTCCTATTTTCAGGTAAAAATAAATACATGGAAGATGAAAATCACTCTTTAATTAGTGGATTAAATTGTGGTTATCCACAGACTAAAAATAGCTCTCTCACCAAATCCATCATCTCTATCTCTCCATTCCAGCTAGTTCTTTTCCATCACACAGAAAAAAAAGAAAGAGAGAAAGAAGAATCCCATTCCCCCCATACATATTTGCATGTGTATGTGCCTGTATGTATGTAGTATATTCTTTTCACCCCATACACACCCTCACATAATCTTAGAGAGAGAGAGGGAAATTAATATTATCGAAAAAAATAAAAAATAAAAATGGCCCGTTGCCTGAGCCTGACGGGGTCAGCGGACTTCCTCTACCGGAGCTTCTTCTCTTACTCGGGGCTCCGGTCGATGAAGAGCGACCTCCAAGACGGGACGGTGATGCACTGCTGGGTGCCGAAGAGCCACAAGGCGTCGAAGCCGAGCCTCCTCCTCGTGCACGGCTTCGGCGCCAACGCCATGTGGCAGTACGGCGACCTCCTCCACCACCTGATGCCGCGCTACAACATCTACGTCCCCGACCTCCTCTTCTTCGGGGAGTCGTGGACGCAGCGCCCCGACCGCTCCGAGGCCTTCCAGGCGCGCTGCCTCATGCGCCTCATGGACCTGCACGGCGTGCGCCGCCTCAGCCTCGTCGGCATCAGCTACGGCGGCTTCGTCAGCTACAGCATGGCCGCCCAGTTCCCCGAGGCCGTGGAGAAGGTCGTGCTCTGCTGCTCCGGCGTCTGCCTCGAGGAGAAGGATCTCAGGGAGGGCTTTTTCCAGGTCGCCGATTTGGATGAGGTCGCCGGCATTCTCATGCCCCAGACGCCGGAGAAGCTCCGGGAGTTGATCAAGTTTGCCTTTGCCAAGCCGGTCAACGGCCTCCCTTCCTGCTTCCTCTCTGATTATATCGATGTACGTGCCTCATCCTCTTTTATTCTCTTCGAGTAAAGGTCAATTTTGGTCCTAAACATATGACCAAAATACGAATTCTCATATTCAGCTCTGATTGCTTTAGCTGATAAATTCAGTCTCGTATCGTTCAGGATTAACTTATCTTGAGATTACTTGAAATTTTCGTAAATTAATTAATTTTGTTCAAGACTCATAAGCCAAGACTAATCCGCTAAAATTTTATGGTCATGGGCTTTGAAATTTCAATGGATGAGGAGATGCTAATTGGAATTCATGTCACGCTTCTAAGTTCTAATAATATGGAGTATTCATTTACTAAATCAATGGTAGTAATTAATTTTGATGGGGTGCAGGTTTTCTGTACAGAATTTATTACTCAAAAAAAGGAACTAATTCGTGCATTAACTGCCGACAGAAAGCTCGAAAAAATTCCCAAGATAGAACAGGTAATCATACAAAAAATGATAATTCAAATTATTTTCCATAAATAATTAAGTTGTTTTTTTTTTCCCCACATATATATAACAGCCAACGTTGATATTATGGGGAGAGCAAGACAAAATCTTCCCTCTGGAATTGGGATACAGGCTCCAAAGGTCAGGGAACATTCTTTACAATTATTTTAGTTTCGAAAATTTTACAACTAATAAATAAAAAACTATATTATGGTTGTCCACACAAAGTTTTCCTAAATTATAGTATTATATTTCCATTTTGTAGGGTATTTACTCTTTAGATTTTAAACTATTTGAACTATTGATACGACTTGCATGGTTTTGTTATTATTGAGTGTTATTTTTTTTTGTTGTATTTAGGCACATAGGTGACAATGCAAAAATAGAAGTGATAAAGAATGCTGGACATGCTTTGAACATTGAGAAACCAAGGGAGTTTGCTAAGCATTTGAAAGAATTTCTGATTGAAACAAGTTCGACCCCAAGATCAATTTCGAGTTCTGCACTGAGCCTAAATTGGAGTTGGAGTTGGCACTCGTCCTCGAGTTCCAATTCGAATTCGAGTACAATCACTAACCCTTACTCTCTCTCACATCTGCGACAGAAGAGTTTCTTCTGGGCTGGCACAAGCCCAAATCCAAGTCCAAGTTCAAGTCCAAACACAGGCCAAATTCCAGGCTCAGACCCAAGGCCAAGCCCAGATCAAATCCGAGGCCCAAGCCAAATCTCAGGCACAACTACAAGCCCAAGCCAAACTGTAGGCCCAAGTCCAAGCCCAATCCAAATCACAAGCCCAAGTCCAAGCCAAATCATAGGCCCAGGCCAAATCTCAGGCCCAAGTACAAGTCCAAGCCAAATCACAGGCCTAAGTCCAAGCTCAGGCCAAATCCCAAGCCCAAATCCAAGCCCAGGCCAAATTGCAGGCCCAAGTCCAAGCCCAATCCAAATTACAGGATCAAGTCCAAGCCAAATCTTAGGCCCAAATACAAGCCCAGGTCAAATCACAGGCCCAGGCCCAAGTCCAAGCCCAGGCCCAGGACCAACTTGATATATACTCTCAAAACAAAAAATATTAGGTAGATTTGTTAACTGATATTGACCACAATCTTTTTTCTTTCCCTTGTATATATAGTCCACTTAATTATACACATTACTTTGATATCTATAAATTATTTTTGAACAATTTCTTATGTATGTACTATATATACAGTAATTTGTCTAGATTAATTGTCATGCTGAGGGTGATAACCAGGGATTTTCAATCAATAGGTTATAAAAGTTACCTTCCACAAACCGTCCTTGTGGAACTTCCCTCGACACGACACACCTCCAACGCGTGATGATGTCATTCTGTCCCTTGGAACGGAATGCAAGGGTCACCTTGTGGATGCCCTTAGGGCATCACTAATGCAAGAGTTTTTGGATCAGACCGTTGAACTTATATGGACCATAAATATATTATGTTATGACTTTGACTTTAAATTGAGGCTAATTGGATAATGATCTAAGTAAATTTAGGCACGGAGAATATTATTGCTGCCAAAGAATCAAACCATGCCTTATTAAAAACTCTACCCTCTTTTACTTACCAATGAATACTACATCTTGTGAGACATATCGCCCAAATCATTGCCAACCACAAATTAAACCCTATTTCATATTCCCACGACATATACACCAAAATAATCAACATTCACCAAAAATAAAAAATACTAAAAAAAAATGGAAAGTTCATCTTCTACCATAGCTTCTCTCCTCCTCAGAAAACTCCTAAGTTCAATCTTCCTCCACTCCGACGACCACCACAAGCTTCTCCACCTCCTCCGCCACTTCCTGGCCTCCTCCTTCCTCTTCCTCCTCACCCTCTTCTCCTCCAAATCCGCCCCTCCCGCCGACAATCAATCCTCCTCCTCGGGCGTTTCAAGGGCTCTATCTCAGCTTCTGCTGCTGATGAACGATATTCCGGTGAGCTCCAGAAAATACGAGCTGATCCGATCGCTGGCGGAGACGATAATCGACGACAACTTAGCCGAGGCGAAGCCGCCGCTGTCGGAGGTCAACTGCGACGTGCTGTCGGCCGCGTTCACGAGGTCGCTGGGCCGCCTCGAGGCCGCCATGGCGGAGGGCGGAGAAGCGGCGGCGGCGGGAGAGGAGAGTGGTGGTTATGGAGGGAGGAGGTGGATGGTGGTGAGAGGGGTGAGGCGTTGTGTGAGGGCGGGGTGGCGGTTGGCGAAGAAGGGGAGGGGAGTGAGGAGGGGGTATTCGGCGGAGAAGGTGGCGGCGGAGGTGCTGTGGCTGGCGGAGAAGATGGCGGCGTCGGGGTGTGCGGAGGAGGCGGTGTGGAGGTGGGCGTCGGCGGGGAAGGTGGCCTGGCTGGCCTTGTCGACCGAGCCACGGCTCCAGGGCTCACTAGTTAAGGTCTCGGGTAATAGTTCCGGTTTATCTCGCGTCTTTCAAAATTTGAATGAGAGATCAAAAAAAATTCCCGATTGTCTCATTTTCATCAAATTTGTGCTACGTTTCTTAAGCTTATATTTACGTCACGTTAATATATATTTACGTCACTATTCATTGACATACCGAATTTCTACACATATGCATCAATTTAGACTACAAAAAGTTTATTATAGGACAATAGAGTTTTTTTTGTAAATTTTGTGATTTACCATTCAAATTTTTTAAAATACTGTACTAGATAAATTAGAATTTGACTAAACTTTGCAATTAGTCCTACTTTTAATTATCTTAGGGCATGGGATATTAAGTGACGGACAAAAAAAAATATACATAATTGTTTCATAAGGCTTAGGTCTATTATAACACTTAAGTTTATATTGATTAAATCCAATATTTTAGTAAAGTCTATATATCTCCCATCTACTGTCCTTTCACTTGCTGTCCATTAGTAGAGAAATTTGTATTCCTTACTCTCTAGGACATCAATTTTACACATTAATGTCTTTACTCTCTGGGGACCTTTTAGTGTCATAACATAAATTGAATTAGTTTTGATGTCGGTCCGGAGTGTGGAGGCCGCCAAGGCGACGGAATCGCCTTTTGCTGCAATAAATTGAATTAGTTTTGACGTAAGACTTGCAAATAATGTAACCAATAAATCTAGTACGGAATCAAAATTGTAATCTCCCATCTCTTTTGATGCAGCATTCTTGATCAGACAAGCAAAAGAATTGAGCAAGGGAGAAGATGAACAACAAATTAGAGCGACGAAGATGAAGATGCTGATGTCGTGGCTTCCCCTGTTGTGCAGCGCCAACAACGGCACGGATGCACCCGTGCTGAGCATGGCTGAGAGGGCGGAGGTCGAGAGAATATTGGAAGAGGTAATATGGACGTTGGCGGAGGAGGAGCAGGAGATGGTGTTGTCCCTTTGGTTGCACCACTTCACCTACTGCCCCGCCTCCGACTGGCCCAATCTCCGCTCTTGCTACACCCGATGGTGTAACGCCTCCCGCGCTACCCTCCTTAAGCATCATACGTTACATACATCATATTAAGGGAGTTTCTGATCAATTTGGGGTCAAAGGTATGCTTACTCCTAAAAAAAAACAATAATTTATAAAGGAATTATGCTTGAAATGAACTTTATTCTCACTTGTTACACTCTGATGTAAATATATATTATTGACACACTTATAAATAGATGGAAGAAATTCTAGCACCAACTTTTCATTAGATTATATATATATGGTTGACTCTTTCTTCACAATTTATATTGTCCTGTTTTTATTTCGAGATATTAGAGCTACTTTGAGGTTCTCTCTTAAATGACGAAGGGGATACTACGAAGAAATTACTAAGAAGATTATCAAGGAAATTAAATGTGACATTTTACTCTGATCATTATCATAGACTGAACTCAGTGTTGGTGTTGAACTTTTCAGTTGATGACAACAATGGATCCTGAAAATCAATTAAAAAAAAAAAAACACATGAGAATTGTGGAAAAAAATCCAAGATTTTCATGAATGATAAAAGTAAGCACCTGCAAGATTCTCCGGTGGAATCTCCGGCGTATTCCGGCAAAGATGCCTCCCGATTTACCGGCTTGCTTGATGCTATGATGCATAGCATCCATGATACCCTTGTAACTTATCTTCTCATTTCTCTCTTGTGATTCTTTGATTACATTTATGAATGTGATGGTCATGGCACCAGTCATTTCCTTGTCTGATGAGAAAATCTGCAATAATCATTTTTAGTTGAATTTATCCGCGGATATTTTTGTTGGTAAATCCAAAAATTTCGTCGATACAAGTCATTAAAATAATTGTAGACAGATTACCGATGGCGTCTGTTTGTATGTAACCGAACATGATTATTGCAGGGAAATTGACTAAATTTACTGTTTTCCAAAAAATTGCCCTAAAAACAATAGAGACTACTCCAGCCGTTTATGATTAAATGTCTCATATTTGACCAATACGAGTTTTACGAAAATTGTTGATTTTCATAAAGTAAGTGTGTAGAAAAAGTTAGTGGAATGTGAGACATACTTTTATATATTGGCTTTATAATAAAATATGAGTGAAAAGAGTTAGTTAAATGTATGATCCATTTATCGAATATAGTAAAAGTAAAATGAGATATTTTTTGGTGGAGATAAAAAAGGAAAAATGATACATTTAATAACGGGCGAATGGAATATATTCTAATAGAAGGAAAAAGCACTAACTGTTGTATCTGCGGCTAGTTGATAATCTTCACATGCACTGAAACAAATGGCTTTTCCTCCTTTTGTTCCTTTATAAGCTCCAGAAGGTGGACTATTATCTTCCCATTCTCCCCTAATTATTAAACATTTGAGCTCTCACAATCAAATCCAATAGTTATATATACACAATATAGCCTCAATTTTGATTTAGATTCAAATGTGAATTTTGAAAAATTTGTCAATATTCAATAACACTGTCTAGTGTCAACTCTGGATAGTTATATAACAAGTTTCGTTTGACTGATGCTTGACCTTTGTCGATCATGTCACAACTCTGCCACAATAAATTTGTCCTTACTAATCAATTAAAGTTGTTGAGTATTTCATCAAAATTGAGTATCTCTATAAAGTTATATAATTTCTTAAAATCCGTGCTGAGCTGAGTCACAAAGTATAATTATACCTGGCGTCGGAAACGTAGGGTAAGTCGAGAATAGTTCCACTGTGGCAAGAATCGATGATGGCATGAAGCGTAACACCGGGCACGAGCGGCCTAACGATGGCGCGGTTGATGAAGTTATCGACGATCATCCCGTTCTCCTCGAAATCAACGGGGCAGATCGTCTCATCAAATCCGTCGATCTCGTCCCCGGTTACCTCCTCCCGCTGCCTCTTCCCGTGGCCGGAGAAGTAAAACACGAGGGAATCCCCGGGCCGGATCCCCCTCACCAGCCACCGGAGCCCCTCCTCGATGTTCTCCCTCGTCGGAGGAGGATGCCCGTCCTCCTCCGCGAGGACGAGCACGGATTCCTGCGGGAAGCGGAAGTTCTCGAGGAGCAGCGCGCTCATCTTCCTCACGTCGGGCGCGCTGCCCTTGAGCTCGTGCTTCTGCTTCTTGTAGCTCACTCCGCAGACGAGCGCCCGCCTCCCCGGCCGGGGCTCGCCGCGGAGGGAGGCGGCGGCGAGAGGGGGCGTTGGGGGTGGAGTGGTGAAGGGGAGTTTGCGGCGGAGGCTGCGGCAGAGGTCCTTTGCTTCGGTTTTTTTCTTGGAGAGGTCGAGGCGGAATTCTTGGGTGGTGGAGCGTGCGGCGTCGCCGGTGGCGGCGGCGGTGGTGGAGAGGGAGTGGAGTGTTTGGCAGCCGAGGCAGCGGATGCGCTGGGCGGAGGGTGGGAGGGATGATGTTTGCTTGCATCTCTTGCAGGTGAGGGCTTCCATGGATGGTTGTTTTGGGGATTTTGTGTTGAGGTATGTTTATGTAGATATATGGGTTGGTGATGTTTGTGGGAATCGAATTCTTTAACTTGTTTGAGAAATTGTGGTTTTGTAGATGAATACTTATATATTCTAATGGAAGGGAGGAATGCAAAGACAATGACGATGAAGTGTAACTTAGCTACATCTTTGATTGGTGGTAGGCGATCGCGTCCAATTTCAAAAAAAAATCCCATTTGTGTCGAACTTTTTCATTTCTGGAATAGAATAGGATCAAAATCTAATCTTATTCTACAGTACTTAATCTAGAAAACGGAATTTGCTAGGTTGGATACAATGGAAAAGGTTGTTGCTGATATTGGACTGTAGATGTGGTTTGGAGGTTGTCGCTGATAATGGATGACGAATAAAGAACGAAAGTAAGCCGAAATACTAAAGGGAGGGGACAAAGTTGTTGCACTGTGCATGCAGCAACTCTGAAAGTCGAATTACGTGGAGTCTCCCTGCCTCATGGCCGACATTCAGTTTAATCAATCATCTAACCAACCCCATCTGAATCTGTCATTGTGTATATGAGAGGTTCTAATGAAGATCCTTTATAAACTACAATAAATACCGTATTTATCGAGCAAAGTGATGTATTCACCATATAGGGGTAGGAAGCATGATCGTATGTCAATTCGACATTGAATATGTGTTTTTGTTCGTATTTAAAATATTTTCACCTTTACTCCTTCTGTCCGCCATAAAATGTCTTATTTCATTTCAACTATTTTTCTCCCTTTTTCTTATCACAATTTCCCCCTTTCTTACCTTCTTCCTGTTCTCTTTCACTAATTTCTATTACTTTATTATACTCTCTTCTATTTCTGATTTCTTACTTACCAACCTATCAAGATTAATAGATTATATATTTGTCAACACTATTGAATAGGACATAATTTTTTTTGAAAAGCTTTTGACTTTTGCAATTATATCTGCATTGCCGTTGGTAGTGGCAAAAGAATAAAAGAAAGTTGAAAAGATAGCATCGTTGGTAGTTGTGACATTTCACTCCATGATGCCCAATATAAGAAAATGCAAGATTATCTTCAGATTGCTACCCATTTACCCGTTCACTGACCTTTATTTAGAAAATGAACGGATACATACTTTTGTCTTAAATGGAATGGTATGGCCCACATATTCTAATTTTATTTCGTTAGTTCACTGAGTATGATATTCATCTATAGTTGCATTTTATATAAATTTTTCTTTTCTTAAAAAGTCTCCCACTTCAGTGGCTTGCCTAAAATATCATCCAAAAACGAGAGGGGGAAATGAAGCTGAGGGGTAAAAACTCAATCTAATCCCTATTTCTGACTTGAGCATAGCGTCCAGATTACTAAACCACCTCAATGCTGATTTTCGAAAAGGGATCATTTCTGTAATAAACAGTGCGGACCTATGATATTTTCTAGGGCCAACAAGTAATTCATCTTGGAATGTGAACATAAGAATAACTCCGGAAATTGGGCCTAAACTTGTTATTTCTTACATAGTGAACGGGTAAAGATATAAAACACAAGATTCGGATTTTGGATTTGTCTATCGTTAGATGAAATGCACGTTATTTAATTTAAGGGAAATTGTTAGAAAGACACAAAATTAGGTCAAATTTTGTGTATTCCAAAACTTAAAAATCAGACGAAAACACGCAAAAATCTTGATTTTCTTTTCACAATTTAGTGAAAACGTATTTAATATGACAACAAAAATCTTATGTGAATGTAGCATGTGAGTTGATGAGTTAACTGATGTTGATTATTATTATAAAGAATGTGGTGTCATTTGGTTAATGAACATCAATAC
>JAOWBI010000019.1:9484339-9494513 GCA_028566235.1 Salvia elegans | reverse complement strand
TTATTAAATACTTAGGAATTATTGTCTGAAATGGTATACGAATGTGCCTGGAAGAGATTTATTTGCATGTTTTTTAGATTGGGCTAACTCAACCAACTATTCATGTACTCATTATTATATATCAAATTGTCATATTTATCTCATGCATATGCCATCTTCCAGGATGCAGCGTAAGAAAGGTCAGTTCACGTCATCAAAATCAGTGCTTGACGAACCAGGATCATGTTCTGCTGATTGGAATGGGAATCCTGGCCAGGAAGAGCCGGAAACCTCGTGAGTGCCTCTATATTGAAAATCTTTATGGTTTGTATTTTTTGGCTGGTGAATCTTAATGGCTTTTATGCTTCCTGCCCGTTATTTAATGATTTAAGCTGCCTTTGAATTGACGTGTGAAGTGGTTACCTTCTCAGTTTGTTACTTGACATCTTTCTTTGGAACACTTCTCTTTCTCAATTGCAACAGATGTAAACATTGTGGGATCAGCTCAAAAGCCACTCCTATGATGCGACGTGGACCAGACGGGCCAAGAACTTTTTGTAACGCGTGTGGTCTCAAGTGGGCCAGCAAGGTATGTATGTGTGTGTCATTCGAAAAATGTAGCTTTTCCATTTGTGTATGGTAACTCAAACATGAGTTTTTCCATTCTGATTTCTGATTGAAAATTTTCATTTTCTGATTGCAAGTTTCCATTTTCACACAAATAATTATTTTTTGTAGTTTAGCTCTTAATTTTTGATCATCGAAACAAGCTTGGTGCTTCACTATACTTCGGAATACTAAATATTAGTCGTCGGAGAGATTCTTTTTTGATACGAATGCATATGGCTTTCTAGAGCCATCTATCTTTAAAGCACCTTTTATGTCTTGGAAATTGTCCATTGTCTCATAAAGAATTACTCGGGACTGACTAAATAAAATTATTTGCCGATCAAATTTACTGATTTGTAATTTTCTAATGATACCTTCATCACCGACAATTATGTCATTTTTGTCTCCTGGAGATGAATTATTCGAATGAACATGTCACTGTTTGCCTCTTGAGTTCATAGTACCTGATTGATGTAGTCGTCGTTTTAACTATATTTAGAAATCTTCTCATCTTCTTTTCCCGTCGAGTAACTGAAATTCTCTTTTTACTAGTTTTAATACATCTCGTTTGGTTAAACGTTGAATGCCTGATATGCAGGGAGTTTTGAGGGACCTGACAAAAGTTCCCATAATAATGCAGCAGCATCCTATGAAGGTTAGTGGCTATCAACAGTAGTATTAAATTGTAAGGCTGAGCTACGTGCTTCTTACGCCTTGTTTTCGCTCTTCTCCTTGACAGCTTGATGGGGAAACAAATGGCGAGACCCCGGGCATAACCCCTTCCAACATGATCACGTCTTCCTGTGGCGGCGACAACTAATCCTCTAGTATCAATGTGCCTGTTGAAATTCCAACAGTAATCTGCATCGGCTCGAGCCACCTGTAAGAGATCTCTCAACTTGGGATTGTGCTTATAATGTCGAGGCGGACATGCACGTGATGCCTCCTCTAATCTGGTACGGCCTGATTCGACATTCATTGTTCCTTGTGCTGGAGAGAAATGGATGATGCCATTCTGTTTTGGAATTTTGAAGTTGAACAAGAGATGTAAATATTCGTTTGGATTAGTGTTCTAGTAATCAATATGCTTAGGATTGTGGGGAAGCAAAGAATGTATGAGAGATTGCTGTTTGCAACCATATCTTTATTTAATCTATATTTGATTTGCATCCATACCTTCATTTTGATCAAAATTGAAATCAGTGTGTTCAAAGATATTGGTGTGTGCGTGTGAAAGAATATATTCAAATGTGGGTCTCATATTTTACTACAAATTTTACTGTGATAAAATGCGAGTGAAATGAGTTAGTGAAATACAGGACATTTACCATTTATGGTAAAAGTGAAATGAGTTCCTAATGGCCGATGGACCGAAATGTGAATCGATATTTTTAACTACAGACGGAGGGACCTACTACTCTCTCTAGCCACGAAAAATAGTTTTATTTTGCTATTTTAGTATGTCCAAAAAAAACAGCCTCATTCTTACTTTTTTTTCTTTTTTCGTAGACTTTACCCTTTTTTTCTCTGCACTCTTATACTTTATCAATTTTTCATTAAAACTCGTGTCGTCCACAAATGTAACTATTTTTCATGGACGAGATGAGTACTATTTATTATTGTAGAAAAAAAGTAAAGAAATAAAATAATGTGACCAAAAGCCAATTTTTATAGAATTTTCGTATGGAGTAGTGAAATGTGAGGAAAATGGATGAAAAAATGAAATGGGAGTAGGGTATTTTATGGAGTAAAAGATATAAAAAAATTAAAAAAATTTCTGGCTCGGCAGTTGCTCGGCGTGCAGCAGGTGCCGAGCCAGCGCCGGACGGCCTAGCCCGTGCTCTCGGGCGCCCCTCCCCTTCCCCCACAGCTCGGCTGTTGCAATAGTGGCCTTCCTAACCGCCGTCCCGCAAGGCAGTGGCTAGGGCAGTGGGAAGGGCAGTATTGCCAATGCTCTCTTTAGCTTCTAACTTGTGGCAATTGAAGTGATAGGATATGAAATAAGTGGAGCCAAAGACTTGCAAGACTTTGCATCACTCGGAACAAGTCAATGGTTTTCTATAAAACAGTTCTTTGTCATAGGCCCACCGAGAGGAGTCAAGAGGACCATGTTGCCTATAGGGATGTCTCATGATATTACGGGCTGGCCGCCTGACTCAGTCAGTTCGTTATTCGAGTGGGGATTGATCCGAACTCCGATGTGACTACTATTTTTCGCTTTGGCTTTATTTGACAACTGGCTCGACACTTAAATACTCCTTTTTATTAACTTGTTTTATTGCAAAGCATTTGTTGAACACAGAATACAATTGAGTGGAAGAGTCCAGAGCCTTTGTCCTAGCGGCAAGGAGCATTTGAAGGCGTTGCTTCCACATCAAGGGTGAGTTGTCGGAGTTGCAGATGTGGTCACGGAGGGTGCCATGGGCCATGTAGTCGTATACCAGGATCATCTCGCTGTTGTCGTCGCAGTAGCCTATGAGGGAGACCAAGTGGAGGTGGCGAAGCTTGGAGAGCATGTCGATCTCGGTAAGGAACTCGTGAGCGCCTTGGTTGGAGGTGGAGCTGAGCCTCTTGATCGCCACAGTTGTGGCCGCGTTATCGATGAGGCCTCTATAGACATTGCCGTAGCCTCCCCTGCCGATGATGAAACTGTCGTCGAAGTTGCTGGTGGCGGCCCTGATCTCGCCGATTGACAAGTATCTGCATGTATCACAACGCAGGGATCCCCTTGTTGACTTCCGCTGCCGCCGGAGAATCAAGAAAGTCACGGCTGCAACCACCACAACCACGCCGATAGCACTCCCCACCACACTGTAAATTACAGCAGCACCGTTTTTCTCCTTCGGTGGGTCGGAAGCCTTCGTTGGCGGTGAATCCGTCACGGTTTGAGGGATGGATGCTGCTAAACTTCCTGTCGTGTCATTTAGTTTGAAAATTTCTAAGCCATTCAGCAAAGGGCTCTCAAGGGAACTCACCATACCAAGCCGAAGTTCAGCCTTTCCGCGATTTCCATCATCCGGAATCCATGTTATGCAGTCTGTGAAGATGGGAATATCAGGGCCACCGGCCAAGGAGACGATATCGACATCTAAGAACTCGTCATCATTGATGGTCATCGTGAAATTTCTTTCGTTTTTCTTTGTATACACAAACTCATAAAAGTGGAAGCGGAGCAGATAGAAGAATCCAGAATCAACGGGGAATCCCCACAATACACCTTGGCTGATGTTGGGCGTTGTTCTACCAGATAGGTATACTACTTGCGGTGCGGTATAGGGAGGAGTACTGTTGGTGTATTTGATCACGAGTCCCTTATCGCGAAGTGCGAAAGCAGAATCTGCCAAGATTAAGTTGCCATCGTCGGGACTCCAGCCCCGAAACATGCCACCTTCTTGTATCTCAACTGTGTCGCCGCCCACATTCAGCCTGTAAAGACTCTCCAAAGCCGTGTTGCTGTTGAGATTAAACAACCCCTCCCCATATTTGATTGGCACATCTTCTTCATCAAGGTAGAGTTTATCAGGCATGGACACAATTTCGATTCCGTTTACAAAAGCAGAAGAATTTGGATTTGGGGTGAAGGCTACAAGGAGTCTTTGTGTTGCTCCAACACTAACAATGAATTCCACCATAAAAGAAGGTCGTTTCAAACTCTCGGAATAACGGGAAGCACTGAAGTTTGTAAACAGGGTGAAGCCATTGGCATTGACAGAGAAGAAAGATTGACTAGTGTTGGCGTCGGCATAGACGTTGGGGTACAGGTAAAGGCGGAGGAATTTCTGGCCTCTACTGAGGGGGAAACTGTATGTGAAAGGGGACTGGAAAACACGAGCCGTCTTGTAAGGGACTGCAGGAACCCAAGGCTCCATAGTGAGAGCTTCGGAAGCTGAAGATATGGGAGCGTTTGATGGCACGTATTTTGAACCTTGATCGCTGTCCCAGCTCCGGAGGCTGGTGTCGTTTGTGATTGTTGATGCGCCACAGCTTAGGAGGATTACTTCTGTTGCGTTGTACGCTGTGGTGGAGGCGTTGTAGGCTGTGGTGGAGGCGTTGTAGGCTGCGGTGGAGGCGTTGTGCCCTCTTATGGCAGGGTACGTTACGGTGGGGGCGTTGTGCGCTGCAGCGGAGGCGTTGGCTATGGAACGGTACGTTATGGTGGAGGCCTTGGCGCCGTTGGTCATTTTGATATGTATACAGATGAGCAAGAACAGGTAAAGAAGGTGGGACATTTTGATTGTGCTTGTTTAGCATCTAAATTCTGGCAATTAAATTGCAGTGCTTGGAAGTCTTTGCATTACTTGGAAGTTGGAACAAGTCAATATTCTCCATTTCATGATTTCTTTCCAATCAATTAAGCGAGCCCACAAAGAACACTATGTTGTCCAGGGATGTTGATGCGGTCCGAAATGCACGGGTTAATACTCTTTCCGTCCTTTAAAAATATAAACAATTTTTATATTAGTCCATCTTTCACATATAATTATAATGCTAGTTTATCTTTATTTTGGCAAACTCCAAAATAAAATCTTTCTCTGCTCTGCTCACATTTATGCATTGGTCTTCTCATTTTTCAAATTGAAATGTGAGCAGCATAAAGAAGAAAGATGAGAGTCAATATAAGAAATTAGAGGCAGTAAAAAGAAATTACTGTATGAGTAGCAAAGAGTATGAAAACACTATTGATGCAGTTTCCTCTAATTAAATCATCATCATTCAATACATAGCAACAAGAGAAAATCAAAATCTACTCTAATCTGTCTGGGAAGCTAGGAAGAGGAAGAAGAGAATGGCAGCCATGAAGAGAGGGAAGACGAAGAGCAGCGAAAATGAGGGTGGCTGAACCGGGCCGGGAGCCATCCCGAGTGGCAGAAAAAGTAGAAGCAATGCTACAACAAGCAACGCCACCGCCGACCCCGCCCCCCATCCGCCTTGCTCAGCCTCCTCCCTCGCCATATTCTCAACTCTCAGTACAAAATATATGTTTAACTAAGAAATATGTGGTGATTGTGACTGGAAAATTAAAATTTATTTATAAGTTGCATGGTGGCTTTTGGCAGAGGACACATCGGTTCGATTCGTTGTGTTTTACTAGTTTGTAGTATCGGTTTTTTTATGGAAATAAATCTTTCCACCTTTGATCTCAACAAATTCAAACGAAATAGAAACGGCACACTGTTTCAATTAAAAATGATGGTCTCATGAGAGAAGCAAGAATTATAAATGTGGAAAAGAGATGATGAAAAAAGTGGAGAAAGTTCATAAAAAATACTTCAATCTCTCCCTGAAATTTTGTCATATTTTTTCATTCCCATCTGTTACACAAAGTTTGTCACATTTCACTTTTTACCATTTTTTATAATGGACCTCCCATTTTACTAACTTATTTTCACTCACATTTTATTATAAAATTAATACTTTAAAAGTAGGATCCACATCCTACCAAAATTTTCAACTCATTTTCTATTACATTTCTTAAAACTCGTGCCCGATCAAACTGTGACAATATTTAAGGGACGGAGGGATCAGAGAAAACGTTGAAAGTTAGTGTATTCATATTCTTAAAATAATGAACATAAAGTATATGTAGTTACAACAAATAGTAACCTTTATGAAAATGACTTTGCAAAATATGAAGAAGCAATAATGAACCAATGATAAAATTTCGAATATGAATTCAAGAATAAGTATTATTAATAGTTGCAAATATTTGAAAAGTGGATAACAATAGTATAAGTATATTACTGTAAAGTATTAAAAGATTGTATATTTCATATTATTTGATGACGACTAATAAACTAGTAAGTTTTTGAGAACACTAGATTAACAATTTAAGGAAATGTTAGATTTAAGGTGTGAATTGTTATAATTTTCTTTAAATTAAAATAACGTCAAATTTCAGATGTAACGGTTTTTTAAATAAATCCACATACAAATATAAACTAGATGATTTTTGTAATTTCCAGAAAATAACAATTTATTATTTTCATTTTTTATTAAAAATCAGATATATTCGCACCTTTTAAAGTTGAATGATCATAAGTGAAAAATATGATTTATTTTGTTATTATTATCAGTAATATAAATAATAAACGGTTGTATTTTCATAAATAAAAGTGCAAATTAAAATAAATTATTAATATTGACAAGCAATATCCGCATGAGTAATTATTTAAAGAAATATCTATAATAATAACAAATTAGTAAAATATGCTCCGTATTTCTAGAAGAATCATGCTCCTCTCACCATAGCCCTCAGCGAATCACAATTTGCCACGTATTGGTATACGGAGACCTGGACAAACGCCCCCAAATTAGGTTATAAATTAGGGTTTTGTTGAAGTTCATCTCCAAAACACTTCCTCATTTCCGTCGGCTCTCTCCTTCCTAGGTTTTTCATCCAACCGATTCCAAATATCCAGAAGCAAAAATGGCTCGCCGTAGCTCCGGTGGTAAGTTTTCTCATTTTCTGGCCTTTATTTTCATATTGTTCGTCGCTAATTTTTTCGGATCTATTAATCGATTTTTTTATCAAGCTGGATTTGATATAGTCGACTTTTGCTCCTTTGTTGTATCGATTCATTGCTGTGATTTTGTGCCTGTAATTTATTCAGCTGTTTTACTACATGGATCTCTCGTATGTTGCAAGCTTAGATTTAGATTTGTTTATTTGGGATATAATGAGATTAGGCAGGATAAGGTTGTTCTGGATTTGATTGTATGCGCTCTTCTTTATGGCGTTTTCTTTATTTGAGAATTGATTTACCCTGAACGATTGATTCATTCTGTACCATAACCTATTATTGAAATTTTTTTAAATGAAACCTCCTAATTTGCAAGGGTGTACCGCTGTTGTTCGACTCCTTTTATCCTTATTAGTCACTACTCTGCAATATAGTTTGTATGGATACTTCTTATGATGAGTGTATCACCATTTGCTCCACTTAATTTGCAGGAAGATCTTCCCGCCCAGCCCCTCGTCCAGCTGCACGTAGCCCGCCTCCTCAGAAAGGTTTCTGACTGCTGCATCTCTATTCTAGAACATTGTATTTGCTGCTGGATTGAAAAACTGTGGCCTTCACATTTCATCACTTCAACAAATCACAACTGACTTCAGTTGCAGATCATGTGTATTTCCTAGCTAATGCATTCTTCTATGGCTTTGTGTAGTGAGCAGCGCTCCTCCTCCAGCTCCGGTCCAAGGTGGCTCCGGTGGATCCATGCTCGGAAGCCTTGGTTCTACCATTGCTCAAGGTATGGGGATTCTATCGGAATATGGACTATGCAATTTATTTATTAGTTTCATAGTATGTTCTGTTAGATGTGTATTAGATTAGTCTCACTGATTTCCCACATTTGCTGCACTTTTTTAGGGATGGCATTTGGTACTGGAAGCGCAATGGCACATAGGGCAGTTGATGCCGTTATTGGCCCACGCACAATTCAGCACGAAACCGTTGCATCCGAAGCTGCAGCAGCCCCAGCACCCAGCATGGGTGGATCTGATGCATGTGGCGTGCACAACAAGGCGTTCCAGGATGTAAGTACACGTCTTTGTTGCTTGTTCTTGTGCAAATTTCATCGAACACTAATCATCATCCCCATTTAGGTTGTAAATATATCAATTAGTTAGGAATTTCTAAGCATAGGAACTCCCTCTCGGTAATTGGTTGTTCATGGGTGACACTCGGATCATTGTGCTATCATGTCTTATTGATTCTTGAGCTCTCGAACTCCATTATTTCCTTCGTATAGAATGTCTTGTTTTTCTGTTCTTCTAAATTTGAATAGCTCTTGTGCCGATTCTTCTGCAGTGCCTGAACAGCTATGGAAGTGACATCACCAAGTGCCAGTTCTACATGGACATGCTTGTTGAGTGCCGCAGAAACTCTGGTTCTTCGATGAGTGCCTAAGCGCAGCTATGGGAATGTCACTAAGGATTCCTATTATTGACATTGAATATTGTTGTTACACCATTTAAATTGCTGGTCTGCAGACCTTGTTGGGCTTCTACTCGCACTCTGTTTATCATTTTGCATGGTGTTCATTGGAAAATAAAGAGAATCTTTTGAACTTATTGTTGTTGATGATAATGGATTTCTTGTTCTTCATTGTGAAGTTTAGTTTTGTACTATGCTTTAATTTCTAAATATTTGCTAAGTTCCTTGCAATTTACTGTGATGATGTTTGTGTGGAATTGTTAAAATTAGCTAGTACTACCTCTGTTCTGCCGTAGTTCTGCACTTGTTTTAGAAAAATTATATTAATAAATAATTAAAGTGAAGGGAGAATAAAGTAATAGAGAAAATAATGTAGATAATTATTATGAGTCATTTTGTTTTTTGCACTCATTTTAGATAAATGATAGTAATAAATAATCAAAGTGGAGGGAGAATAAATTAAAAGAGAGAATAATGTAGATTTATCTACCTTATTATGTCACTTATTTTACTCTATCTTAATTTTAAGTATTTATTATCATTTTTTCAAAGCGAATATAGAAAATGAAATCACTTAACTACCGCGGAATAGAGGGAGTACTTCGCACACTATATACCAATAGCACACATAATGTGTGCTCATTCAAACAACACACATATAACATGTACACTATACACACACTATATACACATACATTCAAACCATACCCACACTATATACACATACATTCAAACCACACCCACATAATATACGCACTGCATTGTGCATATTTTGTGTGTTGTGTATTATGTGTGTATAGTGTGTATTTAGTGACTGTGTATTGTGTGAGCACAACTTTTCAATTTGATACTCCCTTCGTCCCATAGAAATAGATCATATTTCCTTTTTCGTCCGTCTCATACAAATAGTCAATATCCATTTATGGTAATTTTTTTCTCATTTTCTTTTACTTTATCATTTATGGGACCACTATCCATTACACAATTTCAACCACTTTTCCTCCTTCTCACTTACTTTACTAATCACACATTAAAATTCGTGTCAAACTCAAATAGCCTAATTCTATGGGCGGAGGAAGTAGTAATAACTCACTCTGTCATGGAGTATAAGAGTATGCATTCTTTTCATTTTAGTTTGTTCTACAAGAATATATGCATTTTCTAATTTTGTAAACTTTGTTCTTTCTAATGAGGTGACACTTAGATTCCACTAACATACTTTTATTATTTTCTCTTTTTATCTCTCTCTTATTTTATCAATTGTGCATTAAAATATGTATCCAATCAAAAGTGCATACTCTTATGCAACTTAGGAAATACTACTATTTTATTTTAACAAACAAAGAATTGAAATTGAATTTTAATTCCAATTCCAACTCCAACTCCAACTCCAACTCCAACTCCAACTCCGTGTATCAAACCGACTATAATGGATATATATGTTGTAATTTTGTTAATAAATAGATCTAGAAATATTCGAGGTAGTTAATTGACACGAAAAAATGGGTAATTATGGTGTATACTCAGAAAAATTCAATTTATAGCTTTAATTTTTATTTTGTTTATTTTATAGTTTAAATTTTGAGAAAACTTTTAAAAACTTTGGATTTTTTTTTATAAGAGAAAAGTTTCATTATAGTTCAAATTCG
>JAOWBI010000019.1:9031973-9042124 GCA_028566235.1 Salvia elegans | reverse complement strand
TTCCAACAGGTTGGCCACATATTCTTGCAAAGCCTGTCACAAGTGTCTGCCATAAGGGGGGTGGTGAATAACCCGATTAAAAGATAATATTTGAGGATAAAAATAAAACCAATCAACAAAGTCTGAAGGGAATCATAAGGGCTTACAGTTCCATATAATTTCTTGAATTCATCAAATTCACTACCATCAACAATACGTGAAATAACTGATCGGATGTCAAATGACTGCTTAAGATCGGTCGGTGCAATGGCACGGAGTTCAGCTTCATCATAGAGAGGCTCCTTGAAATCAGCTATTTTTTGGTGCTGTGTACCCATATTGCCAGCCATATGCAGATTTTTAACTATATTTCTGCCAATAGCCAGTGCATGATGTTCGTCTACAAGATTGCACAGTGTGATTCAATCAAGATGTCTAAGAGAAATATGCTGGTAGCTTAAATCAGTATGAAATAGAAACCAACTTCCTCATTTAAAACGAGTAGAAAGATAGAGATACCTTGAGCAAAATAGTCTGAAACACCCGATGTCCTGCAATGCAATGATGCACCCCCCAAATCTTCAGCAGAAACTTCCTCCCCAGTAGCAGCCTACTAAAAGTTCAAATAAGTCTCCTTTAGAAGGCAGGCATGCAAGGAACACTCTGAACAATATACATCAAAGGCCTTACCACAGAAGAACCCAATGCACTGCATATGCATAAGTAGTTAAGTACAATAATTTCAAAAACACATGCTATATACTTTCCTAACACGATTAAAAAGGTTCAAATAAAAGCATAACTTTACCCAAAGTTTGAACTCACCTTTACAAGTGGAGGTCCAGCAAGAAATATTGTTCCATTCCCTTTCACCATCACACTTTCATCAGCCATAGCAGGAATGTAAGCCCCACCAGCTGTGCAAGAGCCAAGTACTAATGCAATCTGAGGGATGCCATCAGCCGACATGAGAGATTGATTATAAAAGATTCGACCAAAATTTTCTTTGTCAGGAAAGATCTCAGCCTGCTTTGGAAGGAAAGCACCTCCACTATCCACAAGATACATACAGGGTAATCTGCACTGAGCAGCAATCTCTTGAGCCCTAAGATGTTTCTTGACAGTGATGGGAAAGTACGTCCCACCTTTTACAGTGGGGTCATTGGCAACAAACATACAGAGTCTCCCATGCACCGGACCAAAACCAGTAATTATTCCACCGGATGGTAATGGATCATCATATAACTCATGGCCGGCAAGCTGAACTTAAGAAAACATGAAATCAGGTGCAACACAAATATACAAACCATATCGAAGCAAATATACAATAGTGAAACCAAATGTAACTACCAACTGTTCATGATTGATTTATCAAACTAAACATGCTAATCTATCATTGTCACACTCACTAGCAATTAAAATGCCAAACAGACTCAGCAGTCTTCAAATGGAAAACAGAAGCACTGAATTACACAATGACATCCATATTATCTGCATTAGTTTATTAAACATTTCCCCCAATTTCCTAAAGAGCTCCGAAGATTTAAACAGCTAACATGATTAACCATTCGAATGGAGCATGGATTTCACATATTACATCAAATTAAATCAGGCAAGGAAAAAAACCTGAGAAAGCTCAAGGAACGAAGAACCAGGATCAATCAAAGTATCAATTCTATCTCTAGGAAGAAGCTTATTCCTACTTCTGTTCCGCTTCACAGCCTCCGATCCTCCGCCACTCATCACCTATTTCATAAAATACCACAAATTTCAGGGGCAGAAATTTCATAAAATAGGACTTCACACACACACGAGAGAGACAGAGAGAGAGAGAGAGGCGATGCCTGCTGAATATGAGAGTGTAGTTGAGAAATTAGGCCTTCCATGGCTTCAGAGTTGCGAGCATAGGAGTCGGAGGTCCGGTCAAGCGTATCGGGCAGTACACTAGAGCACAAGTATCGGGACGGGCAGAGGGGTAAATTCTGCCTCCGCCGCCGTGAAATAGATCGGCTCGAAGCCGGTAACTGAATCCTTCTTGCTAAGTTTCGTAGCATTTCTGATCTCTCTCTCCCCACACTAGTTGCTGAGCACGCTCTCTCTCTCTCTCTCTACACTTGTAGCTTTGCAGCGTCGTCGTTTTGTTGGCCAATTTAAATAAGTAACGGCAATATTAGGAGTTGCTAATCATAAATACAAATCAGAATGTCCGACCTGTAATTCATATCCATCCATGTCTGCGTTTCTTATCCAGCTTTTACATTATCTTCTCTTATTTTAATTCTTGTATACTTATTTTATTTTGAGAAAAGAAAAATGTACATAAATTTCTGATTGAATATGACTTGTTACAATCTTAACAATATTACACACAATTGGACATAATCACAATAGAATGGAATATTATTATTATTAACAATTACTATTACTTGATACAAAACGGATTACCTTAAAAAGCATGAAAGAACATCTTTATGTAATATAGTGGAGTAATATTATTAAGAAAATGGTTATATGGTCAATAAAAATTAATTTACGATTGTGCTATAATCATACGCATTTGCACTCATGTTTTAATATTACAATAATCATAACTTCCTCGGTGTCTTTCTAATTTAGAGGGAGGGAAATACAAATTAGGAATACTAATAAAAACATGTAGAGAAAAATAAGATTACTCACAAATGTGTTATGAATTATGATGTAAAAAATTTGCAAGCATCTCTCTAAACTCTTAATATAATCACAACCAGACATTTTGACGAATTATACTAACCCTCATCCAATATTCAGATGCATTCTAGTGATTAAATAACCCATAAATAGACAGATGACTACAGCTCAAACATAGTTATAAACATATATTAATACAGAACATTATATAAATATCTTTCTGTTCGTGTCAAATACTATATTCTGCTAGACCTAAACCCTAACAAAAGTAGCAGTATAAGCTGCAGTTGAGATACACACAAGATGAAGAGAGCAGAGAAGCAACAAATAGTCATTCGTAATAAATAGTAGTAGCACCACAACATACAGCATGGACTCTTTTGCTTCTGTACATGAGAGTGTATCACTCGTTGAATGAGATCGAGATCCGACGAGGATCGCCATAAGCTGTCCAAACTCTATGTACATATAAGAGTTACTGCTCTACTCTACCAAGGTCCGGTGAGTGTCCTCCTCAAGCATTTCTTTTTTCCACCCCACGACTTATCCATCGTCTCCAAGATCTGATGGGAGAAAAAAAACAAGGTCAGAAAGATTATACCTTGGATATATTCAAGAGGAGCATGTGATTGTTTGCATTATTCAAACATGATCATTTCCACACTTGGATTACTGTGAAATAATTGATGAGAACTAATACCCGATTTTTCTGCATTTCCATAAATTGTTCCTGCAATAGCATCGAGAAAGATCGTTCATCAACATCATCAAATTTTACTTCGATGTGTATATAGTTATTGACCAAGTACAGATGTTTACCTGACTTCTCCGCAGCTCACTGTTTAATTCTCTAAGGTTTGCAACTTCTGCTTCCAGTTCCAGAGTATAGGCCTGCATATTTTCGGTAGCATTATCATATGTATTGCTCGGGAAATAGAAAAGGACGATGAGTTGACTAAAAGTTCTCTCCTTTAATTGAAAGATTTTCACAGAGAGGAATGAAAACAATACAGAATCCCAACTAGTATCACACAATCACTTGAATATTATGCACTTGAGAATAATACATGAGCTACATCTCAGCATTCCATAAGAAAATACTGTTCATTGTCATATTACTGCAGCATGCCCACAATCATGTAACGGAACAATGAAGAAATAAATCAGCAGTCCTAGGATTTCACTGGAACTTATATAAATAATCTAACATGTGACCAATATCCATCCACAATTTATTCATTCATACTATAGCCACATCAACAAGAAAATAGTGTACAGGCTTCATTAAAATCACAGAGGGAAGTGGACTTTTAATATTCGACTTTGGCCTACATGGTCCAGAGACAATTTTGAGAGGCAGAATCACTTTCATCTCAACCTTCAGCCATTTAAATATACATTTACCAGAACACGTGTCAACAAATAAGTTCAAAGCACACCAAAAGTAACCAATTAGTACAACTTCACCACAATGATAAGAAGAGAACACAGAGGGTCATAACAGTGCAGATAAATACAAGATTCATATGTGTAATAATGAATCACCTGCTTTCTAGCTCGGGACCTGGCAGCAGACTCTCTGTTTTTTATCATTCTCCTCCGCCTCCTTTCGACCACTTTCTCCAAAGAGGCAGAGGATCTCCTGCCTGCCCTAGCTTCCCCAAAGTTATAAGGTGAAGGTGAAGGGGATGCAGAAGATGGTGTGCCTGAACTATTCTTAACAATACCATCCGCATATAAATTATTCCCAGGAGACCCTGTTCCAACTACTTGCCCATTGCTTAATCCACCCAATACGAGTGCTCCACCAGGAATACGTGTGTTACTCAAACCATTCGTCATCTCCACCACCGCACCCTTTGCTCCTGAGCTAGGAAGCTGAGCATTGGTTCTCAGTTGTGTAGGCGAGGAGAAGGCTAAGGTTGTTTGCTTCGGAAATAGAGGCTGTAACTGTGGCTGGGGTTGCTGCTGCGAAGATGTTACAACGCTCATATTGATTCCTAAAGTCGATGAACTAAGAACGACATTGTTCTGCTCTGCGAGCTGGTTGCCCAGCAAACCCTGACTCAAGGGTGGCCGTTGAAACCCTATATTTATAGTAGAATTATTGCCACTTGATGGAGGTAAACCACCATAGAAACCAGTGCCGTTTACCTTCCCAGGAGGTTGGGCATCTTCTCTAACCACACCAGCTAGAGCCAGAAACTCTTCCAGTGTCATCTCACCCAAAGTGGGCTGCCTCGGCCCCATATTCGGACCACCACTACCACTTGCAGATTTAGGAGCAACAGATTCTTTTAAGCAATCCTTCCACACTTCATCAACAGTTTTCTGGCTAAGTGTCCTCGGCAATGTCAAAGAGCCCTGCCTCTGCAAATTCCCAACAGGCAGACTTCCATTTCCTCCATCTGTGCAAGATGCCACAGCCTGAGTCTCTTCAGCTGTCCAAATGCTCTTTAGAAGGTCCTCCATATTCATGGATCCAAATTCCTTTCCAGATCCACCCAAAGTATTCTGAAACTCTTCAAACGTTAGAGAATACACAGAAGACTGCCGAGCCAATGGATAACTACCAGCCGATTTCCCACCACTGCCATCTTGTTGCACACTGTCTCCGAAGTTATTGAAGTTCATGTAGGACCCCATCGCTCCAAGTATGCAAGCAGTGGAGCCAGCAGCTGTTATCAAGTTCATCATCATTAGTATTTTCACCAATAATAACTAAGAAAATTGTAATAAAGCATTGTATCCACTCTCTGTGTGATAGCTAAGGACCACCGGCTGCATAAAGAATTCAGAAAATATCATTTAAACCTCGTACGGACAATTAACCTACACATCATTTGATTGGAAGAACTCAGAAAGAGTATAGGCCAACGAATGAAATCGGGTGAAACATTAAAAACCAAGGCAAATCGCACTCACTACATACTAAATTACTAAAAAGAGATATATGATGGTTTGATACTTAGCTTTAAAGTATTGACAAAACTATAGTGACCCAGCTTTTAATTGAATACTTACATCATAATTATGGCGTAAAACCACTTTTTTATTCCTAAAACCACGCATGATTATATGTACAAGGATCTTACTAAATCATATCTTTGATTTCAGATTTAAAAGCAATCACGAAGCAAAAACTTCAATCCATACTAAACTTCACATTCTCAAGCAGTGACATACTCAATTATGATTCCCTCAGGAAGAACTCCCCAAAAATCCAGTACAGCATCTGCATAATATTATATTTCTCCATAATCATAAGCACTATTCATCCTTCTTATTCGCTTTTTTCTTTTCCAGAACTCATTTTGCAGCTCGAAAATCAAAACGCATATAATCACTCTGAAATTCAAGCTCCGAGATGACCTATCTTCACTCATACCATTCATAACTAGTGATAGAGTGAATAAGAAAAAGAAGAACGAGAACTCCAATCGATGATTATAAAAGGAAATTCAAAACATCTTCCATAGTTTCTGGAGATCACTCAAAACACTCTCGATAAGCATAAATAGAAGAAGATTTGTTGAAGATAAAATGTACGGACTCTTAAACCTATG
The DNA here is from genome assembly GCA_028566235.1 of Salvia elegans. Lineage (NCBI taxonomy): Eukaryota > Viridiplantae > Streptophyta > Magnoliopsida > Lamiales > Lamiaceae > Salvia > Salvia elegans. The sequence goes on along the minus strand of JAOWBI010000019.1, from coordinate 9,035,909 downwards.
CAAGCTCGATTCAGTAGTCCTTGACTAAACGCACAATTTTTTTTTTTCAAAAATTAATAGATTTCCATAAATCTCAACATCAGTTACAGATCACACTCATACGGATTCAATACCTACTTCGTAAACTGAAATTAATCAGGAAAAAAAAAGAATTAGAATTAGAATTTGTACGAAAAGAGAGGGAAAAATAAAAGGCAAAAAAGAAGAAAAGGAAACAGAGGATTTACCCTTATAGACAGAGATGGCGATCGTGTCGTTTCCTTCTTCTCCGCCGCTAGGATGATTGGTGGAGTCGACAAGTGTCTAGCGCGCCATCGCCACGACTCCTCCCCTTAATTTAAACCCATTTTCCGTCATTTCATGTTTTCCATTTTCCGCAATATTTTAATCCCTTCCGCCCTCTCTTATCGCGAAACCTGGACCAATCAGATTGCCGTTATGGGGTGGTGCCCGATGTGACTAGCCAGCAATCGCGTAGCGCAACGTGGCGGAATCTGAAACGTCTGGACGCCCGACAGGTTGAGTGGTGGCGGCATCTCATTGGGGGATTCGTGGTGAGCGGTCAGTGGAGAGAGAGTACCGAGTTGGAATTGTGCGCGTCGCGCGTGTGTGTCAGGCGTCAGAGTGGCCCACTAATTTATGGGGGTGTGCAGTGCGCGCACTCAATTTTGGGGGATTTGTTTCTCGAAAAGCGTGAGTGCGCCTACGTGCGCACTGTAGAGACTTGTGTGCTAGATCCGATACTGCCTCCGTCCTATTCAAGATAACCACATTTTCTCTTTTATTTGTCCCAATCAAGATGATTACTTTCCTATTTTGAAAATAACGTTCGCTCTCCTCCCTCCTCATTAAAATATTCAACTACCTTTTTCCCCTCTATTTTATTCCACCTAATAACAATTTCTAAAATCTCGTGTCACTTAAGAATATGGTCATCTTGAGTGGGACGGAGTAAGTAATTCATTGGTTGATTGAGTAGGGCATCCCTCTATAGTCCAGCTCCAATGATGTTGAAATAGCATGAGCATAACCTTTTCTATATTTTGATTATTTTGTGTACCCAGGATTTTTAATTTTAGAACACGCAAATTACATCCTCTATGTCAATTAATATGAAACATTTAGTGTTCGACATGAAATTTAAAATTTTAGAGTAAGTATTTCTTCCGTCTCATTAAATATATTCCCTCCGTTTCATAAAAATATATGTACCTTCCATTTTCATCCGTCCCATAATATATCAATTAAATAATGTAAGTCTCACTATCCACTGACACTACTTTAACTACAATTCTCTTCCTCTCTCTTACTTTACCATACTATTCTCCTCATCTTTCGTACTTTACCAATTTTTTCTTAATTCTCGTATCATACTGCCCATATTTTTATCGGACGGAGGGAGTAGAACATTTGGAATTGGTACAGGTTTTTATGTAGTGATGTTTGTGAGTTAATATAGAGAGAGTAAAGTAAGAGAGATGAAAAAGTAGAGGTAGAAAATTTTTCATTTTAGGAAACGTTTCATTTTTAATGGGACAGAGAGAGTATTATTTTGTGAGATAATGAAGAAATAATAAAATAGAGATAATATTGTTTTCATTTTTGGAAATGTTTCAATTTAATTGGACATCCAAAAATGAAAATGTTTTATTTTTAGTGTGACAGATAGAGTATTCCATTCGTCCACGAAACAAATAGACCACATTGTGAATGACATGAGCTTTAATGTGGAATTGGTAAAGTAAGAGAGAAGTAGTGTTAGTGGAACGTGTGGTCCATATTATTAATAGATTTTAATTGTGTTAGGTGGCAAATGTGGGGTCCTTTTTCAAAATTGGTATATTTTTCATGGACAACAAAAAATGACAAATGTAGTCTATTTTTCATGGACGGAGGGAACATTTCGTAAAGGGAATGAGGTTGTTTTCTGAAGCTATCAAGTCGAAGCAACTGGTGTGGTTTCGTCTACTATCAAGAAGCAGAAACATATCGCAACAACGATTTCTTTTGTACGTTTTTTATGCCTCTATTACATTCTGTCTAATTTTTCTTCGTATCTTGATTCTAGTTTTTACTACACATATTAAGGAAATGAGATGTAGATTATGAATATTGGACAAATAAGTTATGGAATATGGATATTAGATAATGGGTTGTAATATAATAAATAATTAAGAAGTGTGTTCAGATTCCATCCATTTTCAAAAAATAAGACAAATCGTAAAATTAATCTATTTTTTGAGGATTGATGGAGTATAAAATAATTCGGGACACAATTGTTATTTTTGTGATCCATTGTTTCCACGTATACAATTTGCTATAATAACGGCTAACTAATAGTAATTCTTTAAATATTTTTGTATAATTTTTATAATACTACTCTTAATTTCACGAATATTTTAATAAAATCTCATAGTATTGTATCTTCATGCATAAATAAACAAATAAATGTGGCGAAACATTTTGATTTCTTTTATTTATTTTTCTTGAAGCATAAACTACTAACAAAAAAAAAGTCAATGCAATTATAATGGTATTTAAGTGCAATTTAACAGTTTTTATACTGTGTGGACTATTGGATGATAAAATAAATGCAATTATTTATAGTATTGAAAGCTAAGAGCATCACTAACGTCAGACCACACTTGGGTCCCGGCCCGCAGCTTCGCGCGTTGGTGGGGGCATTTTTCCGGCCTGGGCCACGCCCGGTGACGCAGTCGTGTCCCGGGGCCGCGCCCAGGTTCCGGTCCGGCTGTGCGTTGGAGGTGCCCGGGCCGTGCACCTACGAGTCCCGGCCCGACGTTGGAGGTGTTTCGAGCCGGACCGCAAGCCCCAATTTCTGATTTTGTGCAGTTTGGAAGAGGAAGAAGAGGGAGAGCGTCGACGGAAAGAGGGAGCTAATTTTTTTTTTATGTTTTCAATTTTTTTTTAAAATTTATTGTAAAATTTATAATTATATGTTTAGAAATTTATTATTTTCGAATTAAAAATGAATTTCTAGTGTTATAATTGCTCAATGTTTTCAATTTTTGCAAATAAAATATATTAGAGTTATGAATAGTGCAATTTAATAGTTGTGGCTTGGGATGAGGCCTGCAGGGTTAGAGGAGTTGTAGCCTGAGATTCAAATTTAAGAGAATGATGATGTGGAGAGGACTTTGGGCCTAAATCCGGATCGGGGTTGTGGATGCTATAAGTGCTTGGTGCAACAATGCAAGATCTTATTTAATTGATTCTTTAATTACTTTTATGACAAACTGTCATTGATCAAATGTGATAAATCGCCTTATTTTGGCTTAAATTTATAGTTTACCAAATAAAAACTGATGATAGATACCAAGAGTATATATCAATTTTCTGAAGAATAATGTATGATAAGAGTTGGAACACGTGCCATACTGATGACCTTGTATTCTCCCACTAAACTATGAAAAAAAATCAAATATTCCTATACGTGCATCTAAACTTTATTTTATTTCAAATGATTAGTTCCTAAAATTTTATTCATAATTACCGATTGCAACATTAAGTTAAGAACGTAGAGCCCCTTGGTTCACATATCACACACAAAGGTTATAAATCATACGATGAGACCTAATATAAGTGGCTAAGATTAATTATAAATATGTTTTCATATGTAATTCTAGAAATCTTATGAATCTTAATGGATCATTTGATCAGTAAGCCGCTTTTATCAGTGATTAATTAGTTTAATAGGTGACGGAATACAAATCAAGTCACCAATTGAAAGAGAAATTTTAAAATATTTAGTGGAAATATCTTTATGTCGTGGTTTGATAATGGTATATTGGATCTATTATTATAATTTAGGGATATTGGTCTTTAAAACTATGAACTTTGCCTAAAATTTGCTATTTCCCATGAATTTTAAAATTGGTCTATAATATCACAAACTTTGCATTTTGTTTGGTATTT